>JAWWQZ010000151.1:1990000-2590000 GCA_033815515.1 Cryptocheilus praepositus
CAGTTTACGAAGTTAATGAAAAAAAAAATGAATCGGAATATAATAGTAATTTGAATTTGTACACTTCTTGTTTACGGCAAGTATAATTTATTTGCGAAAGTAACGGCACACATCAATGTATTTCGAAGAATACTTCGTAAAATTGCAGTTCCATATGTTAAGCAACGCGTTTATTTATATACACATATATAAGAACGTCTCCAAAATACATACAGTCAAAACAAATGCATTATTCAGAGACTTTGCGAAGTTAATGAAAAAGGAAAGAAAATATCAATAGAAATATAATAGCAATTCGTACTCGTACTTTTTTATTTATGACAAGTATAACTTATTTACGAAAGTAACAGTACATATTAATGTATTGCGAAGAATATTTCGTAAAAATGCAGTTCCATAATTAATTTTTGTTAATCAACGCGTTTTCATATATACAGGAACGTCTCCAAAATAGATAAAATGGAAATAAATGCGTTTTTCATATAATTTGTGACGTTAATGAAAAAAAAATATGAATAGAAATATAAGAGTAATCTGTATTAGTACAGTTCTTATTTACGACAAGTATAATTTATTTACGAAAATAACGGCCCACCCCAATGTATTTCGAAGAATACTTCGTAAAATTGCAGTGTCATAACTAATTTTTGTTAACCAACGCATTCACACATATATAAGAAAATTTTCAAGATAGTTACAGTGCAAACAAATGCGTCGTTAAATCAGTTTGCAATAACAAAAATAAAGGAATAAATAATCAATAGAAATATAATAGCAATTCCATACTCGTACAGTTTTTATCTGTGATAAGTAAAAATCATTTACGAAAGTAACGGTACATATCAATATATTTCGGAAAGTACTTCGCGAAATGACAGTTTCATAACTAATTTTTGTTAAGTTACGCATATACATATGTATATAGGAATGTCTCTAAAATAGATACAGTGAACATAAATGCGTTGTTCAAACACTTTGCAAAGTTAATGAAAGAAAAGATAAAAAATCAATAGAAATATAATAGTAATTTATATTCGTACAGTTTTTATTTATGACAAGTATAATTTATTTACGAAAGTAACGGTACGCGTCAATGTAATTAAAAGAATACTTCGTAAAATTGCAGTTCCATAGCTAATTTTTCTTAAGCAGCGCGTTTTCACATAGTCAGAACGTCTCCAAAATAATTACAGTGCAAGTGCGTTTTGCACAGAATCTGCGAAGTTAATAAACAGTAATACAAAATCAATAGAAATATAGTAGCAATTCGTACTCGTACAATTTTTATTTATGAGAAGTATAACTTATTTACGAAAGTAACGGTATACCTCAATGTATTTCGAGGAATACTTGGTAAAATTGCAGTTTCATAAGTAACTTTTGTTAAGCAACGCGTTTGTATATGTATAAGAACGTTTCCAAAATAGATACAGTCAAAACAAATGCGTTATTCAGAGAGTCTACGAAGTTAATAAAAAAATAAATAAATATAAAATCAATAGAAACATAATAGTAATTTGTATTCGTACAGTTCTTATTTATGACAAGTATAACTTATCTATGAAAGTAACTATATACATCAATGCATTTCGAAAAATACTTCGTATTTGTAATTTCATTGTAAATTTCATAAATTGTAGTTTCATTACTAATTTTTCGTAAGCAGCGCGTTTACGTATATATATAGGAACGACACCAAGATATATAAAGTGACAATAAATGTGTAATTCAGAAACGCTTGGGAAATTAATAAAAAAGAATAATAGGAATATAGCAGCAATTTGTATTCGTACAATTTATATTTGCAGCAAGTGTAACTTATTTGTTTGCGAAAGTAACGGTGCGCATCAAAGTATTTCGAAGAATACTTCGTAAAATTCCACTTGCATAACTAAGTTTGTTAAACTGAGTATTTACATATATATATATATATATATAAGAACGTCTCTAAAATAGATACTGTGAAAATAAATGGGTTATTCAGACAGTTTACGAAGTTACTAAAAAAGAAATAAAAAATCAATAAAAATATAATAGTAATTCGGATTCGTATAGTTTTTATTTATGACAAGTATAATTTATTTGGAAAAGTAACGGTACATATCCACGTATTTCGAAGAAATCTTCGTAAAATTGCAGTTTCATAATTAATTTTTGTTAAACTACGCATTTACACATATATACATTTATTTATATAGGAACGTCTTTAAAATACATGCAGTAAAAACAAATTATTGTTCAGACACTTTGCGAAGTTAATGAAAAAAAAAATATAAAAAATTAATAGAAATATAATAGTAACTCGTATTCGTATAGTTCGTGTTTGAAGGTCGAATGTCAGGTGATATACAGTACTTTCCATGTTAATGTTCCTGTAGAAGAATGCATCAAAATTTTGTGACTTATAATTTCAAGTGAATAAAGAAATAACGAAATTCCTGTCAAGTTTGTGAATCGGTTCGTGATAAGATGCAGTTATTATGCTGATTACAAAATATTTCGCAATCGATAGAAATGCCTGCTTTATAACAGGGTGCTGTCTGTGCAGACATTACGAGATATTTCGCAATTGGCAGAAAAAAAAGTATCACTTGTACTTTCACGTACTTACAATTTATTAGTGTATTGAAATTATTTAAATAACGAAAATATTAATTTCACGAATTTCCTTCAAACAAAAACGTTTCATGCATCTGATTACAAAATAGATTGTAAAATATTTCGACGAGAAAAAATATATTAAATATATTTTCGTATATATTCTATATTTTCATATCCTAAAATATTTATTTATAATATTACGTTATTCAAAAATATTTCAAATATATTTTAATGTATATTTTTAATTTTCATACCTACGTCTTATTGTATTCAAATCATATAAACAATGCCGCTTTATCAATACCCTGACCGCTTTTTAATAAGATTTTTTGTTATATGTGTTACAAAGCATTTCGGCAGAAAAAATGTCACATTAATAATGTTTTGAAGATATAATTATTTTACTACTTCATTACAGTATTAGAATGTCAAAAAATGTAAAACCTGCCATAGTTTCATAATATTTTCCAAAATTAATAAAATTACGGTTTCGATGTTTAGTAAAACAACACGTTAAAAAATTATATTCTATAAATAAATATAAATTTATGTAATCATCATGCATTGTTTTGATGTTCTTACTGGTTTGAATACTATAAATAATGCAATTTCATGAATTTCTTTGTGACAAAATGCCGTTATTATGCAGATTAGAAAATACTTTGTGAACAGAAAAAAAATATCGTACCAACAGTGCTTTCATACACTTCCTCACTTACTGCATTTCAATTATGCAAATACCGAAAAATGGATAACGACTCGAATTATGCGAAACAAAAACATGTCAAGGGATAATAACATACATATTTATTGTAAATTGATTTTACTGGGAGAATATAATTTTTATGTATTATCTACTTCTTGCTATATTTAAATCATACTAAGCAATGCGGTTTATCAATACCCTGATCGCTTTTTAAAAAGATCTTGTTACTATGTATGTTACAAAACATTTCAACACAAAGAAAACGTCACAGTAATAATGTTTTGAAAATATATATATTGCTTTTATACATATTACAATTATTTTAAGAGCAGTACAAAGAAACTGTCGTATCAACTACGTTTTTGAAATATAGTAATTAATACGATTACTTAACTAATCATTTGTTTTCTATTCATGCGTTTTATTAACATAAATAACGTAATTTTGTCAATTTTGCGTCAAGGAATTTTGGAGAGAAATAATTTTCATTTTTTCATTTTTGTGAAATCATTCATTAATCTACTTAAATTTACTATTTATAATTAGTCTTTCAACAAATTTATGTTGAAACGTATTTATATCGCGTCACGTTAAAATTCAACGTACTTTTTATGGAACGCAACATTAAAATTTGAACTTAAATTAACAGTTATTGAAATATAGTAATTAATACGATTACTTTTTAACTAATCATGTTACTATATATATTACAAAACATTTCGACAGAAAAAAATTGTCGAAACATACATATTTATTGTAAAGGAATTTTACTGGAGAGAATATAATTTATCATACATTAACATTTTTGTGAAAAAATTTCTCAAATTATTCTTAATTATCAATATTAAATGTCAGAAAATGTCACACATGTTAAACCATATTTATATATTTTCACGTTAAAATTCAACGTACTTTTTATGGAACGCAACATTAATGTTTGAACTGAATTTAACAGTTATTGAAATATAATTAATACGATTACTGTTATAACTAATCATTTGTTTACTATTCATGCATTGTTTTGATGTTCTCAGAACTGGTCGAGTCACATGAAATAAATTTTGCTCAAGGAATTTTCGGAGAGAAATAATTTTCATTTAACATTTTTGTGAAATAACATATTTGCTACTAGAAGCGGCGATTTACTATTTATAATTAGATTTATAACGAGTTTATGTTAAACCATAGTTACATTACGTTACGTTAAAATTCAACGTACTTTTTATGGAACGCAACATTAAAATTTGAACTTAAATTAACAGTTATTGAAATATAGTAATTAATACGATTACTGTTATAACTAATCATTTGTTTTCTATTCATGCATTATTTCGATGTTCTCAGAATTCGTCGCGTCGCATGAATTAAATTTTGCTCAAGGAATTTTCGGAGAAAAATAATTTTCATTTAACATTTTTGTGAAATAATATGTTTGCTACTAGAAGCGGCGATTTACTATTTATAATTAATCTTATAACAAATTTATGTTAAACCATATTTATATCGCGTCACGTTAAAATTCAACGTACTTTTTATGGAACGCAACATTAAAATTTGAACTTAAATTAACAGTTATTGAAATATAGTAATTAATACGATTACTGTTATAACTAATCATTTGTTTTCTATTCATGCATTATTTCGATGTTCTCAGAACTCGTCGCGTCGCATGAATTAAATTTTGCTCAAGGAATTTTCGGAGAGAAATAATTTTCATGTAACATTTTTGTGAAATAACATATTTCCTACTAGAAGCGGCGATCTATTATTTATAATTAATCTTGTAACAAATTTATGTTAAACCATATTTATATCGCGTCACGTTAAAATTCAACGTACTTTTTATGGAACGCAACATTAAAATTTGAACTTAAATTAACAGTTATTGAAATATAGTAATTAATACGATTACTGTTATAACTAATCATTTGTTTTCTATTCATGCATTATTTCGATGTTCTCAGAACTCGTCGCGTCGCATGAAATAAATTTTGCTCAAGGAATTTTCGGAGAGAAATAATTTTCATTTAACATTTTTGTGAAATAACACGTTTGCTACTAGAAGCGGCGATTTACTATTTATAATTAATCTTGTAACAAATTTATGTTAAACCATATTTATATCGTGTTACGTTAAAATTCATCGTACTTTTTATGGAACGCAACATTAAAATTTGAACTTAAATTAACAGTAATTGAAATATAGTAATTAATACGATTACTGTTATAACTAATAATTTGTTTTCTATTCATGCATTATTTCGATGTTCTCAGAACTTGTCGAGTCACATGAAATAAATTTTGCTCAAGGAATTTTTGGGAGAAATAATTTTCATTTAACATTTTTGTGAAATCACATTTTTGCTATTAGAAGCGGCGATTTACCATTTATAATTAGTCTTACAACAAGTTTATATTAAACCATATTTATATCGCGCCACGTTAAAATTCAACGTACTTTTTGTATAATTGAACATTAAAAGTTGGAACATAAATTAACAATTGTTGAAATATAGTAATTACCGCGATTACTGTTATAATTAATCATTTGTTTTCTATTGAAGGTTTACGTCTAGGTTGTTTATGCAAAATCACTATTTGATTTTCTGTAAGCAAATTTTAATATTTAAGATAGAATAACACATTAAGTGGAATAATAAAAAATAATTTACTGTCAAAAATAATAACTTGTTGTCTATAGATTGTTTTACACCAAAACTTGTCATGATCAAATCCAACAAAAATATGAATAATCAAACATTGCGATTATTTCAAATTAAACAACATCAATCTACATGTCAACTAACAGTTTCACTTTTTAAAATAACAATGCGTTTCTTCTAAACATCTGTATATCAAAACTTGTTATGTTAAAATGCAACGTAAATTTCTATGATTAAGCATTAAAGTGTAAAATAAAATAACACAATAATCAACATGTCGACTAACATTTTTACCGTTAAATTATTAATTAAAGCTATTAATTGGTAGTCCACAGACAGTTGTGTATTAAAACTTGTGTTAAAGTTCAACGTAAATATAAATAATCACACATTACCATTTAATATAAAATAACATTTATTAAATGTGTCAATGAATAGCTTTATTTGTAAAGTGAATAATTTATTGGCCATAGACAATGATGTGCTAGGGCTTGTGTTAAAAACAATGAATAATCAAACATTGAGATTATTTAAAATGAAACAAAATTAATTTACATGTCAGCTAACACTTTCACTTTTTAAAATAACAATGCGTTTCTTCTAAACATCTGTATATCAAGACTTGTTATGTTAAAACGCAACGTAAATTTCTATGATTAAGTGTTAAAGTGTAAAATAAAATAACATAAATTTACATGTCAGCTAACACTTTCATTTTTTAAAATAACAATGCGTTTCTTCTAAACATCTGTATATTAAGACTTGTTATGTTAAAACGTAACGTAAATTTCTATGATTAAGCATTAAAGTGTAAAATAAAATAACATAGTAATTAGCATATCAAGTAACACTTTTACCGTTAAATTATTAATTAAAATGCTTAAGTAGTACTCCATAGAGAGTTGTGTACCAAAACTTGTGTTAAAATTCAATGTAAATATAAATAATCACACATTGTCATTTAATGTACACTAACATTTAGTAATATTTACTGTAATATTTAATGTAAAATGTATGTTAATGTAATATTTAAAGTAACATTTAATATATGTAATTTAATGTAAAGTAACTAAATGTTACTTAATGTTAACAACACTTAATACTTAATTGCTTACCAAATACTTGATGTTAATGTTAATAGTTAAAATGATACTAAATGTTCATTCAATGAAAACTAACATTTAGTAAATATGTCAACAAACAGCTTTATTTGTAAAGTGAATAATTGATTGGCCATAGACTATCGTGTGCTAGGACTTGTGTTTTTAACACAACGAGAATTCGAACGATCTGTCAGTTAGCGCGTATCGGATAAAGTATCGAAAAATAAAAAACAATAGTTCTCGAGTGCGGTATAACGAGTTTGAGTTTTACGTCGAGCAGGACTCGACAGTAAACCGATTTACTTGAAATATGATATCGTGTGCCGTCAGAGTTTGAAAACAGAAATAACAGCAACTAGAAACTATATTAAAAAACGTTATCGAAGGCGGTCGATTGAAATAAAGTCAACTTAAAAGTGCAGAAGTTTTTTTGGAATTTGCAATTTTCCTGGAACGCAATATTTATTCTACAGGGCACTATACTTATTTTGTAATAATGTATTTTCTATTGTATTTTTTATATCAGTATTGTACATAAAGATATTATTGTCAATATTTCTTACACACGTCTTTTATAAATATTTCTTTTAAATATCTTTCCGTACAAAAATTATTTTGTACAAAGGATACCGTACGGTATAAAAAATTCTTGTTGACAATTCAATGACGAGGGCAACATTTCCTAATTAATTTTTGCATTTCATTTTTTGTAATTTTTGCAATGTTTGCCATTTCATCTTTTTGCATTCGTTTTTATTTAAACAAAAAAATACGCAGTATGTCACATAATGTGCATGAAATGCAAATAGTATTTCAAATTTCAACTGGACTAAAAGAATTAAAGAAAGTAGTAAAATGCTCTGAGACAAAATCTTGAAAGTTTCACTTTCAAATTTCGTAAACGGGGTAACCATTAAGAATTTATAATTCCTGTGAATATTAACATTTTTTGGCCACCATATAAACCCAAACACATTCAGGCAGTAGCAAAAAACCAGATCTTACCGTTATATGAATCTAACATTCAAAAATCTTCTCCACAACCATTGCTAACGTTTAATTTTAAATAGATTGTACTAATCATTTCCAAGAGATCAATTCATAAACAGAGAAAACGTCTTATAAATTTCAAATTCTGTCGTGTAAGCAAAATGAAATCATCAGAAATGTGTTTTTCATACATTAATCAAATTCATACTAAAGTCTTCGGGAAACCATGTTAATACAACTCAAAAGAATTTCTGGATTATGTTGCAAAATGTCCTAGTCCATTTATGCAAGCTAAACAATCATTAAAAATTTGTCATTCCGGCAAATATTAAACATTTCAGCCATAACTAAAGCGCACTCTCTAATTTTATGAAAAACGAAAATTTGAGTGTAAATATTTTATTGCCAATATCAGCAGTACACAATTTCAAAATTATATCTAATAGCATTTTCCGACAAGATTCACATTTCACCCGATAAATGAAACAATGTTTATTAACGATCTAATGTTTAGTATCTGCAAACTATGAAGATTTTGCAACAATCATGTAACCGTTGGACATTGAAGTAATGTCAACAAGTATTACTTCAATTCAAATACACTGTATTAATAATGAGTGAGAATTTGCATTAATGCGTACCGAAAACATTTCCAGTAAATGCATCGACAATTTTTCATTTTTATACACATTAATATTTGGTGATAACCACCTAAAAGTCTGTACATTCTTGAAATACCGAAAACTCAAATATAACTTTCCTTAACGTCAACATCGGCAGTACTTAATTTCCAATATAATACTAATAATTTCCGAGAAATCTCTCTGTCGCAATTCAGAAACAGACAAAATGTGTAACATTTACAAATATTAAACATTTCGTGATAACCATCAAAACTGCGTACATTTATGAAATACCGAAATGTAAATTTGAAAAATGTAAAAATGAAATCCTCCTATCGCAATTCAGAAACAGATAAAATGTGTAACTTTTGTATACATTATAAATTTTGCAATAACTATCAAAACTCCGTAATTTCATGATATACCAAAATTTAAATGTAAATTTTCTCAACGTCAACATGAGCAGTACTTAATTTCTAATATACAATTCTAATAATTTCCGAGAAATACTAATATTCAGTATATTAAAATAGTATTTTACAAACATTAAAAATTTCGCGATGCAAGTTCAAATTCTCTAATTTCATGAAACACCAAAAACCCACACGTAAATTTCCTTCACTTCAACATCAGCAGTACCTAATTTCCAACATATAATATTATTAATTTCCGAGAAAACAATTATGAAATTGAGAAACAATTTCAAAATGTGCAACTTTTTCTATAACATATAAATATTATGAATAATTGCATTAAAACAACGTATATTTGTTTCCATAATATATATATGTGTTATAGTCAAAATTTAAAAAAAATGAGTTTATCAGTTATTTCATATCACATTATTTTTAACTAAATTTATTCAATGTATTTTTTACGAAATTGTCAAAAATGAACCATTAGATAGTGGTTGTAATATGACATGATAAATTGTCATTTGGGCGTATTTTAATTAGTGTCAGTTGGTCTAAGTCAAAAATTTAAATAAATTATATAAACAACTTTATAAATGTTGTTCTAACAAGTTGTTTATTTTATTTCTTTTGCGAACTAACTTAATAAAAAAAATGACAATCAAATTTTAATAATGAGTTCTTGGTTTATTCAATAACGAACATAAGTGAAAAAATGCGGGTGATATCTGTCAAATGCAACAAATTCAATGGATATCATCTGAAAATGAACGGATTATAAAATGTTCTATAAAACATCTTTAGATGATTCTGAAGATAGTGATGGATCTTTCACCAATGATGAAAATGAAAGTGAAGACCAAAAATATGCCCAGGAAAATTAAATGCTAACTAGTTCAGATTCTGATTAGAAACTGAACCATTACCAGTATCGGAAGAAAAACTGCTGATGGTACTGTGTGGACAAAAATTGACGAGGTGGTATTCCTGGAAGGATACCATCTGTTTTTGTATTTTAAGAATCTTAAAAGGGCCAAATAATGATAAAAATGGAACTGTTTAAAAATAATTAATAAATGTAATAAATGTTCGAATTAATCAATCAAATTATTATCAAATAAAACTCAAAGTTCTTTATTGCTTTAAGTCATTTATGGACATATCATTAATTTCGGAAATACGTGCATTTATTAAAAATCTATATGCTCGTATAAAATTCACACAAAATTTCATATTATTTATGGTAAATTTCCATTAATCTTTTAGACTAAAAAATTATAAATTAAAATGTCGCATAATGTAAAAATATTTTTTAATTTATTGACAAATGCAATTCATTAAATATCGCCTACAACAAGAAATATATGACTTAGACCACTTTCATAATTATGGGCACATTTATGAAATATCGAAATGTACATTTTCCTAACGTCAACATCGGTAGTACGGAATTTCTAATATATAATACTAATAAATTCCTAGAAATCCCTCTATCGCAATTCAAACAAAGTACCACACACATGTATCACATATATAAATTAAGTAACAAAAACGTTAACATGTTAAAATGTCAAACATCAAACATTCCCCTACAAAAGTCCCCCTTCCCTCCCCTCCCCATACAACTAAAAAAACCATGCCTTCCCACCATCCACCACCCGCCATTCTCAATCGCCTCGAAACTCGAACTTCTCCCGGCGCCAACACCCTGGCCTCCCTGCATGCCGACGCGCGCTTCGAATTTCGCGCCTCCTCCTCCACCAATCAGCGCCCACCCTGCGCGCGCCGGCCGTCGCCTTCCTCCGCCATTTCCGTCAGTTGTCCACAGGCTTCTCTAGCGTGCGGACGTGCGCGAGTGCTCACAGTGTCCCTGTCACCTACGGAGTCGCGTTTTCGCTAACGAACGCCCCACCGTACCTTCCATATTCAATGTGTATGGCGATTCAGGTGAGTCCACGCCTCCACTTAGCATAATCAGGTCAGCACGGCCGTGTCCGCGCCTTGTGCCGTGGCCCGAAAAGTCGATCGCGCGTGTCTGCTGCTGCTGCTGCCCACCGTGGTGTGGCGCGCCTAAGTGTGTGTGTCACATGTACGGCTAGATGTACAGAGAAGCGGTGTATGTGTATATGTGGAAGTGCCGAGGCACGCAGAAGTGTGAGTGTCACATGTACGGCTGGAAGTACAGAGAAGCGGCGCACGTGTGTGTGTGTGTGTATGTGCGCGATACAAGGTTCGCGACACGTACGGCGGGGCCGTACAGAGAACGTGTGTGTGTGTATGTGCGCGGTACACTGGTCGTGACGCGCATTAGTGTGTGTGTGCGCGGTATATGGGTGCCGAAGCACGCATTAGTGTGAGTGACACACGTACGGTCGGGCCGTCCAGAGAAGCGGCGGACGTGCCTATATGTGTGTGTGTGTGTGCGCGCTGCAGTGTATAACGCGGCTACGCGTAAATGTGTGAGTGCCACACGTACGGCCGACCGTCCACAGTAGCGGCGCTGTGTGTGTGTGGCGCGCTCCACTGTGTTCCGCGATACTTGCGCGTGTGTGAGTGCGACACGTACGGCCGAGCCGCCGAGAGTAGTGGCGCTGTGTGTGTGTGTGTGTGTCGCGCTCCACTATACTCCACTGTAGGCCGCGGTACTTACACGTGTGGTAGTGCGACACGTACGGCCGAGCCGCCGAACTAGTGGCGCTGTGTGTGTGTCGCGCTCCACTATACTCCACAGTACTCGCGCTTGTGTGTGTGCGCGCTCCACTGTATTCCGCGGCAGGCGTAAATGTGTGAGTGCGACACGTACGGTCGGGCCGTCTACAGTACTGACGCACGTGTATGTGTCGCGTTCAACTATACTCTACGGTAGGCGCGCTTGTGTGTGTGTGCGCGGTACTTAAAGGTGTGTATGTGCCACACGTACGGTTGGCCCGTCGAGAGTGCGGTGCAGTGTGTGTGTGCGCGCTTCACTGTACTCTACGGCAGGCAAGCGTGTGTATGTGTCGCGGTACGTATAAATGTGTGAGTGCGACACGTACGGTCGGCCGCCGAGAGTAGTGGCGCATGTGTGTGTGTCGCGCTACTCTGTACTTCGCGGCATACGTGTGTGTGCGTGGTACACTGTACTCCGGGGCTTACGTGTGTGTGTGTGTCGCGTTCTACTGTACTCCGGGGTACTTGCACGTGTGTGTGTGTCGCGCTACACTATATTCCACGATAGTTCCACGTGTGTATGTGTCGCGTTCCTTATACTCCGCGGTATACGTGTGTATATTCCGCGATACTTGCACTTGTGTATGTGTGTTGCGCTACACTATATTCCACGTACTGGCACCTGTGTGTGTGTCGCGCTCCCTATATACTCTCTATATGTGTGAGTGGAACCGTCGAAAGAAGCGACGCACCTGTGTATGTGTGGGTGCCGCGCTCCACTGTTCTGTCTCCGTCCATCCGTGTGGTTATATGTATGTGTGTGTGACTATGCGCGGACGTCGAACTCTGGCGTCCCGTCGAAAGCCTCGTCGACCTACCTCTTTCTCTCCCTCGCGCTCGATTTCGTCGTTTGCCAGTGCGCGGACGAGACCAAACAGGAGCGCGGATTTTCGACGATGATTCATGCGGACGCTGGACTCTTACGGCGCGGGGTTCAAGGCTTCGGCCTGGCCGAGAGTCGAAAGTGGAAGCAGGAATTTTCGGGGTCGGCGAAATGCGGAGGCTGCTAAGGAGCAGACGCTCGCGACGTCGGCGTCCAGGCGCCTGGGCCGCCCGGGTCACCTGCGAGTTCTGGGGGTTATGAATGTGTGGCAGAGGGATTGGTGCTTGAGGATTTCGGGGTTGGATAGTGGCGAGGTAGTTCTGTGTTTTGTGGCGGGTGGTTGGAGGATAGAATTTTTGGTGGTTAGGAGTCTGCTACTTAATGTTGAGTGGATTGTGATGGATGCAGGAGTCGCAAATTTTTCGGGAGTTGTTTGGATAACTGGTTTCGATGCTAGTGGCCGACTATATCTTTCTGGAAGTTGGCAATGCAGGAGTTTTATTCGGTTGGGAAATTGTGATGGTTAAAAGGCGGTGAATGAAAATCGCGGGTGTTTCTATGAGTATTTCGTCTAAAGGTTTGGTCAGTGGCGATTAGTCGAGTTTCTGGCATTTTAGGCGTCTGCTTCTATACGTAATGTTCAGTGGAACGTGATAGTGTAAAGCTGGAGTCGAATATTTATCGCGTGGAGTTGATTTCGGGAGATGTTTGAATAAGTGGTTCCAAAGGTAATGGCCGATGATGCGAGTTTCTGGAAGTTGGCAATACAAGAGTTTTGTTCGGTTGGGAAATTGTGATGTTTAAAAGGCGGTGAATGAGAATTGTGGGTGTTTCTATGGGTAATTTGTTTAAAGGTTTAGTCAGTGGCGGATCGTGATAGTGTGACACATTTTTCGCGTTGAGTTGATTTTGGGAGCTGTTTGGATAAGTGGTTTCGAAGCTAGTGGCCGATGATGCGAGTTTCTGGAAGTTGGCAATGCAGGAGTTTTGTTCGGTTGGGAAATTGTGATGGTGAATGAGAATTGTGGGTGTTTCTACGAGTAATTCGTCTAAATGAATGGCCAGCGGTGATCAGTCGAATTTCTGGGGTTTTAAGCGCTTGCTACGTAATGTTGAGTGATGAATCCGAACAGTGTGACGCAGAGTCGAGTATTTTTCGCGTTGAGTTGATTTTGTGAGCTGTTTGGATAAGTGGTTTCAAAGCTAGTGGCCGATGAGGCGAGTTTCTGGAAGTTGGCAATACAGGCATTTTGTTCGGTTGGAAAATTGTCATTGTTAAGAGGCGGTGAATGAGAATTGTCACTGTTTCTATGGGTAATTTGTTTAAAGGTTTGGTCAGTGGCGGTCAATCGAATTTCTGGTGTTTTAGGAGCTTGCTTCTATACGTAATATTGAGTGGATCATGATAGTGTGATGCAGGAGTCGAATATTTTTCGCGTTGACTTGATTTCGCACATTTTTCGTCTTGAGGTTGTTTCGGAAACTGTTGTATATCTGGTTTCGAGATTAGTGGCGGATGATGTGAGTTTCTGGAATTTGGCGATGCAGGGGTTTTGTTTGGATGGAAAATTGTGTTTGTTAGGAGGCAGGAATGAAAAACGTGGGTGTTTTTACGAATAATTCGTCTAAAGGTTTGGTCAGCGGCAATTAGTCAAATTTCTGGTTTTTAGGCACTTGCTTCTGCACCTAATGTTGAGTGGATCGGGATAGTGTAACACATTTTTCGCGTTGAGTTGATTTTGGGAGCTGTTTGGATAGGTGGTTTCAAAGCTAGTGGCCGATGATGCGAGTTTGTGGAAGCTGGCAATGCAGGAGTTTTGTTCGGTTGGGAAATTGTGATTGTTACGAGGCAAGAATGAGAAACGTGGGTGTTTCTACGGGTAGTTCGTCTAAAGATGTGGTTAACGGAAATCAGTCCAGTTTCTTGCGTTTTAGGCGCTTGCTTCTGTATGTAATGTTGAGTGGATCGTGATAGTGTGACGCAGGAGTCGAATATTTTTTGCGTTGAATTTTGATTTCGGGAGCTGTTTGGATAGCTGGTTTCGGTGTTACTGGCCGACGATGCGTTTCTGGAAGTTGGCGATGCAGGCGCTTTGTTCAATTGGGAAATTGTGATTGTAGGATACGGTGACTGAGAATTGTGGGTGTTTCTACGAGTAATTCGTCTAAATGAATGGTCAGCGGTGATCAGTCGAATTTCTGGGGTTTTAAGCGCTTGCTACGTAATGTTGAGTGAATCTGGATAGTATGACGCAGAATCGAATATTTTTCGCGTTGAGTTGATTTTGTGAGCTGTTTGGATAAGTGGTTTCGGAGCTAGTGGCCGATGTGTGCGAGTTTCTGGAAGTTGGCAATACAGGAGTTTTGTTCGGTTGGGAAATTGTGTTGGTGAATGAGAATTGTATGTGTTCGTACGAGTAATTCGTCTAAAGGTTTGGTCAGTGGCGATTAATCGAGTTTCTGGCGTTTTAGGCGTCTGCTTCTATATGTAATGTTGAGTGGATAGTGATAGTGTGCCACATTTTTCGCGTTGAATTGATTTCGGGAGCTGTATGGATAAGTGGTTTCGAAGCTAGTGGCTGACGATGCGAGTTTGTGGAAGTTGGCAATGCAGGAGTTTTGTTCGGTTGGGAAATTGTGATTGTTAAGAGGCGGTGATTGAGAATCGTGGGTGTTTCTACGGATAATTCGTCTAAAGGTTTGGTCAGTGGCGATTAATCTAGTTTCTGGCGTTTTAGGCGTCTGCTTCTATATGTAATGTTGTGTGGATAGTGATAGTGTGCCACATTTTTCGCGTGGAGTTGATTTCGGGAGCTGTTTCGATAAGTGGTTTCAAAGCTAGTGGCCGGCGATGTGAGTTTCTGGAAGTTGGCAAAACAGGAGTTTTGTTTGGATAGAAAATTGTGATGGTTAAAAGACGTCAATGAGAATCGTGGGTGTTTTTACGAGTAATTTGTCTAAAGGTTTGATCAGTGTCGATTAGCCGAATTTCTGATGTTTTAGGAGCTTGCTTCTGTATGTAATGTTGTGGTGGATGGTGATGATGTGCCACATTTTTCGCGATGAGTTGATTTCGAGAGCTATTTGGATAATTGTTTTCGAAGCTGGTGGCCGGCGATGTGAGTTTCTGGAAATTGGCAAAACAGTAGTTTTGTATGGATAGAAAATTGTGATGGTTAAGAGACGGTCAATGAGAATCGTGGGTGTTTTTACGAGTAATTTGTCTAAAGGTTTGATCAGTGTCGATTAGCCGAATTTCTAATGTTTTAGGCGCTTGCTTCTATATGTAATGTTGTGGTGGATAGTGATAGTGTGCCACATTTTTCGCGTTGAATTGATTTCTGAGCTGTATGGATAAGTGGTTTTGAAGCTAGTGGCTGACGATGCGAGTTTCTGGAAGTTAGCAAAACAGGAGTTTTGTTTGGATAGAAAATTGTGATGGTTAAGAGACGGTCAATGAGAATCGTGGGTGTTTTTACGAGTAATTTGTCTAAAGCTTTGGTCAATGGCGATTAGGCGAGTTTCTGGCGTCTTAGACACCTGCTTCTGCATTTAATGTTGTGCGGATCCGGATAGTGTGACGCAGGAGTCGCACATTTTTCGGCTTGAGGTTCTTTTCGGGTGCTGTTTGAATAAGTGGTTTCGAGGCTACTGGCCGATCATGCGAGTTTCTGGAAGTTAGCGATGCAGATGTTATTTTTTTCGGTTACGAGGTTGAGTCGGGGAAATTTGTGATTGTTAAGAGGTGATGAATGAGAATTGTGGGTGTTTCTATGAGTAATTCGTCTAAACGTTTGATTAGCGGCGGTCAGCCTAATTTCTTTCGTTTTAGGCGCTTGCTTCTATATGCAATGTTGAGTGAAACGTGATAGTGTGATGCAGGAGTCGAATATTTTTCGCGTTTGAATTTTCGGGAGCTGTTTCGATAACTGGTTTCAAACATAGTGGCCGATGATGCGAGTTTCTGGAAGTTGGCATTGCAGGAGTTTTGTTCGGTTGGGAAATTGTGATTGTTGAAAAGCAGTAATGAGAATCGTGGGTGTTTTTGTACGGGTAATTCGTCTAAAGGTTTGGTCAGCGTCGATTAGTCGAATTTTTAATGTCTAGGCGCCTGCTTCTGTATTTCATGTTGTGTGAATCATGATAGTATGACACATTTTTTGCCTTGACGTCGTTTCGAGAGTTTTTTGGATAAATAGTTTTGAGGCTAGAGGCCGATGATGCGACATTCTGTAAAATAACGATGCAGCCGTATTGTTCAATTGGGAAATTGTGATTGTTAAAAGACAGGAATAGGAATTGTCACTGTTTCTACGTCTACATTTTTAGTCTGCGGCGATCAGCCGAATTTCTTTCATTTTAAGTGCTTGCTTCTATACGTAATGTTGAGTGGATCATGATAGTATGACACATTTTTTGCCTTGACGTCGTTTCGAGAGTTTTTTGGATAAATCGTTTTGAGGCTAGAGGCCGATGATGCGACATTCTGTAAAAAAAACAATGCAGCCGTATTGTTCAATTGGGAAATTGTGATTGTTAAAAGACAGGAATAAGAATTGTCACTGTTTCTACGTCTACATTTTTAGTCAGCGGCGATCAGCCGAATTTCTTTCGTTTTAAGTGCTTGCTTCTATACGTAATGTTGAGTGGATCATGATAGTATGACACATTTTTTGCCTTGACGTCGTTTCGAGAGTTTTTTGGATAAATCGTTTTGAGGCTAGAGGCCGATGATGCGACATTCTGTAAAAAAAACAATGCAGCCGTATTGTTCAATTGGGAAATTGTGATTGTTAAAAGACAGGAATAAGAATTGTCACTGTTTCTACGTCTACATTTTTAGTCAGCGGCGATCAGCCGAATTTCTTTCGTTTTAGGTGCTTGCTTCTATACGTAATGTTGAGTGGATCATGATAGTGTGACACATTTTTCTCCTTGACGAATTGCGAGAGTTTTTTGGATAACTGGTTTCGAACATACTGGCCGATGATGCGTGTTTCTGAAAACTAGCAATGCACCCGTATTGTTCAATTGGGAAATTGTAATTGTTAAGAGACAGGAATAAGAATTATCATTGTTTCTATGGGTAATTCGTCTAAATTTTTGCTAAGCGGCGATCAGCCAAATTTCTAGCGTTTTAAGCACTTGTTACTGTACGTAATGTTATATTTTATCGCATTTACTCAATTTCAGAAGCTTAGCGAAAATGTGGGTTGTGTTTGGATAACTGGTTTTTCCGAAGCTTCATAGCCGATGATTCGAGTTTCTGGAAGTTGGCAATGCAGACGTCGCTTTTTCGTTTACGACGTTGGGTCGGGGAAATTGTGATTGTTAAGAGGCGGTGAATGAGAAGTGTGGGTGTTTTTACGGGTAAAACGTTTGAAGGATCCGTGAGCGGTGATCTGAATTTCTGCGGACTGGCATTTCAGGCGCTTGCTTTTTGTTTTATCGTACAGTTGAGTGCGGCGGATTGTGATAGAAGGGAATAGGTCATGAAAATGTGAGGGGTGATTAAATTAATATCGGGGATGTGAGTGTTTCGTTGGATAATTGACGCTGAAGTTTGATAGGGGTGAGAATTTCTGGGAATTGGCGATTTAAGCGTTTTTAGTGTTTCGAATGTGTACGTTTGAATCTTGTGTATTGCGAAGAAGATGCTTCAGTTAAAATTGGATGCGATTATGTATGCTTTTCGCGATGAGTTGATTTCGACAATTTATGAAAATATGATACATGAATTATAGAAAATGTGATAGATGAATTATAGAAAATGTGATAGACGATTGCATCTTTTGAAAATTGGCGGTTTAAGTCGCTTTTATTTGTTTTAATTCTAACAATCAGTTTGGCAGAGCGCAATAGTCGTGTGGTATTTAAATAAAAATAGTATCTATATTTATACATTATAGTGTCGACAGACAATTATGAAAATGTGGGTTGTAAGGTGGTTAAATTCAAATTTTGGGCGTTTCTGTGGATAGATAATAGCATTTTTCGAAAATTGGCGTCTTAAGTCGCTTTTATTTGTTTTAATTCCAACAATTAATTTGATGGATTGCGACAGTCATGAAGTGTTTAAATAAAAATAGTGTCGATATTTATACATTATAGTGCCTAGAGACAATTGTGAAAATGTGGGTTACAAGGTGGTTAAATGAGAATTATGGTCGTTTCTGTGGATAGATAATAGCATTTTTCGAAAATTGGCGTTTTAAGTCGCTTTTATTTGTTTTAATTCCAACAATTAATTTGATGGATTGCGACAGTCATGAAGTGTTTAAATAAAAATAGTATCTATATTTATATATTATCGTGTCTATGGACAATTGTGAAAACGAGAGTTACAAGGTGGTTAAATGAGAATTATGGTCGTTTTTGTGGATAGATAATAGCATTTTTTGAAAATTGGCGTTTTAAGTCACTTTTATTTGTTTTACTTCCAACAATTAATTTGATGGATTACGACAGTCATGAAGTGCTTAAATAAAAATAGTGTCTATATTTATACATTATCGTGTCTATGGACAATTATGAAAATGTGGGTTACAATGTGGTTAAATGAGAATTATGGGCGTTTCTGTGGATAGATGATTGAATTTTTCGAAAATTGGCGTTTCAAGTCGCTTTTATTTATTTTAATTACAACAATCAGTTTGGTGGATTATAATAGTCGTGAGTTGTTTGAATAAAAATAGTGTCTATATTTATACATTATCGTGTCTATCGACGATTGTGAAAATGTGGGTTACAAGGCGGTTAAATGAGAATTATGGGCGTTTCTGGGGATAGATGATTGCATTTTTCAAAAATTGGCGTTTTAAGTCACTTTTATTTATTTTAATTACAACAATCAGTTTGGTGGATTATAATAGTCGTGAGGTGTTTAAATAAAAATAGTGTCTATATTTATACATTATCGTGTCTATAGACAATTATGAAAATGTGGGTTACAAGGCGGTTAAATGAGAATTATGGTCGTTTCTGTGGATAGCTAATAACATTTTTCGAAAATTGGCGTTTTAAGTCGCTTTTATTTGTTTTAATTCCAACAATTAATTTGATGGATTGCGACAGTCATGAAGTGTTTAAATAAAAATAGTATCTATATTTATACATTATAGTGTCTATAGACAATTATGAAAATGTGGGTTACAAGGCGGTTAAATGAGAATTATGGTCGTTTCTGTGGATAGATAATAGCATTTTTTGAAAATTGGCGTTTTAAGTCACTTTTATTTGTTTTAATTCCAACAATTAATTTGATGGATTGCGACAGTCATGAAGTGTTTAAATAAAAATATTATCTATATTTATACATTATAGTGTATATAGACAATTATGAAAATGTGGGTTACAACGCGGTTAAATGAGAATTATGGGCGTTTCTGGGGATAGATGATTGCATTTTTCAAAAATTGGCGTTTTAAGTCACTTTTATTTACTTTAATTTCAACAATCAGTTTGATGGATTGTAATAGCCGTGAGGTGTTTAATTAAAAATAGTGTCTATATTTATACATTATAGTGTCTATGGACAATTATGAAAATGTGGGTTACAAAGTGGTTAAATGAGAATTATGGGCGTTTCTGTGGATAGATGATTGTATTTTTCAAAAATTGGCGTTTTAAGTCACTTTTATTTATTTTAATTACAACAATCAGTTTGGTGGATTGTAATAGTCGTGAGGTGTTTAAATAAAAATAGTGTCTATATTTATACATTAGAGTGTCTATAGACAATTATGAAAATGTGGGTTACAAGGTGGTTAAATGAGAATTATGGGCGTTTCTGTGGATAGATAATAGCATTTTTCGAAAATTGGCGTTTTAAGTCGCTTTTATTTGTTTTAACTCCAAAAGTCAGTTTGGTGCATTGTGACAGTTATGTGATGTTTAAATTAAAATAGTGTTAGTAGGGATCTGTGTAAATGGAAGCTGTTGGAAGGGGTTAAAGCAGAATTAAGATACTTCTGCAAATAATCGATTTTTTATAAGTGTCTCGGTAATCGATTATATGAATTTTTGAAATTGGCGTTTCAAGTACTTTCTATTTTCTTACCTTGGACAGTTCAGTTTAATGAAGCGTAATAGTTATGTGATCTTTATATCAAAATCGTATCTACGATTTTAAATATTTTTCGCCAAGAATTAATTCGAATGTTAAAAAAATATTAGGTGTACAACTTTGCTCCCGCCGTTTTTTGCATCGGACGAAAAGGAAAAAACGGCGGGAGCAAAGTTGTGTACCTATTACTTTATTTCTTTAATTCGAGTAGTTCAGTTCAGTGAATTGTAATAGTTTTGTGTGATACTTAAATCGAAATTGTGTCTATGATTACGAATATTTTTCATCATGAATTAATTTGACTGAATTATGCATAATGTAAATAATGTTCAGATATTGGAGACCAAAGGATCGCATCACTATTCTAACAATAACTGCATTTATAAAATAATTGTTGCTACTGTTTGCAAATATTTTGGATGTTCAGTAAAATCTCTTGTGCCGGTCATTGGTACCGTCTGGCACCATCACGGCAGTAAAGAGTCAAATATTGCACATTTTTATGCAGTACAATTAAATCCGATAAATTTAAATATTGTCAATTTTTGAACAAGAATTTTGTATTTTTATAAATATATTTCCATAAATTTAGGCATTGTCGATTTTCGTGCGGCAATTTTGAATGATCTTCACTTAAATATTGCTAATTTTCAGCAGTGTATTTAAATCCCATAATTTAAATATTCTCAATTCTAAAAAAGAATTTTGTATTTTTGCGAATATATTTTCATACTTTTACGCATTGTCGAATATAAAGCCGCAATTTTAAGTGATCTTCCCTCAAATATTGCGAATCTTCAAAACATTTGAACACACAGCAAACGATTTTCCAATACAGTTTTCCAACTTCATTGCAATCCCTAGGCATTTTCTTGAAAACCTACCCTTCTACCACAAAAACAAACAATTCGCCCATCATACTCCATCGCGTTTCGCCTCCCCGAAATTTTCTTCCAAACCCGTCTGAGTCAACGTGTCCAACGCAAATCGCCCACTTCTCCAAATTCTCGCATCCCGTATTCTGCGTTCGCGCGTCAGTTGTTTGTTCGGACGTAATCGAAATAACCGCGGCGCTCAATTAGTGAAACCGGACGTTGTATCGGTTTTCGCCCGTGCGTCTTGCTATAAGTGGCGCGATGCTCGGCATTCCATCTTCACTCAGGCCCCTCTGGCTTCGCACACTGCTCGCCCTGCGCTCAAATGACAGGCGCGATTGAGGTCTCGGATAGGCAACAGCAGCAGTAGCAAGCAGTAAAGGCCGCAGACGTGTGTCGTGCATCGTGCATGTGACAAAACACGCGCGTGCCTCTTCTTTCTTTCTCCTTTCTCGTATTCGTTGCGCATTTGCAAGGCGAGAGTAGATCTTATGCGGCGACGCAATTATTTATGGATGAATTGTGGGGTGTTATGGGTTACTACTTTGTAACGTAACGAGATTTAGTCCTTTAACCCGTTGGTACCGCGTCACCCGCCCTTGGGTGATGGGCATGCTTCCGTAGGGCCAGTGTCACCCATATATGGGTGACGCTTTTATTGTTGAAGTTAAATAAGATTTTCAGTTGCACTTTGAAAACAAATTTAACACGTTGCGTACCGCGTCACCCATACTTGGGTGATGGGCATTCTTCCATGGGCCCCGTGTCACCCATATATGGGTGACGCTTTTATTGTTGAAGTTAAATAAGACCTTCAGTTGCATTTTGAAAACAAATTTAACACGTTGCGTACCGTGTCACCCATATACGGGTTACGCCTTTCTTGTTGAAGTTAACTAAGATTTTCAGTTGCATTTTGAAAACAAATTTAACACGTTGCGTACCGCGTCACCCATACTTGGGTGATGGGCATGCTTCCGTGGGGCCCGTGTCACCCATATATGGGTGACGCCTTTCTTGTTGAAGTTAAATAAGATTTTCAGTTGCATTTTGAAAACAAATTTAACACGTTGCGTACCGCGTCACCCATATATGGGTGACGCTTTTCTTGTTGAAGTTAAATAAGATTTTCAGTTGCATTTTGAAAACAAATTTAATGGAACAAGTTCTGAAGTATAAATATAGAATATACAGCGTAAAAATATAAAAAAGACACAAATAACACTCTAATTTTTATTAATTTATATAGGATAATATATTATATTATACTATGTCCCATGGAATTCGTTGAAACAGTCCAAGCACATATGTGGCGATTTTGGGCAATTCAAACAATACGTTGTTGTATTTTTAAGGTTTTTTCTTGCTTGTTGGCGTTCGACCATTCCACGGAAAGCGATAAACGTTTCCAAATCCAAAATAAGCTACTTACCAATAAGATTATTTCGGAACAAAACAATTTATCAATTACATAGGTCGATAGCACTGTAAATGTAAATAATCGACAATGCATGGATCTACTCGAGTTACATTGTTGGTTTTCCCGCATATCTCTCCGCTATCATTCTAATGCGCCGAGATAAAAACTTGGGCCGGTAGGAAACAAAACGTAATCACGCTTGGTACGCAACGTGTTAATGCGTTGACTGCAGTGTCACCCATATTCGGGTGACGGTAAAATGTTCGGGGGGGGGGGTGGCAACAATTTGGTCAGGTAATGTCACACGTATTCGGGCGACGATAGCCTTTTGATCATGTGGCGTCACCCGTATTCGGGTGACGGTATACTTTTGGTCATGTAGTGTCACTCGTATTTGGGTGACGGTAAAATTTTGGGTAGGTAGTGTCACTCGTATTCGGGTGACGACAAAATTTTGGTCGGCCGCATTCGGGTGACGTGTGTTTGAGTACTTGCGACGTGAGTTAGTAGGTATTTGGAAAGATATTTCACAGGATAAAATAGCACTATTAAATTGTTATAAAAGTAACTTTAACCATGCGTCACTGGACAAAAAAAATATTTGGAAAAGAAGAAATAATTTTCGGCGCAGATGAGCTTTCTTAGATACTTTGTTGTTGAGGAAGGATTTTAAAGTGAATGCATATTTCGGGAGGTTTCGATGTAAACATGCTTATCTTTTGCTACGATAAGAAACCGTAGGTTCAGTAGGATTTTCCCAATACGGATTTTCAACTCGAGTGACGATTGTCAAACGGCAATTTTAAATGATCTTCACTTAAATATTGCGAATATTCACGCAGTACGATTAGATCCAATAAATTGAAATATTGTCAATTTTTAAACGAGAAATTTTATTTTTGTAAGTGTATTTCTATAAATTCAGACATTGTCGATTTTTATGCAACAATTTTCAATCATGTTCACTTAAATATTGCAAATTTCCAAGCAATACGAGTAAGTCCGACAAATTTAAATATTGTCAATTTACATAATATTGTCATTGTTACAAAATATTGTCAATAACTATTATCATTTTGTAAACGAAAATTTTGTATTTTTGTGATTATATTTCCATAAATTTAGATATTGTCGATTTTTATGCGATAATTTGAAATGATATTTACTTAAATGTTGCGAATTTTCAAAAATTTTCAATACAGATAAAACGATTTTCCAATATAGCTTTTCAGCTCAATCGAAATCCTTAAGTATTTTGTTCAAAATCGAATAATTTTTTACTACAATGAAAAACAATTGGCGCGCGTCGCCTCACAAAACTTTTCTCATAAAATTGCGTGGCAGTAAACGTGTTAGAAAGGGGTGCATATTCGTAGATGTGTAGACGCAGATCATTTTCCAAGTGCCATCCGGCTCTCTCCTTGTTTTTGTCTCTCATTCTTGTCTCACACACGCTGCACATGTGCCAGACATCAGGCGCAGATCTAGCGGTGGCAGGTCACAATTTATATTCGCTTGAATTATACATTTTGCGATCCGGTGTTCAGCAAACGTCACGACGTTTATCGTTTGAAAGTATTATACATCTTATGTTTGTTAGATAAAATTATTATTACCTTACGAAATCATCAATATGAATATTTGCATTTAATCTTAAATGGTGGTATAACCGGTTTGGATTCACTTTCCATTTAAGTTTAAATCCTGAAGTCGTCATAAGAAAACATGAAATGTAATGAATAATTAATCACGGTAATATTCAGTTGCATTTTTCTTTTCTTATAATCTGCAATTTTTTTTTAATTTCCTATGTGCGACTGTTATGCACAATCGTTACATTTTTGTAGTTAATGTGACAACGCGAGAATGTGGACATGAACATTTAATACGGCTATCGTAATTTTTAATGCATTTCGCGCACAATTCGTTGAATGATGCATGTATGAATATTCTTTAATTCTTTGACTGCCGGACATTTTTACACAGAAACGTCAATATATTATATATGCGGCACGATAATCACATTCAGTCATGACATAATTTGTCTTGGCTTCCAGAAATTTTCAACATTTAAAAACAGGTGAATGTTTTAGTTTTCCCTAAAATTGCAATTTAAACAGTAGTTTGAAACAATTTTTTACTCATGATGAGTATACTTCTTATAACAAAATATTGCCATTTTTCCATGACGAGTGTACTTTTCAAAAACAGCTAATCGGTTAATTGCTATTTTCTCACGATATTATTTATATTTTTTTTTAATTATATGTTTTCCTTTATCTTAGCCTCTAACCATTTAAAACATCTTCAAATTGTGGATATCTTCTAATTTCTACTATATTTGCAATTTATACAGCAGTTCGAATTTATTTTTTACTCATGATGACTATACTTCTTATAAAAAAATATTGCCATTTCTCCATGACAAGTAGTTTTCAAAGTCAGCTACCTGGTTAATTGATATTTTCTCAGGATATTATTTACATTTTTTTATTTATTTGTTTTCCTTTATCTACACCTCCATTTTTTTTAAACATCTTTCAAATTAACGAATATTTTTTGTTTTTCACTAAAACTGCAATTTAAATAACAGTTCGAAACTACTTTTTATGCATGACGAGTATCCTCGTCATAACTGTAGGATTTCAATTACAGAGTCTTCTAATTATCGATCAAAGGTCACCTATGATCGTCAATTATTATATTTACGTATCATAGGTGACCGGTTTTTTAATTCTGTTGTTTGGTTGCGTAGTAGTCAGTTGACGACGAACCGTAAAGACGATAAGACGTAAAAGCGAAACGACGAAACGAGAAAAGATTAGGAAATAAGACTAAAGTATCTTGATTGTATTGTTATTGTTTATAAACATTATACTCTCTAGTTTCACGTGTTTAAATCCTACATAACAAAATATCACAATTCCCCCTTAACGAGTGTACTTTTCAAAAAAGTAACTGGTTAATTGCTATTTTCCCAGGATATTTACATTTTTTAAGTTATTCCTTTAACACTAGAACTACCGCACCAGTCATTTTTACTGGTTTTACAATTTTATTTAAATATTTCTGCTTTATGTTACATCTTTTTTCCGAAACGGTGTAATGACTTTTGCGGTGATAACTAAAGAAATGGTAAAATATATTTTTTAAATGTTTTATTTACTCTGAATAAAAATAAATTTATACTATGGTTACTTATACCAACAGCAGTCATTTTGACTGGTATTTATTAAGGCGTTCATTTAGATCTGAAGTCGTAAAACATTTGAAGATTCTGTTAGGAATGTGTTATTGTTTTGTTTTGGAATTTGCTCGCTTGCCACATCACAGTATTATATCAGGCAACATTGTAAAAACAACCATCAAATAGAGAAGTTACTGCATTCAATGAGTGCGTTTATAACAGCCGCTGGAAGACCATCATGCTCTTGTTCATATAACAATATATTCAGTATATGACATATTATTTCAATTAGTGTAAGATGAGAAAATAAATACAAATATTATATACTCATTTTTATAATAAATAGTTTTGTTCTAGTCTTTTTAAGCCCTGAAAATGGCAAAACGATTGAAAACTTGTGAAGTATTGTAAAAATTGAATGATATACCAATGGAATGCTCTGATATAGAAGATGGTGAACTTTATGATTGTGAAGATGAACCAGAAGAAAATGAAATTGAATCGTGGGGTATTCACGATAATGTTGTTGATAGTGACAGAAGTGACAATGATTATTTAGACAAAGAATATGTTCAGAAATCTTCAGAAAGCGAATGTGAAAATGATTCGAATTTACGTAAAAGTAGATGTGTTCGAGTGTTTTCAAGTTCTGAAGATTCTAATGAAAGCATTTTACTAGAATCACAAAATAAAATTGCTGCAGACGGAACCGTGCGCGAGGAGCATTGTGTTGCTAATGCGTAAGGGATAATCCTAACTCATTAAATAAGTTAATAATACCAAAAATGTATTACATAAAACATGGATTTCCTTTTGTAAGAAAGTAATAAAGCAACAAATTTTTAAATATTCTATTATTAAGTATTTTTTTAAGACCAGTCATTTTGACTGGTTTTGGTAGAAGTAGGTTTGCTGAATTGTCGGTAGTTCTAGTGTTAATTTCATCTTGACCTCCAACTATGCAGAATCTTTCAAATTGACGAATACATTTTAGTTTGCACTAAAACTGCAATTTAAACAGTACTTCGAAACTACTTTTTACTCATGATGAGTATACTTCTTATAATAAAATATTACCATTTTTCCATGATTAATGTACTTTTAAAAAACAGCTAACTAGCCAACGTGCATTCTAAACGTTCGTCGACGTCTTCGCCTTCGCCTTCACTTCTTTCTTCGCCTCTTCGCATCCCTGTTCGCCACTTTTCCCGTCTCCCACTTCTCCGTTTCGTCTCAGCGACCGTCTCGGACGGCGAAGTTTGTCGTCGAGACACTAGGCCAGCCTGATTTACACGCGCCGCGGTATTTAACTTGACACACGACAGTCGGGACTGCCAGAGAACCGTTCAAACGATGTCTCTTGCGAGTGGCTTCTAATTTTATTTTTTTCTGCCGCCGCGAAAATTAGGCGACGAGTACAGCGGGAGATTTTAAATAGTTTTTTAGTCTGCAGTTAATTTAGTCTGCATATTTGGCGCGTATCGGATGTTTAACATTAGCTTGTTTGGTATCTTGCAATTGTTGAGAAAAAATTGGCATGTAATACGTTTCCTTGTGTACATATGGAATTTTGTCATTTTTCCGTTAATTTTCTTACGACACATTTTTAGTGTCTGTTTGCGAAGTTTTAATTATGCAATTTTTCATTCATTGCGTTCATGATATTAATGTCCATAGAATTCTACAGCAGACATTTTCTAAATAGTATGTAATAATATTCAATTTTGCAATTTTTCGCATTTTTGGTGGTTGTTTGCAAAGTTTCTGTTATACAATTTTTCGATCATTACGTTCACGATATTAATGTTCATAGAATTCTAGCGTGTAATACGTTTCCTTGTGTTCATATGGAATTTTGTAATTTTTCGGTTATTTTTCTTACAATACATTTGTAGTGTCTGTTTGCGAAGTTTTAATTATGCAATTTTTCATTCATTGCGTTCATGATATTAATGTCCATAGAATTCTACAGCAGACATTTTCTAAATAGTATGCAATAATATTCAATTTTGCAATTTTTCGCATTTTTGGTGGTTGTTTGCAAAGTTTCTGTTATACAATTTTTCGATCATTACGTTCACGATATTAATGTTCATAGAATTCTAGCGTGTAATACGTTTCCTTGTGTTCATATGGAATTTTGTAATTTTTCGGTTATTTTTCTTACGACACATTTTTAGTGTCTGTTTGCGAAGTTTTAATTATGCAATTTTTCATTCATTGGGTTCATGATATTAATGTCCATAGAATTCTACAGCAGACATTTTCTAAATAGTATGCAATAATATTCAATTTTGCAATTTTTTGCATTTTTGGTTGTTGTTTGCAAAGTTTCTGTTATACAATTTTTCGATCATTACGTTCACGATATTAATGTTCATAGAATTCTATCGCAGACAATTTCTGTATTATATGTAGTCATATGGAATTTTCGAATTTTTCTGTGAATTTCCTTACAGCATATTTTTAGTGTCTGTTTGCGAAGTTTTAGTTATACAATTTTTCGATCATCATGTTCACGGTATTAATGTCCATAGAATTCTACCGCAGACAATTTCTGCATTATGTTTAGTCATATGGAATTTTGCAGTTTTTCTGTGAATTTGCTTACAGTGCATTTTTGGTGGTTGTTTGCGAATGTTCAGTTATAAAATTTTTTCATTCATTACGTTCATAATATTAGTGTGCATAGAATTCTACAATAAACAGTTTTTGAATTATATCCAATAATATGCGATTTTATAATTTTTCTGTTAATTTCCTTACAACACATTTTTAGTGGTTGTCTACGAAGTTTTAGTTATACAATTTTTCATTCATTACGTTCACAATATTAATGACCATAGAATTCTGCAGCCGACAGTTTTTGAATTATATGCAATTTTGTCATTTTTCTGTGAATTTACCTTGCGACGCATTTTTTATGGATGTCTGCAATGTTTTAGTTATACAATTTTTCAATCATTGTCGTTTACGATATTAATGTCTACAGAATTCTACAGCAGACAGTTTCTGAATTATATCCAATAATATGCGATTTTGTAATTTTTCTGCTAATTTCCTTACAATAAATTTTTAATGGTTGTCTACGAAGTTTTAGTTATACAATTTATCGTTCATTACGTTCACAATATTAATGACCATAGAATTCTATAGCCGACAGTTTTTGAATTATATCCAATTATATGCAATTTTGTCATTTTTCTGTGAATTTACCTTACGACGCATTTTTTATGGTTGTTTGCAATGTTTTAGTTATACAATTTTTCAATCATTGTCGTTTACGATATTAATGTCTACAGAATTCTACAGCAGACAGTTTCTGAATTATATGCAATGATATGCAATTTTATAATTTTTCTGTCAATTTCCTTACGACGCAAGTGTCAGTTATGCAATTTTTCGATCATCTCGTTCACGATATTAGTATGCACAGAATTCTATAACAGACAGTTTTTGAATAATGATTTACTTTTCTTCTTTTTCCTGTATTAGCATTTAAAAATTATAAGGTGGATTCAACAAATTTGAAACACGCACAGTCAGGTTGTGTTTTATACATGGCGTCTTTGTACATTTAACACCACTTAAATATCTGTTCAAATACTGAATATATGTTTACATATGTACTTTGTACGCTAACCTGCAAATGATTAAAAAGGAAACTATACCAGATATGTTTGCTTCATGTCCATCGGCGATTCCAAAAGTTTCTCTTTCACTTTCATCCGCTTCAATTCACAAAAGTTTACACTACATTAATCCATGTACTTAAGAATTTCGCGGCATACAATTTTCAAACTATTTATGAATTATGAATTTAAATTATATGTCTAAACATGGTGACGCACGTTCAAGAATATTCTTTAATATCCATAGAATTTTACAACAGACAGTTTCTGAATTATATGTAGTGATATGGGATTTTGCAATTTTTATGTGAATTTTCTTACGACACATTTTTAGTGTCTGTTTGCGAAGTTTTACTTATGCAATTTTTCGATCATCATGTTCACGGTATTAATTTCCATAGAATTCTACCGCAGACAATTTCTGCATTATGTTTAGTCATATGGAATTTTGTAGTTTTTCTATGAATTTCCTTATGATGCATTTTTGGTGGTTGTTTGCGAATGTTCAGTTATACGATTTTTTCATTCATTACGTTCATAATATTAATGTGCATAGAATTCTATGACAAACAGTTTTTGAATTATATGCAATAACATGCAATTTTGTAATTTTTCTGCTAATTTCCTTACAATACATTTTTAATGGTTGTCTACGAAGTTTTAGTTATACAATTTATCGTTCATTGCGTTCATAATTTTAATGTCGATAAAATTCTACAGCACACTTTCTGCATTTTATGCAATAAGATGCAATTTTGTAATTTGTCTGCTCTTAATTTCTTTACAACGCATTTTAGTGGCTGTCTACTAAGTTTCAGTTATGCAATTTTTCAATCCTCATATTCATGTTGTTAATGTCCATAGAATTCTAGAGCAAACAGTTTTTGAATTAATTTCCTTAGGATTCATTTTTGGTGGCTGTCTACTAAGTTTCAGTTATGCAATTTTTCAGTCTTCATATTCACGGTATTAATGTCCATAGAATTCTACAGCAGACAGTTTTTTAATTATATGCAGTGATATGTAATTTTGTAAATCTGCTGTTAATTTCTTTACAACGTAATTTTAGTGGTTGTCTACGAAGTTTTAGTTATACAATATTTCATTCACTACGCTCATAATATTAATGTGTATAGAATTCTACAGTAAACGGTTTCAGAATTACATGCAATAATATGCAATTTCATAATTTTTCTTTTAATTTATTTACAACGCATATTTAGTGGCTTTCTACTAAGTTTCAGTTATGTCATTTTTCAATCCTCATATTCACGATATTAATGTCTATAGAATTCTACAGTAGACAATTTCAGAATTATATGCAATAATACACAATTTTATAATTTTAATTTTAATTTTTTTACAATGCATTTTTGGTGGTTGTCCGCAAAGTTTTAATTATTCAGCGTTCATTAAGTATTCAGCGTTTAAAAATTATAAATTAAATTCAACGACAAATCTGAAACACGCAAAGTCGGGATATGTTTTACAGATGGCGTCTTTGCACATTTAACACATCTTAAATATCTGTTCAAATACTGAATATATGTTTACATATGTACTTTGTATGTTACCCTGCAAATGATTAAAAAGAAAACTACACATCCTTGTTTTGTGTGATCGGCAATTCCAAAATTTTCCCTTTCATTTTCGTTACCCTCGATTTATCGCATCGATTCACAAAGTTTTACACTACATTAATCCAGGAATTAATGCTTAGGAATTGCGCGGCCGACAATTTTCGAACTATGAATTATGATTTCAAATTATATATTAAAACGTGGTGACGCACGTTCCAAAACATTTCTTAAACACACTGTTTATCTGAATATTCCATAGATGTTTTTTTACACGTTTTATATTCACGGTATTTTATATCTATATATTTCATAGTTGTTTTTCCACACATTTTATACTCATACAAATTTTCTTACGCGACTCCCCGATCTTCATGTCTACCATATTAATTTCCAGGTCAAACAATTTGCGCACCATGAGTCACCTTTGAATTATACGTTCAGAAGTCGCGGGGCGCATTTTAAACACAAATTCGCCAACGTATATTTTAAACACATATTTTGTGTGCATGTTTCGTAGATGGCATCTTTATTCAGGTAGCTATTTTCAGAAGTATACACGTCATGAAAAAATGGCAGCATTTTGTGCCTGACCAGTGTACTTTTTGTGCGTGAAAAGTAGTTGACGAGTTGTTGTTTAAATTGCAATCGTAGAGAAAACTCCATTAAATTAACCGTAAATTATCTAATATCTCATTTTTTTTAAATGGCCACCCATTTAAAAATAAACGGTTATATTGACGTTTTTTAAAGCAGAATAATTTTTTTTTACAATTGAGCAATGTTCAAAAAATGATCTAGTACATTAACTAAAAAATTGTTTAACATATCTATTACGAAATTTTCAATAACGTCAGTCATCATAGCTCTCCACTAAATTAACCATAAATTACGTGAAATCAAATTAAAAAAAAAAAAAGAAATGCACGGACACCCCCTTCAAAATAAACGGTTCTATTGATGTTTTTTAAAGTATAATAATTTGTTTACAATTGAGGGTTTTTCGAATTAGAATAATTTTTTTTACAATTGAGGATTATTCTAAAAATTATCTGGTAAGTTAATTTAAAATTTTTTAAATATCTCGTACGAAATTTCCAATGACATCAATCATCGTAGCTTTCCACTAAATTAATCCACTAAATTACCCAATATCTCATTTTTTAGAAAAATGAATGTACATCTCTTTCAAAATAAATGGTCCTATTAACGTTTTTTGAGCAGGATAATTTTTTTTTTACAATTTTTCACAAATTAACCTTAAATTATGTGATATTTCAATTAAAAAAAAAAAAAAAAAAAAAAAAAAAAAAATGGTGGATACCCCTTCCAAAATAAACGGTTCTATTGACGCTTCTTGAAACAGAATAATTTTTTTTTACAATTGACGATTATTCAAAAAATTATTTAGTACGTCCATTTAAAATTTTAAAAATTATGTAATACAAAGTTTCAATAACATCAGTCGTCACCGCTCTCCACTAAATTAATTACAAATTACCTGATATCTCAGTTTCTTTTTTAAACTGACGTACACACCTTTCAAAATAAACTGTTCTATTATTATTATTATTATTATTATTATTTTTTTGCAAATGGAGATTAGTCAAAAAATTCTCTTGTACGTTAATTTAAAATTGTTTAAATTAGTACGAAATTTCCAATGACGTCAGTTATCACATCTCTCCGCTAAATTAATCATAAATTACCTGACATCTCCTTTTTTTCAAAAATGGACGTACACACCTTTCAAAATAAACGGTTCTATTATTATTATTATTATATTTTTTTTTTGCAATTGGAGATTAGTCAAAAAATTCTCTTGTACGTTAATTTAAAATTGTTTATATTAGTACGAAACATCCAACGACGTCAGTCATCATAGCTCTCCACTGAATTAATCAGAAATTACCTAACATCCCATTTTTTTAAATGGACGTATACCTCTTTCAAAATAAACGGTCCTATTGACGTATTCTGAAGCAGAATAATTTTTTATTACAACTGAGCATTGTCCAAAGAATTATCTAGTACTTTATGTTAGTAAGGTATTAGTATTTTGTACGTTGATTTAAAATTTTTTAAATTAGTACGAAATTTCCAATGACGACAGTCATCATATCTCTCCACTAAATTAATCGTAAATGACCTGATATCTAATTTTTTTAAATGGACATAGACCCCTTTCAAAATAAACGGTCCTATGACTTTTTTTGAATTAGAATAATTTGTTTACAATTGAGGAATATTTAAAACATTATCTAGTACGTTAATTAAAAATTTGAAAAACTGTCTAGTACAAAATTTCCAATTATTGGGATTTGGAGGTGTGTGAAATCATTTTCTTCTACGTTTATTTAAATGGACCCTTTCAAAATAAACCGTCCTATTGACGTTTTTTGAAGCAGATTAAATTTTACAATTGGCGCATATTCAAAAAATTACCTAGTACGTTGATTGCTGTGCACAAATGATCGCCATTCAAATTTCCAATGACGTCATGCCAACCGTAGCTCTCCACTAAATTAATCATAAATTACCCGTCATCTAATTTTTTAAAAATTCGGACGTACACCCTTTCAAAATAAACGGTCGTATTAACGTGTTTTGAATTAGAATAACTTTTTTACAATTGAGGATTATTCCAAAAATTATCTAGTACGTTAATTTAACATTTTTTAAATATTTAGTACGAAATTTCCAATGACATCAGTCATCATAGCTCTCCAATCAATTATTCATAAATTACCTAATATCTAATTTTTTTTAGTTTCACGTATACCTCTTTAAAAATAAACTGTTCTATTGACGAATTCTGAAGCACAATAATTTTTTTTTTACAAATGAGCATTCTTCAAAAAATTATCTAGGTCTTTCTGTTAGTAAGCTACTAGTATCTTGTACGTTAATTTAAAATTTTTTAAATTAGTACGAAATTTCCAATGACGTCAATCATCATAGATCTCCATTAAATTATTTATAAATTACCTAATATCTCATTTTTTTTAATTTCATATGTACCCCTTCCAAAATTAACGGTCCTACGACTTTTTTTGAATTAGAATAATTTGTTTACAATTGAGGAATATTTAAATTATCTAATACGTTAATTTAAAATGTTTTAAATATCTAATACGAAATTTCCAATGACTTCAGTTATCATAGCTCTCCACTAAATTAATAATGAATTACGTAATATCGCATTTAAAAAAAAAATGGGCGCACACCCCTTTCAAACTGAACGGTTCTATTTACGTTTCTCAAAGCAGAATATTTTTTACTGTAATCTAATCCGTTAATTAAAAATTTTAAAAATTATGATCACGTCACTTATAGTTTTCCAATAAATTATTCATAAATTACCTAATATCTCATTTTTTTTAATTTCACGTATACCCCTTTAAAAATAAACTGTCCTACTGAAATGACTCGACTCGATCGACATGAGTCAGACGTCATGTAATATCTCCGTGCAGCCGATGATGTCTGCGCGAAAAAAAGGTCCCGGAAATCGCGTAGACGCGGAATTATAGGCGTCCGTTCGCGAAGAGCAACGATGGCCGCGTGTCTGAGAAATCACGCGGTGAATCACGTGCATAGGACATGCGCGAGTGTTAGCCGCTGCGTCGTGAATGAAATTGCGTGACGCATCGAACCCGGCGACTAATCATTTTCTTCCCACAAATGAGTCCGCTTCTTACCGGTTCCGATGCATTCTTGCTGACAAACGAATTTACGCGATGGACGCATGTATCGGAACCATATGGTTTCTTCTTCCGAGCATTTTTTTTGTGGAGACTTTAGAAACTGGCGAAAATTGTCTGCGTTTAAGGGGGTATTCCAATGTGAAGTCCTTTTTAGTTTTATATATCAGAGGCCCGGAATATGGATAGAAAATCATATAAAAATAAAAGAGGAATAAGAAGTATTAGCAGTAATAAAATCTTTCCCCAAAAATATAAATATTTCTACAGACAAATAACTTTTCTCGAAAAACTAAATACATTTTCGCCATGTAGTAAGAAATACCGCTAATACCTTAATTCATAAACAGAATTATATTTATTTTAATAGGTACGTCAAATCTCGTGATATTTCAAGATATTTTTCAAAAATTGGTACCTTTGGAAATTGATCAACACATAAACACTCGCTACAAAGTGTATATATATATATATATGTTACAGTGAAACACCGAAATCTGGAAAATGTCGACTTTCACCGGTGAATGTCAACATTCACGTAGTCGCTTGGTGTATGTTCGTAATATTTGCTAAATACCCTTATTTCTGACTTACACCGGTAAATGTTGACATTCACCGGTGAAAGTCGACATTCTCCAATTTCGGTCATTATATATATATATATTTATATTTGACAATTTTTTGACAATTTTTGACAATTTGACAATTTTTTTCCCAAAAATATAAATATTTCACAGAAGAAAAATGGTTTCTTTTCTCATTTGTTATAATATTTGTTTAATTCATCCAGCAATTGATGCAAACAAGTCTCTCGACCATTATTATCCTGTTGCATCCAACAATTAAAAGAAAAAAAAGAAAAAGAATACAATTTCTTCGTCATGTCAAAGTCTACTTTTTCTGAAGCGATTCTACATTTCCCAGCATCTAATTTCGTACTTCCCGATTTCACACGGTCGGATGCCACAATCGACAGCATCCAGACTTATTACGCAGACGAGATTATCTAAAGTTCATTTGCGTTTCCGGTCGGGGGAAAACGAAAACCGATATTTACATGACTGTCATGGTGGCTGAAAATTGACGTAACGTCAATATTTCTGCTCAATGTGTTGAGAGGTTGATAAGCAACACGATTTACTGGGTTGAATGTATCGGATGTTTTCATTATTTCTTAGCATTAGTGTGTACATTACTTTGTGGGTATTGGGTAATATACACTAATTACGCAGTCTATTGTATGCATACTTACTAAATTTATAAATAACGAAATAGTATACTTGTTTGCATAATGAAATATGTTAGGTATTTAAAAACAGTCTTTTTAAAAGACTTGAAAATGTACACATATGTATGTATATTTCAAAGTTATTATAAAAAAATACTATTAAAAGACTAAAAAATGTACGTATGTACATATACATTTGTATATTTATATAAAAAATTGTAATGAATATATAGAATATATAAAACAAATATGTAAAGTATATAAAATATTTATATAATTATATAAGTAGACATATTTTATATGTATATATATATATATATGTGTGTGTCTACATTTTGAAATCTTTTAAAATGTAAATATAATATTTAATACTGAAATATGTAAAAATGTATATATATATATACACATGTTGAAGTTTTTTATATTCTATTTACAAAATTAGTAAGTACAGAGGAATTTATAAGTCATATCATTTTTAAATTTTAATGTCCTTAGTCTTCTATACTGAAAGTTATTAAGCATCTGAACCAATACAACACATTAAAAGAAGTAAATAAATTTTTCTAATGTCAAAAAAGAATTCCATTGTTCCGCCCAACTTTGAAGAAGTTCTCCGGTTTCAGAAATGTTCGATTATTGACATCGAATCCGAAAAATCATTATTCCACTCCCACACATAGCGAATACGAGACATTTATGATGAGTCCTGTCCCAATTTTCTTCATTCCGTCGTATTTACGTTGTTATAACGTTTCATCAGAATCTCACACTTAGATCAACACACGCGTTTGACGTCTAAACACTTTTGACCGACGCGCAGAACGTTTGAGGAACGTTTCCAGAGTAGTATTGGGGATAATTATGTCTTATATTACCGACGGTGTGATTGCAAAAGGACAAAGGAAAGGAAAGCAACGAAAAGTTAATATAAAAGATCGGATCGCTTAGAAACTATTCATATTAACTGTATTTTAAACTTCGTTTCGTTTAATAATTAAACTTACTTTAACACTAAACGTTCCAAGCGGGATCAAATTACCCCTTTCAAAATTTACTTTAAAATCATATTTCGTATTTATAAAAATTTGTAAATACATACCTACATAAAATCGTATTTCTATAAATTTAGGCATTGTCAATTATTATCGGCAATTTTTAACGATGTTCGCTTAAATATTGTTAATTTTCAAGCAGTACGATTAAATCCGATAAATTTAAATATTGTCAATTTTTAAACGAGAATTTTGTATTTTTGTAAATGTATTTCTGTAAATTGAGGCATTGTCGATTATTATGCGGCAATTTTTAACGATGTTCGCTTAAATATTGCTAATTTTCAAGCAGTACGATTTAATTCGATAAATCCAAATATTGTCAATTTTTAAACTGGGACATTGTATTTTTGTACATGTATTTCCATAAATTTAAGCATTGTCGATTTTCATGCGGCAATTTTAAATGAGCTTCACTGAAATTTTGCTAATTTTTAAGCAGTACGATTAAATCCGATAAATTCAAATATTGTACATTTTTAACCGAGGATTTTGTATTTTTATAATTGTATTTCCATAAATTCAGGCATTGTCAATTTTCATGCGGCAATTTTAAATGATCTTCCGTTAAATATTGTTAATTTTCGAGCAGTGCGATTAAATCCGATAAATTTAAATATTTTCAATTTTTAAACGAGAAGTTTGAATTTTTGTGAATGTATTTTCATGAATTTAGGCATTGTCGATTTTCATGCGGCAATTTTAAATGATCTTCACTTAAATATTGCTAATTTTCACGCAGTACGATTAAATCCGATCAATTTAAATATTGCCAATTTCTAAACGAGAATTTTGTATTTTTCTGAATGTATTTCCGTAAAATTAGGCATTGTCGATTTTCATGCGGCAATTTTAAATAATTTTCACTTAAATGTGCTAATTTCCAAGTAATACGATTAAATCCGACAAATTTAAATATTGTCAATTTTTAAACAAGAATTTTGTATTTTTATGAATATATTTCTATAAATTTAGGCATTGTCGATTTTCATGCGGCAATTTTAAATAATCTTCACTTAAATTTGCTAATTTTCAAGTAATACGATTAAATCCGACAAATTTAAATATTGTCAATTTTTAAACAAGAATTTTGTATTTTTATGAATATATTTCTATAAATTTAGGCATTGTCGATTTTCATATAATTTCCAATGATCTTCATAAATTATATATATATATATATATATATATATATATCCGATAAATTTAAATATTGTCAATTTCTATATTAGAAATTTGTATTTTTGTAAATGTGTTTTCATAAAATTAGGCATTGTCGATTTTCATGCGACAATTTTAAATGATCTTATATATAAATATTGCTATATATATAAAGCAGTACGATATATATATATATATATATATATATATATATTGCCAATTTCTAAACGAGAATTTTGTATTTTTGTGAATGTATTTCCGTAAATTTAGCGACTGTCGATTTTCATGCGGCAATTTTAAATGATCTTCACTTAAATTTGCTAATTTCCAAGTAACACGATTTAATCCAACAAATTTAAATATTGCCTATTTCTAACCAAGAATTTTGTATTTTTGTGAATGTATTTCGGTAAATTTAGCGACTGTCGATTTTCATGCGGCAATTTTAAATGATTTTCCCTTAGATATTGCCAATTTTCAAGCAGTACGATTAAATCCGATACATTTAAATATTGTCAATTTTTAAACGAGAATTTTGTATTTTTGCGAATGTATTTCCACAAATTTAAGTATTGACGATTTTCATGCGGCAATTTTAAATGATTTTCCCTTAAATATTGCTAATTTTCAAGCAGTACGATTAAATCCGATAAATTTAAATATTGTCAATTTTTAAACGAGAATTTTGTATTTTTGTGAATGTATTTTTATAAATTTAAGCATTATCGATTTTCATGCGACAATTTTAAATGATCTTTACTTAAATATTGTTAATTTTCACGCAGTACGATTAAATCCGATGCATTTAAATATTGTCAATTTTTAAACGAGAATTTTGTATTTTTGTGAATGTATTTCCATAAAATTAGGCATTGTCGATTTTCATGCGGCAATTTTAAATGATCTTCTCTTAAATATTGCTAATTTTCACGCAGTACGATTAAATCCGATCAATTTAAATATTGCCAAGTTCTAAACGAGAATTTTGTATTTTTGTGAATGTATTTCTATAAATTTAAGCATTGTCGATTTTCATGCGGCAATTTTAAATAATCTTCACTTAAATATTGCTAATTTTCAAGCAGTACGATTTAATTCGATAAATCCAAATATTGTCAATTTTTAAACTAGGATATTGTATTTTTGTATATGTATTTCCATAAATGTAAGCATTGTCGATTTTCATGCCGCAAATTTAAATGATCTTCACTGAAATTTTGCTAATTTTTAAGCAGTACGATTAAATCTGATAAATTCAAATATTGTACATTTTTAACCGAGAATTTTGTATTTTTATAATTGTATTTCCATAAATTCAGGCATTGTCAATTTTCATGCGGCAATTTTAAATGATCTTCCGTTAAATATTGTTAATTTTCGAGCAGTGCGATTAAATCCGATAAATTTAAATATTTTCAATTTTTAAACGAGAAGTTTGAATTTTTGTAAATGTATTTTCATAAATTTAGGCATTGTCGATTTTCATGCGGCAATTTTAAATGATCTTCACTTAAATATTGCTAATTTCCAAGCAGTACGATTAAATCCGACAAATTTAAATATTGTCAATTTTTAAACAAGAATTTTGTATTTTTATGAATATATTTCTATAAATTTAGGCATTGTCGATTTTCATGCGGGAATTTTAAATTATCTTCCCTTAAATATTGTTAATTTTCAAGCAGTACGATTAAATCCGATCAATTTAAATATTGCCAATTTCTAAACAAGAATTTTGTATTTTTGTGAATGTATTTCCATAAAATTAGGCATTGTCGATTTTCATGCGACAATTTTAAATGATCTTCTCTTAAATATTGCTAATTTTCACGCAGTATGATTAATTCCGATCAATTTAAATATTGTCAATTTTTACATTAGAATTTTGTATTTTTGTAAATGTGTTTTCATAAATTTAGGCATTGCCGATTCTCATACGGAAATTTTAAATGATCTTCATTCAAATATTGCCAATCTCGAAGCAGTACGATAATTCTGATAAATTTAAATATTGTCACATTTTTAGCGAGAATTTTGTATTTTTGTGAATGTATTTTTATAACTTTAGATATTGTCGATTAACAAACCGCAATTTTGACACTAAACGTACCAATTAAGATGAAATGACTCCTTTCAAAATTGACTTTAAAATTACACATTCATTGTTATTTTTTTCGCTCATTTGACTTTCTGTAAATTCTTATATCATCCGCTTATTTAATTTCTCGCTCTAATAAATTAGGTATTTCTATCTAAAAACAACGTTTATTTCATAAGAATAACAAGAAAACGTATTTATAAAGTACCAGCCCGTCCAGTGTTAAACAAACCACAACAAGCAGAAACCCAGTAGAAGAACAAAGTATGTTTTTTTCACACGGATAACCTTTGCGCCTCGTTAAACATCCGCCCGAAGGCTTTCGATGACTTCGCTTTTTACGTCGAAATCCTAAGAGAATCAGTGCGAAAAAATTGCTTCGGCAAAATAGCGCGGAAATCCGCGGAAAATTGAATATCGCCGTGCATTATTCTCTTATCAGCGAAGCACATTGGCCACTCCTTCCTCTGTCGGCCGTTCGCTGTTACGTAATGTAATGCAATTTACATAACAGGAAGCGGTACGGCAGATCGGATCTTGACGAATTGTCGACGCCCATGTGCAGATCGTCTCTCGTGTTGAGAGGAATGTGGAATGCGACACGCATCAATTCGTGAACATGACGTGAATGGCGCCGGATACCAGCCAATTTATTTGCTCCGCTACTTTTTATTGTCGCGCTGGATGAGACTGCCGGATATTCGGCTCGGGTCAGATGCAAAAAGTGCTTGGATGTTGTTTTTGCGAATATTTAAAGTTGAATTTTGTCGAGGTCCGAACATACGTTTTTTTTCGTTGCTACTGGAAATATGAAAAAATGCCATAAGACGCATGAATTTCGTTGAAATAAGTATCTACGGATGAATCTCGCAATATTCAAACGTGAAATAACTTTGTTGCTATTGAAAATACGAACGAGTGTTTTAAAACACATGAATTTCTTTGAAATAAGTATTTACAGACGAGTCTTGCAATATTTTTACATGGGATAGTTTTGTTGCTATCGAAAGTACGAAGGAGTGCGTTAAAACACATGAATCTCTTTGAAATAAATGCCTATAGATAAGTCTCGCAATATTCGAACTCCGAAAGATACGAAAAAGTGTTTAGAAGTAGTTTTTTTGAATATTTGCAGTTGAATTTTTCGGCTTTCAAATGTAAAATATTTGTGTTACTGTTGAAAATATGAAAAGTGCTGTAAGACGCATAAATTTCTTTGACATAGATATCTATAGATGAGTCTTGCAATATTAAAATGTGAAATAATTTTGTTGGTATTGAAAATATGAAAGAGTGCTGTAAAACATATGAATTTCTTTGAAATAAGTATCTACGGACGCATATTGCAATATTCAAACGTGCAATAATTTTTTTGCTATTGAAAATATGAAAGAGTGCTTTAATACATATGAATTTTTTGGAATATTTCTAATTGAATTTCTCGGGGTTCGAACGTAAAATATTTGCGTTGCTGCTGGAAATATGAAAAGTGGTTTAAATCACATGCATTTTATTTTTAAATAAGTATCTATGGACGAGTGTTGCAACATTCAAACGTGAAATAATTTCGTTGATACTGAAAATACGAAGGAGTGCTTTAAAACACATGAATCTCTTTAAAATAAATATTTGTAGGTGAGCCTCACAATATTCCAACCGTGAAAAATGCGAAAAAGTGCTTACATATAGTTTTTTGCGAATATTTGCAGTTGAATTTCTCGGGTTTCAAATGTAAAATATTTGTGTTGCTGCTGGAAATATGAAAAGTGCTGTAAGACGCATACATTTCTTTGAACTAGATATCTATAGATGAGTCTTGCAATATTAAAATATGAAATAATTTTGTTGGTATTGAAAATATGAAAGAGTGCTTTAAAACATATGAATTTCTTTGAAATAAGTATCTCCGGACGAGTATTGCAATATTCAAACGTGAAATAATTTTGTTGATACTGAAAATACGAAGGAGTGCTTTAAAACACATGAATCTCTTTAACATAAATATCTGTGGGTGAGTCTCACAATATTCCAACCGCGAAAAATGCGAAAAAGTGCTTACATGTAGTTTTTTGCGAATATTTACAGTTGAATTTCTGGGGTTTCAAATGTAAAATATTTGTGTTGCTGCTGGAAATATGAAAAGTGCTGTAAGACGCATAAATTTCTTTGAACTAGATATCTATAGATGAGTCTTGCAATATTAAAATGTGAAATAATTTTGTTGGTATTGAAAATATGAAGGAGTGCTTTAAAACACATGAATCTCTTTAACATAAACATCTGTGGGTGACTCTCACAATATTCCAACCGCGAAAATGCGAAAAACTCATGCAATTTTTGCAACACTACATTAAAACGTTTTCAATTGAATTATTGCGTTGTAACGAAAATTTAAAATGGCTGCCACTGTAGATTACTCGTCAATCGTCTTTACAAAATATATACAACGAATTCGGCCACAAAAATGTCTGCTTTCGCATGTGTATTAAAATGCTCAATAACTTTATTCAAGCAATTCTTTTGCAACACCGTATTAAAACCCTTTCAAAACAAATATTGCGCCTTAAGGGAAATTCAAGATGGCTTCCATCGTCGATTACTCATCAATCATTATCAATACATGTGCCGTACGAACTCGGCTACAAAAGTTTCTGCTTCCACATTTGTATGAAAATGCTCAACAAGTTTATTCAAGCAATTCTTTTTAAACTCTTTCAATTCCAACACTGGGCCGTAAGGGAAATTCAAGATGGCTTCCATCGTCGATTCTTCATAAATCATCATTACAAAACACATCGCTTGTTTTCGGCCACAAAAATATCTGTTTCCGCATTTGTATTAAAATGCTGAATAACTTTGTTCAAGCGATTCTTTTGCAATACCGTATTAAAACCCTTTCAATTCAAATATTGCGCCTTCAGGGAAATTCAAGATGGCTGCCACTGTAAATTACTCATCACTACAAAATATATAGAACGCATTCGGCTACAGAAATTTCTGCTTCTGCACTTTTCTGAAAATGCCGAATAAGTTTATTCGAACAATTCTTTTGCAACACTGCATTAAAACGTTTTCAATTTAAATATTGCGTCGTAACATAAATTCAAGATGGCCGCCATAGTAGATTACTCATCAATCATCATTACGAAATATATAGAACGCATTCGGCCACAGAAATGTCTGTTTCCGCATTTGTATTAAAATGCTGAATAACTTTATTCAAGCGATTCTTTTGCAATACCGTATTAAAACCCTTTCAATTCAAATATTGTGCCTTCAGGGAAATTCAAGATGGCTGCCATTGTAAATTACTTATCACTACAAAATATATAGAACGTATTTGGCTACAGAAATTTCTGCTTCTGCATTTTTATGAAAATGCTGAATAAGTTTATTCGAACAATTCTTTTGCAACACTCCATTAAAACATTTTCAATTTAAATATTGCATTGTAACGTAAATTCAAGATGGCTGCCATAGTAGATTACTCATCAATCATCATTACAAAACACATCGTACGTTTTCGGCTACAAAAATGGCTGCTTCCACATTTGTATTAAAATGCTCAATAACTTTATTCGAACAATTCTTTTGCAACACCGTATTAAAACCCTTTCAAAACAAATATTGCGCCTTAAGGGAAATTCAAGATGGCTGCCATAGTAGATGACCCATCAATCATTACAAAACACATCGTACCTTTTCGGCTACAAAAATGTCTGCTTCCGCATTTGTATTAAAATGCTGAATAACTTTATTCAAGCAATTCTTTTGCAACACTATATTAAAACTCTTTCAATTCAAATCTTTCCCTGTAACGCGAATTCAAGATGACTTCCATCGTAGATTACTCATCAATCATCATTACAAAATATATAGAACGTATTCGGCCACAGAAATGTCTGCTGCCGCATTTGTATGAAAATGCTCAATAACTTTACTCGATCAAATAAAGTTGCAATTCTTTCAAGTTTCTTGTTCAAGTTCAAATTAATGCAGTATTACAATTCTTTTGCAACACTGTATTAAAACAGCGTCAGATCAGCGTTTTCCTTTAAATCAAGAAGCGATTGCAGCTGCAGAATGATACTTTGCTCGAATAAATCTATTAGTCTTAAGGGAGACTACGTTGAAAAATGAAAATAATTTTATAATTACAAATTAGTTCTTTCATCGTTATGCCGAGAACTTTCCAGTCCACCCTCGTATGCAGTTTCTGCACATGACTCGAATGCAATGAATGCAGTTCGCGGACAAAGACGCAGGGTACGTTGGGAAACCGTTGACCACTTCGGCGTCATTGTAGGCGGGCTCGTTTGGTGTGCCGTCAACATGAGAACAATCGCCGGAGACAAAAAACAAAGGGGTTGTTTAGAAAACACTCCTCGAACAATCGAGCGTGCGCGAGGATCGATTGCGCGCTCTTCTTTCCACCGCCCACCTTTTATCTCGGCCCCTCTCGCGCGTTTCAGCTTGCTTTGCACACTGCCGATCATCCACTCACGCCTGTGCAGCTAGTCGCACTGATATTCGAGACTGAAAACAGAAGTTTTTTAACCCTTCCGGTCCTGTGGACGTATATATGCGTTTGCTGTAAGCTATGAGTGCAGAAGATGGGCGCACATGTATAGCAATTTTAATGATTAGTCTATGAAATACGTGTGTGATGTCGAAGTTTTGAGTATTATGGACGCATATATGCGTCCATTGTAAGCTATTGTCATCTTTTTTTATTTTTCACGTACGGCAATTTGAATGATTAATATATGAAATTAATTTATGTGATATTTAGCCTTTGAGTGCAATGGACGCATATATGCGTCCACTGTGAACTATTGTCATGTTTTGTTTATTTTTCACTTACTGAAATTTTAATGATCACTGTATGAAATGCGTATGATGTTGAGCATTTGAGTACTATGGACGCATATATGCGTCCATTGTAAACTATTGTCATGTTTTTTTATTTTTCATATATTGCAATTTCAATAATCAGGGTATGAAATTAATTTATGTTATATTGAGCGTTTGAGTATTATGGACGCATATATGCGTTCACTGTAATCTATTGTCATGTTTTTTTATTTTTCACGTACTGCAATTTCAATAATAAGTGGATAAAATTTATTTATGTGATGTTTAGCTTTTGAGTACTATGGACGCATATATGTGTCCACTGCAAACTGTTGTCATGTTTTTTTATTTTTCATATATTGTAATTTTAATAATCAGTATATGAAATTAATTTATGTGATGTTGAGCGTTTGAATACTATGGACGCATATATGCGTCCACTGTAAACTATTGTCATGTTTTTTTTTTGTTTTTCATATACTGCAATTTTAATGATCAGTCTATGAAATAACGTGATGTTCAGCATTTGAGTACTATGGACGCATATATGGGTCCACTGTAATCTATTGTCATGTTTTTTATTTTTCACATACTGCAATTTTAATGATCAGTGTATGAAATTCATATGTGGGATATTTAGCTTTTGAGTAAACTATTATCATCTTTCTTTTTCCACATACTGCAATTTTAATGGTGTATGAAATACGTATGTGATGTTAAGCGTTTTATTATGGAAGCATATATGCGTCCACTGTAAAGCATTGTCATATTTTTTTATTTTTCATATATTGCAATTTCAATAATCAGTGTATGAAATTAATTTACGTGATATTTAGCTTTTGAGTACTATTAACGCATATATGCGTCCACTGTAAGCTATTGTCATGTTGTTTTATTTTTCATGTACTGCAATTTTAATATACAGCGTATGAAATTAATTTGTGTGATGTTGAGCCTTTTGGTGCCATGGACGCATATATGCGTCCACTGTAAACTCTTGTCATGTTTTTTTTTATTTTTCACGTACTGCAATTTCAATGATCAGTGGATGAAATTAATTTATGTGATATGTAGCTTTTGAGTGCAATGGACGCATACGAGGGCAGTCTGATAAGTACTTAGCCTACAAAAGAAAAACAAAAATTTTTGGAAAATTGACGAGTTAGTTTTCAACATAGTCTCCTTTTAACTCGATACACTTCATCCAGCGATGCTCCAACTTCTTCAACCCGTCTGAAAAATACGTTTTCTGGAGACCTGCAAAGTAGGCCTCCGTGGCAGCGATAACCTCCTCATTCGACTCAAATTTCTGACCAGCGAGTAACTTTTTCAAGTTTGGGAACAAAAAGAAGTCACACGGGGCCAAATCTGGAGAATACGGTGGGTGGGGCAGCTGTTCGTAGCCTAATTCAACCAATTTGGCTGTAGCGATGGCAGAGGTGTGAGCCGGTGCGTTATCGTGGTGAAAGAGCACTTTTTTCTTCGCCAAATGGGGCCGTTTTTTCCTTAATTCGGCGTCGAATCGGCTCAATAATTCGGCATAGTACAGCCCTGTGAGTGTTTTGCCCTTCTCCAGGTAGTCTATGTAGATCACACCTTGTGAATCCCAGAAAACGGTGGCCATCACCTTTCCGGCCGATAGGACAGTCTTCGCCTTCTTCGGAGCACATTCGCCGGGCGCAGTCCACTGTTTCGACTGTTCCTTGGTCTCTGGTGTGTACCAGTGGATCCACGTTTCGTCGACAGTCACAAAACGACGTAGAAACTCTTTTGGATTGCGCTTAAATAATGTCAAACACTGCTCTGAAGTGGTCTCACGGATGCGCTTGTTATCCGGAGTGAGCAAACGCGGCACCCATCGAGCAGAAAGCTTTCTCATGCCCAATATTTTATGCAGGATATAACCCACGCGTTCTTTTGAAATGCCTACTGTCTCAGCTATCTCGCGCACCTTCAGTCGGCGGTCTGCCAATACGAGATCGTGGACTTTTGTCACATTATCTTCCGTGGTAGCTGTTTTTAGGGTACCTGGGCGTGACTCATCAAAAACTGAAGTGCGACCACGTTGAAACTCGTTAAACCAATTTTTGACGGTCGCCGTTGAAGGAGAAGAGTCACCGTACACAGCATCCAAGCGCTCTTTGATTTCGCTGCGCGATTTCCCTGCCAAAAACAAGAATCGAATCACCAACCGATATTGCACTTTTTCCATTTCTGTAAAATCCGCGGACACGCCGGCTTTCACACGCGATCAAAACAAAACTACAAATCCAATATGGGTGAAATGTTGACAGTAGTCGTCTAGGAGACTGTACTACACGATAGTAATTTTTTTCTACGATAGTGGCGCCATTAGGCGGTGAGGCTAAGTACTTATCAGACTGCCCTCGTATATGTGTCCATTGTAATCTATTGTGATGTTTTTTTATTTTTCACTTACTGAAATTTAATGATCAGTGTATGAAATATGTGTGATGTTGAGCTTTTTAGTACTGTAGCTTTTTTATACTAGCAGCATATATGCGTCCATTGTAAGCTATTGTCATGTTTTTTTTTATTTTTCGCATCCTGCAATTTTAATGATCAGTACTGCCTTCACATATTGAAATTTCAATGATCAGACTATGAGATGAATGTGTGTATGATGTTGAGCATTTGAATACTTTGGACGCATATATGCGTCCATTGTAGGCTATTATCATGTTTTTTTTTTTAATTTTTTATATATTGCAATTTTAATGATTAGTGTATGCAATTAATTTATATGAAATTTAGCTTTTGAGTGCAATGGACGCATATATGCGTTCACTGAAACTATTGTCATGTTTCTGTATTTTTCACATTTTGCAATTTTAATGATGAGTGTATGAAATTAATTTATGTGATATTTAGATTTTGAGTTCAATGGACGCATATATGCGTCCACTGTAATCTATTGTCATGTTTTTTTTTCATATATTGCAATTTCAATAATCAGTGTATGGAATTAATTTATGTGATGTTGAGCTTTTGAATGTAATGGACGCATATATGCGTCCACTGTAAACTATTGTTACGTTTTTCTTCTTTTTCTCGTACTGCAATCTTAATAATCAGTGTACGAAATTAATTTATGTAATGTTGAGCGTTTGAATACTATGGACGCATATATACATTCATTGTAAGCTATTGTCATGTTTGTTTATTGTTCGCGTACTGCAGTCACAATGATTAGTATATGAGATGAATGAACATCCGTTCTTTAGCAAATAACTCTTCTGCACTACTTAATTTCGGAAGAATTACACATATGTCTTTGTTGTCCCACATAATCATTCAAAAGTTTTTCTGCAACAATGTTTGGACACGACAATGAGAGTCACTTTTTTTTATATCTGATGCAACCACGGTTTTCTATGTCAGAAGTGCGTTTCCTGTAGAATATGTAGAAGTTTCGAAAAAATGCATCTTGTAGAAGTTACGAACAAAAATTTTATTCCATTTTTCAGACTTAGATCCGTTATTATAGACATTCATATTTAGATACTAAGCCGAATAGCTTTTTTTAAATTGGATAGAACAACTCTTTTTCTATGTTAGGCCAGTGCTTTTAATAGAGGTCATGTAAAAAAAGTCATGGAATGAAACATTTGTTAATGAAATTACGAAAAAAATTGCATTCCATTTTTGTAGCTATACATAATTCATATACGGTAATATTAATATTTTTGTTCAACATTATAAGAGTGCAGTACCCAAGTGGCCGTGTAAAAAAAATCTTGAAGAAATTGCTTCTTATCGAAATTACGAAAAAAGTAGCACTACGATATTTGGACACTTTAAAACGAAAGAATTTGTATTAAATCAGAGAAGACGACTCTTTGCAGATTATAAAAGCGCGCGTTTAATAGATAACATGTAACAATTCTTAAAATATATAAATTTATATTACTTCAGCGACAAAATGATAAAGATCTTTTTATCTGAATATTTAATGAACATTACAGCAGTACTTTTTGTACATCTATATTAGTCACATTGAGGTACTATAGTATACAATAGTATACAATATATAAGTATTGAGACACTATAAAGCACAGTAAACTGAAAAATTGCAACTTATCTCATTTACAAGAATAAAATACGAATCTTTTTAAAAATGACAATTTGATAAAACGTTTCATAAATTTACATTATGTTATACGCATGCTGAAACTTTCATAAAAATCAGTTAACACGAAAACAAGCGACAGACTTTGACATAAGTCAGTATCTTCAGACTTCATCCATTTTCGATCGGAAGTCATGAAAATTTGCAATTTTTCATTACTTTTCATTATTTAACGAAAGTTAACGAAAGTGACGAACGGCATCTATCGACTTTGTATGACAGAAGATAAACATATATATATATATATATATGTCAATGAATTCGCATATCATGCATTTCTGCAGAAAAGGTGGAGATTTGTGCATAGCAGGTGATGAGGGTAATATCAGAAGTCTGATTCTTCCGTTGCATCGATCCATTCTATATACGACGTTTTTCACTTTAAACGGCGCGTAGAAGGCACGCGAACTATGTCGAATCTTTCCAAGAACAAGCTGCATTCCGCGTAGAATGAAATGGAAGAACGACTAGCTTGAATAGGGAATCCAATTCTGGGTAGAAACGTTGGGTCGGGCACAAAGTGATTCACGGATTCCTTCATATCGGATTTGTCGCTGATTACGAAATTCTTCGGGTATTTATAGTCTTACTTTTGTGTGAATAAAAGTAATAATAATTTCGTAGTGTGTTTATTATTATAATACGAATTTATCATATATGAATATGTAATATAATGAAATATTATAAGTAATGATTATGGAATATGATAAAATATAATATATGTATATATAATATAATACATTCGTATTATATTAAATTCTTTGGGTGTTTATTGTTTCATTTTTGTGCCAATAAAAGTAATAGTAATTTTGTAGCGTGTTTATTGTTATAATATGAATGCATTATATATGAATATATAATATAACATAATACAAATGTATGAATTATATTATACCTGTATTATAATACGAATGAAATATTATAAATAGTAATTATGGAATACGATAAAATATAATATATATAATATCATACATTCGAATTATACTATATACTTATCTATTTATATTATATACTTATATTATTCGTATTATATTAAATTCTTTGGGTATTTATAGTCTTACTTTTGTGCAAATAAAAGTAAAAGTATATTCGTAGTCTGTTTATTATTATAATATGAATGTATCATATATGAATATATAATATAATATAATATAATATAATATAATATACAATTGTATTATATTATATTATATATGTATTATAATACGATAAAATATAATATATATAATAAAATACATTTGAATTATGCTATATACTTGTATATTTATATTATATACTTATATTATTCGTATTACATTAAATTCTTTGGGTATTTATAGTCTTACTTTTGTGCCAATAAAAGTAATAGTAATTTTGCAGTGTGTTTATTATTATAATACAAATGTATCATGTATGAATATATAATATAATATAATATAACACGATATAATATAGTATGTATGATATAATACATACTAATTATATAATACATTCGTATTATAATAATAAACATACTACGAAATTAATATTACTTTCATTCGCACAAAAGTAAAACTATAAATATCCAATGAATTTGATATAATACGAATAATATAAGTATATAAGTATGTAGTATAATACGAATGTATTATATTATATATCTATTATTATATAAATGAAGCATTATAAATACATACATATTACATAATACATTAGTATTATGTTATATATATTATATTTTATCCCATCCATACTCATTATTTATAATATTTCATTCGTATTATAATACATAATATAATTCATACATTCGTATTATATTATATTATATTATATGTGTATAATAATACGAATAAAACATTATAAATACATACTAATTATATAATACATTCGTATTATAATAATAAACATACTACGAAATTAATATTACTTTCATTTGCACAAAAGTAAAACTATAAATATCCAATGAATTTGATATAATACGAATAATATAAGTATATAAGTATATAGTATAATACGAATGTATTATATTATATATCTATTATTATACAAATGAAAAATTATAAATACATACATATTACATAATACATTAGTATTATGTTATATATATTATATTTTATCGCATCCATACTCATTATTTATAATATTTCATTGGTATCATAATACATGTATAATAATTAAACATTATAAATACATGCACATTATATAATACATTCCTATTATGTCATATATATTATATTTTATCGTATTCCATATTAATTATTTACAATATTTCATTCGTATTATAATACATACATAATATAATTCATACATTCGTATTATATTATATTATATTATATTATATTATGTGTGTATTATAATACGAATGAAACATTATAAATACATACTAATTATATAATACATTCGTATTATAATAATAAACATACTACGAAATTAATATCACTTTTATTCGCACAAAAGTAAAACTATAAATATCCAATGAATTTGATATAATACGAATAATATAAGTATATAAGTATATAGTATAATACGAATGTATTATATTATATATCTATTATTATACAAATGAAACATTATAAATACATACATATTATATAATACATTAGTATTTTGTTATATTATATTTTATCGCATCCATACTCATGGTTTATAATATTTCATTGGTATCATAATACATGTATAATAATTAAACATTATAAATACATGCACATTATATAATACATTTCTATTAGGTCATATATATTATATTTTATCGTATTCCATATTCATAATTTATAATATTTTCTTCGTATTATAATACATACATAATATAATTCATACATTCGTATTATATTATATTATATTATATTATATTATATTATATTATATGTGTATAATAATACGAATGAAACATTATAAATGACAAATATGGAAAAAGACTAAATACAAAAATGTATAATACAACGAAACAATTTTATTTATATATTAATAAAATGTTTTAAGATGTGTGCGAGTAGAATTGCACAAAAACGTTGGGGTTAAGAATCAAATTCATTTATTATAATAACCAGTTAAAATAGTTGCACATTTATTTTTCCATAGCGACTAAATTGGTTCTGATAACATAATATTATATATATATTTTTATATATTATTTATATATTTTTTATATTTTGTCGTTTTAATGTTTTGGACATTTTCTCCAATAACAGACTTTTTTTTTTACGATTACTTGTTAATATGTATAGACTATAGTAAATTTTTTACGTGGTTTATTAACCTATAGAAGCTTTATAATTTATAAAAGAGTGTGCAAACGTGACAAAACGTATATAGACACGTTTTCGGCACATTCAGGTCAAACTTACGTTATATATATGTATATATACTGTATAACCATATACATGAATATATTATTAACTTTATTTATTTATTAATAGTTTTTTATACAGCTTGTTACTTTTTTTATTTCGGTATCTGGTTATTTCGAAGACTGCTACTTATTTATTTGTATATATATATATATATATTATACTTATTTATTTATAACTTGTTATTGATGCTATATTATATTATTAACTTTATACATATCTAAACAAATTATATATATGTATATACAAAATATATATAAAATATATGTCAAATTATTATTTTAGATATGTATAAAGTTAATAATATAATATAGTATTAATAACAAGTTATAAATAAATAAGTAGCAGCCTCCGAAATAATCAGATTTGACATTTCCTGATTTATATCTACGGGGATAACTATAAAAGAAAAGGTAGCGACATCATTTGAAAAATTGATGCAACGAATTAATAACTGAGGTACTGAAACGCCACAGAATTACGAGGAAATTCGTGCTGTAATGAGTTCCATAAAGCATCGATGTCAAGCTTGTATTCACGGGCAAGGACGACATTTTGCGATAAGATAAACACGCTCGACCATTCATTTTCTGCGAAGTAATGTCCGCTCGTACCTACTACAATTTTACTTGTGTCTAACTTTGTACTGGCGCGTTTCTGACCGAACTTCAAATAATATTTTTTAATTATTGCTACTTGTTCAACTTCTGCAATTTGGCGGGAGAAATCTGGGATACTGTGTATATGTTGAACGCAGTGATGAGATGGTTTTCATATTTTCGGTGGTGCTTTGATTCTGTAAATGTGTGAGTAATGCTGATTTAGTGAATTATGTAAGGAATTTTGTGAAAGTGGTATTAAGTTTTTTAGTTAGCAAAATAGGTTATTGTATTTATATTACACATGGCTACTTGAAAATTGATTCCAATTTGTCTGTCAAAAATCGACAACGCCCGAATGTACGAAATTCAAAATTCCTGGTTGAAAATTGACAATATTTAAATTTATCAGATTTAATTGTACGACTTGAAAGTGCGCAATATTTAAGTAAACACAATTTAAAATCGCCGCTTGAGAATCGACAATGCCTAAATGTAGGAAAATACATTCATAAAAATACAAAATTCTCGGTTAAAGGTTGACAATATTTAAATTTACACGATTCAAAAGTACTGCTTGGAAATTCACAATATTTAAGTTGACATAATTTAAATATGCCGCACGAAAATGGGCAATGCTTAAATCTATAGAAATACATTCACAAAAATACAAAAGTCTCGTATAAAAATTCACAGTATTTAAATTTACCCGATTCAAACGTGTCGCTTGAAAATTCACAATATTTAAGTAAATATAATTTAAAAATGCCGCATGAAAATCGACAATGCTTAAATCTATGGAAGTACATTCACAAAAATACAAAACTCTTGTATAAAAATTGACAATATTTAAATTTGCCCGACTCAAACGAACTGCTTGAAAATTCGCAATATTTAACTAAACATCATTTAAAATTGCTACTTGAGAATTAACAATATCTAAATGCATGCAAATACCATCACAAAAATATAAAATTCTCATTTAAAAATTGACAGTATTTAAATATACTCGATTCAAAAGGGCCGCTTGAAAATTCGAGATATTTAAGTAAACATAATTTTAAGTCGTCACTTGAGAATCGACAACGCCTAAATGCAGAAAAATACGTCACAAAAATATAAAACTCTCGTATAAAAATTGACAATATTTAAATTTACTCGATTCAAAAGTACCGCTTGAAAATTCACAATATTTAAGTTGACATAATTTAAAAATGCCGCATGAAAATTGACAATGCTTAAATCTATGGATATACATTCACAAAAGTACAAAACTCTCGTATAAAAATAGCGAATATTTAAATTTACTCGATTCAAAAGTGCCGCTTGAAAATTCACAATATTTAAGTTGACATAATTTAAAGATGCCGCATGAAAATCGAAAATGTTTAAATCTATGGAAATACATTCACAAAAATACAAAACTTGTATAAAAATTGACAATATTTAAATTTACACGATTCAAAAGTACTGCGTGAAAATCCGTAACATTTAACTAAATATCATTTAAAATTGCTATTTGAGAATTAACAATGTCTAAATGCATGCAAATACAATCACAAAAATATAAAATTATCTTTTCAAAATTGACAGTATTTAAATTTACTCGATTCAAAAGAGTCGCTTGAAAATTCGAGAGATTTAAGTAAATATGATTCAAAATCACCACTTGAGAATCGACAATGTTTAAATGGATGTAAATACATTCACAAAAATACAAAACTCATATATAAATTGACAATACTTAAATTCCCTTGATTCAAATGTGTCGACTTAAAAATAGTAATATTTAAGTTATCACAGTATTTAAATAGACCGGATTCAAAAGTACCGTTTGGAAATTGGTAATATATAAATGAAGATCATTTAAATATGCCGCTTGATAATCGACAATACTTAAATCTATGGAAATACATTTATAAAAATACAAAACTCGTATAAAAATTGACAATATTTAAATTTACTCGATTCAAACGCGCCGCTTGAATATTCTCAATATTTATATAAAGATAATTTAAAATCGCCGTTTGGGAATCGACAATACCTAAATGTATGCAAATAGATTTACAAAAATACAAAATTCTCGTATAAAAATTGCCAATATTTATATTTATTTGATTTGAATGTGCCGCTTGAAAATTAGCAATATTTAAGCGAACATCATTCAAAATTGCCGCATGAAAATCGACAATGTCTAAATACATGTAAATACACTCCCAAAAATACTCTATTATTTATGTTTTACTTATACTTATTATTTTTATTATTTATGTTTTACTTATGTTTATTATTTACTTTTACTTATATTTATCATTTATACTTAAAAACATTTAAATTTACCGGATTTTATCTTACTGTTTCAAAATTAGCAATATTTAAGGAAAATCATTTAAGCTTTAATTTAATCATTTAATCATTTAAAATTGCCGCATGAAAATCGACAATATCTAAATACATGTAAATACATTCGCAAACATCCTCTATTATTTATGGTTTAGTTATGCTTATTATTTTTATTATTTAAGTTTTACTTACATTTATTATTTAGTTTTACTCATATCTATCATTTATACTTAAAAACATTTAAATTTACCGGATTTTACCCACTGTTTCAAAATTAGCAATATTAAAGCGAAAATCATTTAAGCTTTCCCCTCAAAAATTGATTCACCATTTACACAATATCTGTAAACCCATCATTGCATTAGACTTTCCTTAGTATTGCGTTTGTTTCGAACCCCCGGGACACCCCGTATATACGCATATAGTCATGCGATTCATTTTGAATTATATAGCTTATCTTCGGAGTCGAAAGTGTTAAATACGGCGACGCGTTACATCGGTGAAATACGACGACTTGTCCGTCTGTAACCCGACATGCCGGATAAACTGGACTCGCGCACGTGGTGCGCGTAAAGTGAGCCAGCAGGCGAGAGCGCGTGATTTTGTGTCAAGAAAAATCGCGTCACCCGAGACGCGCGCCGAAGGTTCCACGAACTGTGCGCGACCGAAGACGCGTGTCGGCAAAAGGACAGTTCATTCATGTTGTCTCTTTTAACACGTTGATTGCTACGCAATTTTAGCAGAAAATCTTGAGGCGAGGCGCACCAATTGTTTTTCTGTCGTAGTAGAAGATTATTACATTTTTAACAACATGCCTACGGATTTTCAAGGAGTTGGAAAATTATATTGGAAAATCGTTTGATATATACTGAAAATTTTGAAAATTTGCAACATTTAAGTGAGATCGTTTAAAATTGCTGCATGAAAATCGACAATGCCTAAGTTTATGGAAATACATTCGCAAAAATACAAAATTCTCGTTTAAAGATTGAGAATATTAAAATTTAATGGATTTAATCGATACTGCTCGAAGATTAGCAATATTTAAATGAAAATCGTTTAAAATTGCGGCTTGATAATCGCCAATGCCTAAATTTATGGAAATACATCCGCAAAAATATAAAATTCTAGTTTAAAAATTGACAATATTTAAATTTACCGCATTTAATCGTACTGCTTGAAAATTCGCAATATTTAAATTCATAACATTTAAAATGGTCGCCCGAAAATCGACAATGCTTAAATGTAAGGAAATGCACTCACAAAAAGACAAAATTCTCGTGTACAAATTGACAGTATTTAAATTTACTCGATTGTAAAGTGCCGCTTGAAAATTCACAATATTTAAGTTAACGTAATTTAAAAATGCCACATGAAACATGACGATGGTTACATTTATGGAAATACATTCACAAAAGTACAAAATTGTCGGTTACAAACTGATAATATTTCAATTTATCGGATTTAATCGTATTGCTTGAAGATTAGCAATATTTAAATGAAGATCATTTAAAATTGCCGCGTGATAATCAGAAATGCCTATAGGTATGAAAGTACATTCACAAAAATAGAAATTCTCGTTTAAACATTGAGATTATTTCAATTTAATGGATTTAATCGATACTGCTCGAAGATTAGCAATATTTAAGTGAAAATCATTTAAAATTGCGGCTTGACAATTGACAATGCCTAAATTCAAGGAAATACATTCCCAAAAATACAAAATTCTTCTTTAAAAATTGGTAATATTTAAATTTATTCGATTTAACCGTACTAATAGAAAATTTGCAGTATTTACGTGAAGATCGTTTAAAATTGTCGCATGAAAATCGACAATGCCTAAATTTATGGAAATACATTTACAAAAATATAAAATTCTCGTTTAAAAATTGACAATATTTAAATTTATCGGATTTAATCGTACTGCTTGAAGATTAGCAATATTTAAGCGAAGATCATTTAAAATTGTCACGTCATAAGCGGAAATGCCTATAGGTATAAAGATACATTCACAAAAATACAAATTCTCGTTTAAAAATTGACAATATTTCAATTTATCGTATTTAATCGTACTGTTTGCAGATTAGTAATATTTAAGTAAGGATTATTTAAAACTGCCACTTGATAATCGACAATGCCTAAAGGCATTAAAATACTTCCAAAAATACAAAATTCTCGTCTACACATTGACAGTATTTAAATATATTCGATTGAAAAGTGCCGCTTGAAAAATCGCAACATTTAAGAGAACACCGTTCAAAATTGCGGCTTCATAATCGACAATGCCTAAAGGCATTAAAATACTTTCGCAAAAATACAAAATTCTCGTTTAGAAATGGACAGTATTTAAAATTACTCGATTCAAAAGTGCCGCTTCAAAATTTATAATCTTTAAGTTGACATAATTGAAATATATCGCAAGAAAATCGGCAATACTTAAATCTTCTATGGCAATATATTCACAAAAATATAAAATTTTTGTTTAAAATTGACAATATTTAAATTTATCGGATTTAATCGTACTGCTTGAAAATTACCCATATTTAAGTGAACATCATTTAAAATCGTCGCTTGATAATCTACAATGCCTAACTATATAAAAATCCATACACAAAAATACAAAATTCTCGTTTAAAGATTGAGAATATTTAAATTGACCAAATTCAAACGCCCCGCTTCAAAATTAGCAATGTTTAAGCGAACATCATTAAAAACTGCCGCATAAAAATCGATAGGGCCCATATTTGTAGAAATGCATTTGCAGAAATACAAAATTCTGGTTTAAAAATTGACAATATTTAAATATGTCGGATTTAATCGTACTGCTTAAAAATTACCAATATTTAAGTGAAACTCATTTAAAATTGCCGCTTGATAATCGAAACAAATTCTTGTTTCGAATTGACAATATTTACATTGATCAGATTTAATCGTACTACTTGAAAATTAGCAATATTTAAGTGAACATAATTTAAAATTGTTGCATAAAAATCGAGAATGCCTAAATGTATGGAAATATATTCACAGAAATACAAAATTCTCGTTTAAAAATTGACAATATTTAAATTTATCAACATATAGTTACAAAAAATGTGTAATAGTTACAAAAATGTGTAAAAATCATACGTTACATACACTTAAAAATCTTCCGTCAAAAACGAAGTATCTAAGGAACCACGTGTGCTTCGAAAATGATTTCTTCTTTTTTCAAATATTTTTCCTCTAGTGACGCACGGTTAAAGTTACTTTTATGACAACTTAATAGTATTATTATATCCTATGAAATACCTTTCCAAATACCTACTAACTTACCTCGTAAGTACTCGAACGCGATTAAGATTTTTACTGTCATTCGAATACTAGTGACGCAGCACTCAACGTGTTAAGGCTAACTAAAGTATCCATTAAATAAATGAAATAGATACAAATATCAAGAATACAATAGATAAATCGAAAATAAATTAATGACAAACAAAATGCAAACATTAGGAATACTATAAATAAACTGAAAATAAATTAATAAGAAACCTACGACAATAATAGCTTTAAATGGTACTATTACGATTTTTTTGACATTGTAACAGTGTGTCGACTAAATCGTATATTAAAGATAGAATCAAGAATTCTTGAGAAGCGCATAAAACGCAAAAGTTCGTCCTACTCTTATAGTTTACTACAGCTACTAACTTCTATAGTTTCTGCAATTTCTGTATTGCGCGGTATTTTAGTCTAGGTCTCGCGGCTCTTTTATATTTATATGCAGTCGGAAATCCGGTTTGCGGTTAGTGTTAGACACCCCAAAATGCTGGGATTCTGCCCTCGGGCCACTCGAGACTAGTTCATCAGACATTGGCAATCCTTGGCCAAGGTTAGTGACAGGTCATTCACCCAGGCCAACAGTGCATCTGTCATTGAGTGCTGCTTTTGAAATCAATGACGCGTTATTTTACGCTTAACGGAAACTGTTGCATATATATCGTCTGCGTTCTTTTTTTTCTATTCGCGCAACGAAGTATTGGAGTTTTCCTTTATTTGCGTTTATATTGAAAATTTGAAGATACACGGTGCTTTATGCTCATTCGTATTGAAAATTTTAAGGTATATGCTGCTTTATGAACATTCGTATTGGAAACTTGAAGATATATGTTGCTGTATTTTTGTTTGTATTGGAAGCTTAAAGATGTATATTAATTTGTCTGCTTTCGGATTGAAAATTTCAAGATATATGTTACTTATTTTTTGGTCGTATTGAAAACTTCGTGATATATGTTGCTTTATTTTAATTCATATTGAAAAATGAAAGATATATATTTTGTTTTGTTCTTTCGGATTGAAAACTGAAAGATTTACGGTGCTTTTATGCTCATTCGTATTAAAATTTTGAAGGTGTATGCTGGTTTATTCACATTTGGATTGGAAACTTAGATATATGTTGATTTAGTTTCATTTTTGTTGGAAGCTTAAAGATGTATATTGTCTTGTCTTCTTTCGTATAGAAAACTTAGATATACACATATGTTGCATTATTTTCTTTCGTATTCAAAACTTCGTGATATGTTGTTTCATTTTCATTTGTATTGGAAGGTTGAAGATATACGGTGCTTTATCCTCATTCGTATTGGAAATTTGAAGGTGTATGCAGCTTTATGCACATTCGTATTGGAAACTTGGAGATATATGTTGATTTAGTTTCATTTTTGTTGGAAGCTTAAAGATGTATATTGATTTGTCTTCTTTCGTATAGAAAACTTAGATATACATATACGTTGCATTATTTTCTTTCGTATTCAAAACTTCGTGATATATGTTGCTACATTTTCATTTATATTGGAAGGTTGAAGATATACGGTGCTTTATCGTCATTCACATTGGAAAGTTGAAGATATATGTTGCTTTATTTTCATTTATATTGAAAATTAAAAGATGTATATTACTTTATGTTCTTCCGGATTGAAAACCTAAAGATATATGTTGCTTATTTTTTGTTCGTATTGAAAACTTCATGATATATATTGTTTTATTTTAATTTACATTGGAAATTAAAAGATATATATTGCTTTGTTCTTTCGGATTGAAAACTTGAAGATATACGGTGCTTTTATGCTCATTCGTATTGAAAATTTGAAGGGGCGTGCTGCTTTATTCACATTCGTATTGGAAACTTGGAGATATATGTTGATTTAATTTCATTTTTGTTGGAAGCTTAAAGATGGATATTAATTTGTCTGCTTTCGGATTGAAAACTTCAATATATATGTTACTTATTTTTTGTTCGTATTGAAAACTTCGTGATATATGTTGCTTTATTTTTATTTATATTGAAAATTAAAAGATATATATTGCTTTATGCTCGTTCGTATTAAAAATTTAATTCGAATTTCCTTCGTGTATGCTACTTTATGAATATTCGTATTGGGAACTTAAAGATATATGTTGCTTTATTTTCATTTGGATTAGAAACTTAAAGATGTATATTGATTTGTCTGCTTTCGAATTAAAAACTTCAAGATATATGTTGTTTATCTTTTGTTCGTATTGAAAACTTCGTGATATATGTTGCTTTATTTTTATTTATATTGAAAATTAAAAGATATATATTGCTTTATGCTCGTTCGTATTAAAAATTTAATTCGAATTTCCTTCGTGTATGCTACTTTATGAACATTCGTATTGGAAACTTGAAAATATATGTTGCTGTATTTTTGTTTGTATTGGAAGCTTAAAGATGCATATTAATTTGTCTGCTTTCGGATTGAAAACTTCAAGATATATGTTACTTATTTTTTGTTCGTATTGAAAACTTCGTGATATATGTTGCTTTATTTTTATTTATATTGAAAATTAAAAGATATATATTGCTTTATGCTCGTTCGTATTAAAAATTTAATTCGAATTTTCTTCGTGTATGCTACTTTATGAATATTCGTATTGGGAACTTAAAGATATATGTTGCTTTATTTTCATTTGGATTAGAAACTTAAAGATTTATATTGATTTGTCTGCTTTCGAATTAAAAACTTCAAGATATATGTTGTTTATCTTTTGTTTTTATTGAAAACTTCGTGATATATGTTGCTTTACTACAATATATATTGAAAATTTAAATATATATGTTGCTTTGTTCTTTCGGATTGAAAACTTGAAGATATATGTTGCTTATTTTTTGTTCGTATTGAAAACTTCATGATATATGTTGCTTTATTTCCTTTTGGATTGGTAACTTAACAATATATGTTGCTTTATTTTCATTTATACTGAAAACTTAAAGATGTAAATTGCCTTATCTTCATTCGAATTGAAAACTTGAAGACGTATGCTGCTTTATTCTCATTCGTATTGAAAATTTAAAGATGTATATTGCTTTACTTTCATTTGTATTGAAAACTGAATGATACATATTGTTTTATCTTCTTTCGGATTGAAAAGTTGAAGATGTATGATGTTAATCCTCATTTGAATAGAAAACTTGGATATATCTTGCTTTACTTTCATTTTTATTGAATACTTGAAGATATATGTTGCCTTATTTTCATTTGTATTGAAAGCTTAAATATATACGGTACTTTATGCTCATTCGTACTTAAAACTTAAAGATGTGTATTGCTTTATCTTCATTCGGATTGAAAACTTGAAGATGAATATTGTTTTATCTTTATTGGAATAGAAAACTTTGATATACGTTGCTTTATTTTTATTCGTATTGACAACTTCAAGATATATGTTACTTTATTTTCATTCGTATTGGAAATTTGATTATCGAATACACATTGTATATATTATATATATTGAATACATACTGCGGTCCTCTCCAGTTGAGTCGATCAAATTTGACAGCATTGATTTTTTTTTATTTTGTATTTGAACGTTTTGTATTGAGGACTTGAGATGAATAGTTTAGCGCTAATTTTATGATTCTTCCCATTTCTCTGCATTAAACTTGAGAGTACTAATATCTTGCTTGATTTTTGTACGGCTTCTATTGAAAACTTGAAAGTATGAATTTCGTGCTTCTTCTCATCATTTTGGATCGAAAGCTTAAGAATGTCGGCTTCTACTTTAATTTCATCTATTTTATGTTCATGCCGATTCACTTTGCATTAAAAACTCGAAGATTCTTACTCTTTTTCTTCTTGAAAATTAAAAGTATCAATTTCGGTGTTCGGTCCGTTTCTACTCATCAATTTGGAGTGCACTAATTTCGACCTGTATACTATTTCCATCGACAACTTGCGAGTATTAACTCTGCTTCATTTTCAATCGTTCCCTATCGAAAACCTGAGGGCACAAATCGCTTTATTTTTATTCGCATTGTCGATTTTAAATGATGTTTACTTAAATATTGTGAATTTTCAAGTAGTACGTTTGAATCGGGCAACTTTAAATATTGTCAAATTTTAAACAAGAATATTATATTTTTATGAATATATTCCCATTAATTTAGGCATTGACAATTATCAAGCAGTAATTTTAAATGATCTCCACTTAAATATTGCTAATTTTCAAGCAGTACGATTAAATCCGATAAATTTAAATATTGTCAATTTTTAAACGAGAATTTTGTATTTTTGTGAATGTATTTTCATAAATTTAGGCATTGTCGATTATCAAGCGGCAATTTTAAATGATCTTCACTTAAATATTGCTAATCTTCCAGCACTACGATTAAATCCGATAAACTTAAATATTGTCAATTTGTAACCGAGAATTTTGTGTTTTTGTAAATGTATTTTCATAAATTTAAGCATTGTCAATTTTTATGCGGCAGTTTTAAAAAATCTTCACTTAATATTGCGGATTTTCAAGCGGTACTTTTAAATTTGAGTAAATTTAAATGTTATAAATTTTTAAACGAGAACTGTGTATTTTTGTGAATGTATTTTTATACATTTAGGTACTGTCGATTTTTATGCGGCAATTTTAGATGATGTCGACTTAAATGTTGCGAATTTTCGAAATTTTTAAATATAAATTTTCTACTCGATTAGAAATCCCTAGGCATTTTGTTCAAAACGTTATAATCTTCTACTACTTCAAGAAACAATTTGCGCATATTATAGCAGTGGCCTCACGGCGATTTTCTTATAAACTTGCCAGTGAACGTGCTAAAAGGTGCGAGCATCCGCTTCGCGCTTTATTTACGTTCGTTTCGTCCGAAGCGAAAAAAGTCCGAGGGCATCGCTTCTTGCCTTATTTCCATTCGCCGAATGTTAATCCGCGCGGAATATAAAATTGCATCCCAACGGTCCGTCTGCTTCTCCTGCCAGCCAGTTTAACTGGTTTCGAACCTCTCGTCAAACATTTCGCGGATGCTGTTGGGAACAAACCCATATCGCCATTATGCGTGTTAACACTAAATTTACCGGCTATTTAAGTATACCTATTTCTACCAAGACCAGTCTAAATGAAAAAAATGTTTTGTGGTGTTTCCAGTCTTTATTTACTTTTAAATAATGACGAAAAAAAGTTGAACAATATTAATTGTAATACAAAAATATATTTATAGACATGCTCGACTAATTGAACGCTTCATTGTTTTTAGTTCATCGATTACAATTTTTACATATGTAGATTTTCCTCAGTGTACACTTTCAATTTTGGCTATTTTCAATAAATTTGTTCCAAGTTGTTGAAACTAAAGCGAATTTGCCTCTTTGTAAACGGTCACTCCTGATTTTTTTTTTTGTCGAAACGAATGTAACGTAGAATCTCGTTAAAATCATATCTACTCATAGTTGTGGAAAAAATTGGGGTCATTGAGGCGATTCCGAAAAATCACCTAAAAAATGTATGCAAGTATTGGTTGAACGTGCCCAGCGGTGAATCGATGCGGAGGGGATGTATTTTGAATAAAAATAAATAAAATTGCCAAAATAGCTAATTCTTTTTTTTTTTAATTTAAAACGGATTGTTTTTTAATTCTAATTGAAAATTAATTGTAATTGTAATTTAAAATTGATGGACTTGTGAAGGTGTATATATACGCCCTTAGCAGTAAAAGGGATAGGAGCCCATTCATACATTCTTCTTTGGCCCGAGAGTAAGACCACGAGTATGGCTCGTGATATTCATGTTTGGCCCGAAATGTTGGTTACGAGCCAGACTCGTGATATTCGCGTTTAACATGAATTGAAACAACGAGTCTGACTCGTGATATTCAAGTTTGGAGTAACATTTTCATCACGAGTCAGACTCATGAAAATAGTGCAAGGGGAATACAAAATATATTATATTTTAAGTGACGTTTAATTTTTCATAATTAAAAAAAAATATATATTATTTTCGTTAAATTCGCCTAAAAGAAATTCATATAATCAATTGACACATTGATAAATTAGTAGAAACACTGCCGGACTTGACATAAATAATTTATATTTTCGAATTGACTAATATGCTAACCTTTAATGCCAATGTAAATCAACATTCTTTATTATAATATTATTGTTTGTTATGAATAATATTAATTGTAATACAAAAATAGATTTATAGATATTATCGAATAATCAAACGCTTAATTGTTTTTAGTTCATCGGTCACAATTTTTACATATGTACATTTTCCTCAGTACATTTCAGTATTTTCCACATACACTTTTTTTGCATATATTGCCTTCGTTGGAAAGAGTTGCTCATTCCCCGTAATATAAGCTTCTGGTTGAAGCAATTTTGGCTATTTTCAATCAATTTGTTCCAAACTGTTGAAACTAAAGCGAATTTGTCTCTTTGTAACCGTTGACTCCTCTGATTTTTTCGATTGAATGTTATTGAATGTTATTGATTTTCCTACACAATCACAATAAGAATCATAAATTCACTCTGGTATACCACCTTTTGAATGACGAATTGTTTTGTTCTCTTAGTCGACATGCTTATATGCGTCTCAGCAGCGTTAGTTGCTAATTTGATCTAACAATGTCTGCAAACAGATTCCACGAACAACGCTTGGTAGGATTACATGAAATTGAAAGCGAAATTGTGTACAATTTGTATGAAACGTATTAATTATTCTACCGAGCAGCCAGTTTTTTCCCGTGACGTTTGCAAAATGGCAACATTGTATCAACGTGTTTATGTAGGCAATAATTATATAGTAACCTACGTGTTGTTGGGTTGCATAGAATTTTTCAGTTCGACAAGTATTGAAACGTTTGTTTCAAGATTTTAAATTGCAAAAATTGTCAGCGTTGTTGTTAATAGTTTTAAAGACGGTAACTGCTGAAAATACTATTAATAATCGTAAATAATTGAAGATTTATATTACAGTGACGTGGTTCAGAAATTAATAATTTGAAAGATTTCTGGAAGCATTTTAAGAGAGTAAATGCTGTAAATACTATTAATAACCGTAAATAATTGAAGATTTATATATCACTGACATAGTTCAGAAATTAATAATTTGAAAAATTTCTGGAAACGTTTTTTTTTTTTAAATTTATGTATTGTTTTTATGTTTGAAGACGTTATGTTTTTTGGGATTCTTGGATTAAGTGTGGGATAATATTGAAACATGCTTATTAAGGTCCCAACATGTAGAGTTCTAAAACATAATAATAGTAATAAACAACTTCAAACGAAAGCTAGCTTTCAAAATTTGTTAAATCTATTAAAACTTTTGTTTTAATAGATTTAACAAATAATTACATTTAATACAATTACAATCATAGCAAATAATACAATTATAATTATAACAAATAATACAACTATAATGGTAACCAATAATTAATGTGATAATTAGATTTGTTAAATATATTAAAACAAAAATTATCATAATAAATTCAACAAATTAATCGTTTACAACATACCGCTTTTCACTAAAAAGAATCATCAGTGACCTTCAAGACATTTTAACTTTAAAAAACAAATCAATGCGCACAGAATTCTCTCCGGAGAAAGATTTCTATGATCAAACGTTGCATAATTGCAGTAATGCTTCCGCAAAAATAGTAACCTGTCATTTAGCAATGCAGGCCAATTTTCCACCCGGTATTGACGTCTGCAAATAAGATGGCGGTTTATCACGAAATGTCAAACTTGAGTGTATCGACGGAGGGTGTAATTGAAATTTCCAGAAACAGTGCAGTCTTACGACAAATTATCCGTACAGTGTGTTTATTGAAAGTTTTCTTCTTGTTTGAATATAATAACATGTATGTGTTGTTATGGTTAGTGTAGAATAGGTTCGTGACAATTCGTGGAAATAATGAAACGCCGGTTTTCGCGTGATTCTCACAACGTTTTGCAAACGTTTTCTACGGTGAGCTTTAAGGAATTATTCTGGACGACATGTGTATAGAAATTTCATTATTTTTATTGACACAAGCGTTTGCAAGCGTTTTCTACGATGTGCTTTAATTTGTATTTTATTAATTAAACATTTTATTATTATATTAATTTGTGCTTTTAATGTATTTTTCTTGACGCCTACAGAGAAATGTAATTTTTTAATTAACGTCTATATGCAAGGTAGGATTTTGTTTGATGTCTATGGAGAAATTTGTTGTTTTGTTCGATATATGTAGAGGTCTTGGGTGGTTTGCTCGATATTTAAAAGGAACTTTATGATTTAGTCGTTGTCGATGAAGGATTTCGGTGCTTTGTTCAAGGTCCATAAAAAAACATCGTATTTTGGTTCACGTGGAAACGGAACTTGGCATTTTTGTTGGTGTTTCTAGAGGAACTTAATTATATGATCGACAGCCATGAAAGAATACGGCATTTTTATCCATGTTTATGGAGGAACTTGGTATTTGGTTTGACATACATAGAGATTCTAGGTGTTTTACTCGACGTCTAACAGGAATTTTGTGATTTGGTCGACGTCAATAAAGGATCTAGTTGTTTTGCTCAACGTCCATAAAGAAACTTCGTATTTTGGTAAACGTGTAAGAGAAACTTGATATTTTGTTCGATGTCTATAAAGGAATTTGATGTTTTGTTTCATATATGTAGAGGTTCTGGGTGTTTTGTTTGATATCTAAGAAAATCTTTGTGATTTGGTCGACGTCAATAAAGGATCTGGTTGTTTTGTTCAATGTTCATAAAGAAACTTCGTATTTTGGTAAACGTGTAAGAGGAACTTGATATTTTGTTCGATGTCTATAAAGGAATTTGATGTTTTGTTCAATATACGTAGAGGTTCTGGGTGTTTTGTTTGATGTCTAAGAAAATCTTTGTGATTTGGTCGACGTCAATAAAGGATCTGGTTGTTTTGTTCAATGTTCATAAAGAAGCTTCCTATTTTGATAAACGTGGAAGAGGAACTTAATATTTTGGTTGATGTCTATAGAGGAATTTTGTGTTTTCTTCGATACACGTAGAGGTCGCGGGTATTTTCCTCATCAAAATCTAAGAGGAACTTTGTGATTTGGTTGACGTCAATAAACGCTTTGGGTGCTTTGTTCAACGTCCATAAGGAAACTTGGTATTTTGGTTAACGTCTAAAAGGAACTTCATATTTTGTTGATATCTATGGAGGAATTTGATGTTTTGTTCCATATATGTAGAAGTTCTGGGTGTTTTGCCCGATATTTAAAAGGAACTTTATGATTTGGTCATCGTTGATGAAGGATTTGGTTGTTTTGTTCAATGTCCATAAAGAAACTTCGTATTTTGGTAAACGTGTAAGAGAAACTTGATATTTTGTTGGATGTCTATAAAGGAATTTGATGTTTTGTTTCATATATGTAGAGGTTCTGGGTGTTTTGCTTGATATCTAAGAAAATCTTTGTGATTTGGTCGACGTCAATAAAGGATTTGGCTGTTTTGTTCAATATTCATAAAGAAACTTCGTATTTTGGTAAATGTGTAAGAGGAAGTTGATATTTTGGTTGATGTCTATAGAGGAATTTTGTGTTTTGTTCGATACACGTAGATATCCTGGGTGTTTTCCTCATAAAAATCTAAGAGGAACTTTGTGATTTGGTTTTGCGTTAATAAAGGCTTTGGGTGCTTTGTTCAACGTCCATAAGGAAACTTGGTATTTTGTTTAACATCTAAAAGGAATTTGATATTTTGTTGATGTCTATGGAGAAATTTGATGTTTTGTTCGATATATGTAGAAGTTCTGGGTGTTTTGCTCGATATTTAAAAGGAACTTTATGATTTTGTCGTCATTGATGAAGGATTTGGTTGTTTTGCTCAATGTCTATAAAGAAACTTCGTATTTGGTTAACGTCTAAAAGGAACTTGATATTTTGTTGATGTCTATGGAGAAATTTGATGTTTTGTTCGATAGACGTAGATGTCCTGGGCGTTTTCTTCATCAAAATCTAAGAGGAACTTTGTTATTTGGTTGACGTCAATAAAGGCTTTGGGTGCTTTGTTCAACGTCCATAAGGAAACTTGGTATTTTGGTTAACGTCTAAAAGGAACTTGATATTTTGTTGATGTCTATGGAGAAATTTGATGTTTTGTTCGATATATGTAGAAGTTCTGGGTGTTTTGCTCGATATTTAAAAGGAACTTTATGATTTTGTCGTCATTGATGAAGGATCTGGTTGTTTTGCTCAACGCCCATAAAGGCACTTGGTGTTTTGGTCAACCTGTAAAAGGAACTTGATATTTTGGTTGATGTCTACAGAGGAATTTTGTGTTTTGTTCGATATATGGTATGTAGAGGTTTTAGGTGGTTTGCTCGATATTTAAAAGGAACTTTATGATTTGGTCGTCATTGAAGAAGGATTTGGGTGTTTTGCTCAATGTCCATAAAGAAACTTGGTGTTTCGGTTAACGTGTAAATGGAACTTGATATTTTGGTTGATGTCTATAGAGGAATTTTGTGTTTTCGTTCGATACACGTAGAGGTCCTGGGTGTTTTCTTCATCAAAATCTAAGAGGAACTTTGTGATTTGATTGACGTCAATAAAGGTTTTGGGTGCTTTGTTCAACGTCCATAAGGAAACTTAGTATTTTGGTTAACGTCTAAAAGGAACTTGATATTTTGTTGATATCTATGAAAGAATTTGATGTTTTGTTCGATATATGTAGAAGTTCTGGGTGTTTTGCCCGATATTTAAAAGGAACTTTATGATTTAGTCGTCGTTGATGAAAGATCTGGTTGTTTTGCTCAACGTCCATAAAGAAACTTCGTATTTTGGTAAACGTGTAAGAGGAACTTGATATTTTGTTCGATGTCTATAAAGGAATTTGATGTTTTGTTCAATATACGTAGAGGTTCTGGGTGTTTTGCTTGATATCTAAGAAGAACTTTGTGATTTAGTCCAGGCCAATAAAGGATATGGTTGTTTTGCTCAACGTCCATAAAGAAACTTCGTATTTTGATAAACGTGGAAGAGGAACTTGATATTTTGGTTGATGTCTATAGAGGAATATTGTGTTTCGTTCGATAGACGTAGATGTCCTGGGTGTTTTCTTCATCAAAATGTAAGAGTAACTTTGTGATTTGGTTGACGTCAATAAACGCTTTGGGTGCTTTTTTCAACGTCCATAAGGAAACTTGGTATTTTGGTTAACGTCTAAAAGGAACTTGATATTTTGTTGATATCTATGGAGGAATTTGATGTTTTGTTCGATATATGTAGAAGTTCTGGGTGTTTTGCTCGATATTTAAAAGGAACTTTATGATTTAGTCGTCGTTGATGAAAGATTTGGTTGTTTTGCTCAATGTCCATAAACAAACTTCGTATTTTGGTAAACGTGTAAGAGAAACTTGATATTTTGTTCGATGTCTATAAAGGAATTTGATGTTTTGTTCAATATACGTAGAGGTTCTGGGTGTTTTGCTTGATATCTAAGAAAATCTTTGTGATTTTGTCGGCGTCAATAAAGGATCTGGTTGTTTTGCTCAACGTCCATAAAGAAACTTCGTATTTTGGTAAACGTGGAAGAGGAACTTGATATTTTGGTTGATGTCTATAGAGGAATTTTGTGTTTCGTTCGATAGACGTAGATGTCCTGAGTGTTTTCTTCATCAAAATCTAAGAGGAACTTTGTGATTTGGTTGACGTCAATAAAGGTTTTGGGTGCTTTGTTCAACGTCCATAAGGAAACTTGATATTTTGGTTAACATCTAAAAGGAACTTGATATTTTGTTGATATCTATGGAGGAATTTGATGTTTTGTTCAATATATGTAGAAGTTCTGGGTGTTTTGCTCGATATTTAAAAGGAACTTTATGACTTAGTCGTCGTTGATGAAAGATCTGGTTGTTTTGCTCAACGTCCATAAAGAAACTTCGTATTTTGGTAAACGTGTAAGAGGAACTTGATATTTTGTTCGATGTCTATAAAGGAATTTGATGTTTTGTTCAATATACGTAGAGGTTCTGGGTGTTTTGCTTGATATCTAAGAAGAACTTTGTGATTTAGTCCAGGCCAATAAAGGATATGGTTGTTTTGCTCAACGTCCATAAAGAAACTTCGTATTTTGGTAAACGTGGAAGAGGAACTTGGTATTTTGGTTGATGTCTATAGACGAATTTTGTGTTTTGTTTGATACGCATAGAGGTCCTGGGTGTTTTGCTCATCAATATCTAAGAGGAACTTTGTGATTTGATTGGCGTTAATAAAGGCTTTGGGTGCTTTGTTCAACGTCCATAAGGAAACTTGATATTTTGGTTAACGTCTAAAAGGAACTTGATATTTTGTTGATGTCTATGGAGAAATTTAATGTTTTGTTCGATATATGTAGAAGTTCTGGGTGTTTTGCTCGATATTTAAAAGGAACTTTATGATTTAGTCGTCGTGATGAAAAATTTAGTTGTTTTGCTCAATGTCCATAAAGAAACTTCGTATTTGGTAAACGTGTAAGAGGAACTTAATATTTTGGTTGATGTCTATAGAGGAATTTTGTGTTTTGTTCTATATATAAAGAGGTTCTGGGTGTTTTGCTCGATATTTAAAAGGAACGTTATGATTTGGTCGTCATTGTTGAAGGATTTGGGTGCTTTGCTCAATGTCCATAAAAAAACTTGGTGTTTCGGTTAACGTGTAAGTGGAACTTGATATTTTGTTGATGTCTATGGAGGAATCTGACGTTTTGTTCGATATATGTAAAAGTTCTGGGTGTTTTGCCCGATATTTAAAAGGAACTTTATGATTTGGTCGTCATTGAAGAAGGATTTGGGTGTTTTGCTCAATGTCCATAAAAAACTTGGTGTTTCGGTTAACGTGTAAATGGAACTTGATATGTTGTTCGATGTCTATAGAGAAATTTGGTATTTTGTTTGACATACGCAGAAGTTCTCGGTGGTTTGCTCGATTTTTAAATGGAACTTTATGATTTAGTCTACGTCGATAAAGGATCTGGGTGTTTTGCTCAACGTCTATGAAGAAGCTTGATATTTTGGTTAATATCTAAGCGGAACTTGGCATTTTGGTTGGTGTTTCTAGAGGAACTTGATCTGGTCGATAGCCATGGAAGAATACGGCATTCTTATCCATGCCTATGCAGGAAATTGTTGTTTTATTTGAAATACGTAGAGGTCCTGGATGTTTCGCTCGATCTCTAAGAGGAACTTTATGATTTAGTCTACGACAATAAAAGATCTGGTTGTTTTGCTCAACATCCATAAAGAAACTTCGTATTTTGGTTAACGTGTAAAAGGAACTCGGCATTTTGTTCGATATCGATAGAAGAATTTTATGTTTTCTTCCATATACATAGAGGTTTTGGATGTTTTGCTCGATGTCTAATACGAGTTTGATGATTTGCCCGATGTCTGAGACGAATTTCATGATTTGCTTGTCGTTGATAAAGGATTTGGATGCTTTGCTCAACATCTATGAAGAAGCTTGATATTTTGGTTAATGTCTAAGCGGAACTTGGCATTTTGGTTGGTGTTTCTAAAGAAACTTGATGATCTGGTCGATAGCCATGGAAGAATACGGCATTCTTATCCATGCCTATGCAGGAAATTGGTGTTTTATTCGAAATACGTAGAGGTTCTGGATGTTTCGCTCGATCTCTAAGAGGAACTTTATGATTTAGTCTACGTCAATAAAGGATCTGGTTGTTTTGCTCAACGTCCATAAAGAAACTTCGTATTTTGGTCAACGTGTGAACGGAACTTGGCATTTTGGTTGGTGTCTATAGACGAATTTAATGTTTTGTTCCATATACATAGAGGTTCTGGATGTTTTGCTCGATGTCTAACACGAGTTTGATGATTTGGTCGTCGTTGATAAAGGCGCGTTGTGCCCAATATATGGTGTTTTGGTTCACATCTAAGAGGAACTTGATATTTTAATCGATGCCTGTAGAATAAATTAAATTAAGTTGAACATAATATATGGATACAAGCAATATTATATTGCTTAGCATAATAGTAAACGTTATCTTATTTCACTTTATATAATATATCTCAATATCTTCAACAGCGAAAGGGTTAACAGTCGTTCACTTCCACTGGTCTTCTTCAAATTAAAATTAAAATCGAATGTTTAAAATATTATAAAATACCTATCGAATAATAATGATATATAATAAATATCATAATTATATATATATGAGATATCCGATTATCTTGAACAGCGAAAGGATTAGCACTCGTTCGTTTCCACTTAAGTCTTCTTCACATTAAGATTAAAATCAAATGTTTAAAATATAATAAACATATATAAGTTATTAGCCTTCTTAAAATTAAGATTAAAATCAAATATTTAAAATATGATAAAAAACCTATTGAATAATACTTAAACATTACATATATATATATATTATATATCAGATATATATATATCTGAATATCTTGAAAGGGTTAACAGTCGTTGACTTCCACTTAAGATCCCCCCTCTGCAACTATTGAGACGTTTCTTCTCACTTTGCCGCCTTTAACGTCTGCCGCGCGACGGAAATGATCAGTTGAACACTAATGATGGCCTTCGGATCGGACGGTGTCGTTTTCCATTATGCAGATGCGCACGTCATGGGCATGCCTGTCTTTACAACCTTCCCACAGAGGTCCTGCACAATGCGCCTTGTGTATATCTCGCACCCCTCTGTATCTTAACAATCGATACGCCATAGTATGCAACTCTTGTGTGGCGATAGTGTTATGCCGTTTTTTTTTTGTTTTTAAGCTTTCGGCGACTTCCGCGTTTGAACTTGAATGTTTCTACAGTATGGTGTGCGGAAAATTTCAATGTGTACGAATATATTGGGACTAAAGTCGTGTTGGGGTAAAGTATCAAAATGATGGAAGATGTAAGAGAAAATAAGTATGAAGGAATGATGGTCCTTACGAGTAGAATTAAAGTTTGATATAGTTCGAACATTTTAAATACGCGCAATTTAAACATTTTAAATTACGCGCCATTTTTTTTGTAGTGAACATAGATAATCTTTGACAACTGGTATCAGGAAATACTGAGGTTTAGTCATGGAGTATTACACGATCGAACAACGCAAAAAAATTATTTTAAATAAATAATACTTTAAATTATATTACTAATATACTTTAAATAAATAATATTTTAAATAAATAATATATACACAGCGCCAAATATAACATTACGTAAAGCAGACGCTTGCTTTATGGCTCTTGTTTTTTCGATAATTTTCTTTATTGCCAGCATCGCCTGCATTTCATTCATGTCTTTCATATTTTATCCCCTATCACTATATACTAGTGTCCACATACACACAAATATGAAAAAGCAAATTATTTGTACTACTTTTATAGTATTTCCCCATATTTTCTCTTCGTTCTTCAGATTCCACAGATATGCGTATATCGGATTATTTTTTAAATAAATAATACGATTTATTAATAAATTAAAATGTCATCATAATTTAAAATTATAATGTCGTTTGTTTTGAGGCTTTTACTTTTTCGGTAATTTTTTTATTTCCACCATTGCCTGCATTTCATTCATGTTTTTCATGTTTTATCCTCTATCACCATATACTAGTGTCCACACATAAACAAATATGAAAAAGCAAACTATTTTATACTGCTTTTATACTATTTCCGATATGCATATATATAGTTTATTTTGTACTACTTTTGTATTATTCTCGATATGCATATATATGTATAATTTATTTTGTTCTACTTTTGTTCTATTTCCAATATGCATATATATATAATTTATTTTGTACTACTTTTGTACAATTTCCGATATGCATATATATAATTTATTTTGTACTACTTTTGTACAATTTCCGATATGCATATATATAATTTATTTTGTACTACTTTTGTACAATTTCCGATATGCATATATATATATAATTTACAATTTCCGATATGCATATATATAATTTATTTTGTACTACTTTTGGACTATTTCCGATATGCATATATATAATTTATTTTGTACTACTTTTGTACTATTTCCGATATGCATATATATAAATTATTTTGTACTACTTTTGTATTATTTCCAATATGCATATATATAATTTATTTTGCACTACTTTTGTACTATTTCAGATATGCATATACATAATTTATTTTCTACTACTTTTGTACTACTTCCGATATGCATATATATAATTTATTTTGTACTACTTTTGTACTATTTCCGATATGCATATATATAATTTATTTTGTACTACTTTTGTACAATTTCCGATATGCATATATATAATTTATTTTGTACTACTTTTGTACAATTTCCAATATGCATATATATAATTTATTTTGTTCTACTTTTGTACAATTTCCGATATACATATATGAACTTTACTTTGTACTACTTTTGTACAATTTCCGCATATATATATATATATATATATATAATTAATTTTGTTCTACTTTTGTACTATTTCCGATATGCATATATATAATTTATTTTACACTACTTTTGTACAATTTCTGATATGCATATATATAAATTATTCTGTACTACTTTTGTACAATTTCCGATATGCATATATATAATTTATTTTGTACTACTTTTGTACAATTTCCGATATGCATATATATAATTTATTTTGTACTACTTTTGTACAATTTCCGATATGCATATATATAATTTATTTTGTTCTACTTTTGTACTATTTCCGATATGCATACGTATAATTAGTTTTCTACTACTTTTGCACAATTTCCAATATGCATATATATTTAATTCATTTTGTTCTAATTTTGTACAATTTTGTACAATTTCTTTTGTACAATTTCCGATATGCATATATATAATTTATTTTGCACTACTTTTGTACAATTTCCGATATGCATATATATAATTTATTTTGTACTACTTTTATACAATTTCCGATATGCATATATATATTTTCTTTTGTACTACTTTTGGACTATTTCTGATATGCATATATATAATTTATTTTGTACTACTTTTGCACAATTTCCGATATGCATATATATAATTCATTTTGTTCTACTTTTGTACAATTTCTGATATGCATATATATAATTTATTTTACACTACTTTTGTACAATTTCCGATATGCATATATATAATTTATTTTGTTCTACTTTTGTACTATTTCCAATATGCATATATATAATTCATTTTGTACTATTTCCGATATGCATATATATAATTTATTTTGCACTACTTTTGGACTATTTCCGATATGCATATATATAATTCATTTTGCACTACTTTTGCACTATTTCCGATATGCATACGTATAATTAGTTTTCTACTACTTTTGTACAATTTCCAATATGCATATATATATATAATTCATTTTGTTCTACTTTTGTACTATTTCCGATATGCATATGTATAAATAGTTTTCTACTACTTTTGTACAATTTCCGATATGCATATATATAATTTATTTTGTACTACTTCTGTACTATTTCCAATATGCATATATATAATTTATTCTGTACTACTTTTGTACAATTTCCGATATGCATATATATAATTTATTTTGTACTACTTTTGTACAATTTCCAATATGCATATATATAATTCATTTTGTTCTACTTTTGTACTATTTCCGATATGCATACGTATAATTAGTTTTCTACTACTTTTGTACAATTTCCAATGTGCATATATATATATATATATATATATATATATATATATATATAATTATATATATAATTCATTTTGTACTATTTCCGATAAGCATATATATAAATTATTTTGTACTACTTTTGTACAATTTCCGATCTGCATATATATAATTTATTTTGTACTGCTTTTGTACTATTTCCCATATGCATATATATAATTTATTCTGTACTACTTTTGTACAATTTCCGATATGCATATATATAATTTATTTTGTACTACTTTTATACAATTTCCGATATGCATATATATATTTTCTTTTGTACTATTTATATTTTTTGTAGTACTTTTGGACTATTTCCGATATGCATATATATAATTTATTTTTTTCTACTTTTGTACAATTTCAGATATGCATATATATAATTTATTTTGTTCTACTTTTGTACAATTTCCGATATGCATATATATAATTTATTTTGTTCTACTTTTGTACAATTTCCGATATGCATATATATAATTTATTTTGTTCTACTTTTGTACAATTTCCGATATGCATATATATAATTTATTTTGTACTACTTTTCTACTATTTCCGATATGCATATATATAATTTATTTTCTACTACTTTTGTACAATTTCCAATATATATAGTATAAATAGTACAAAATATAATAGTATATAATAGTACAAAATAAATACATACATACATACATATATATAAAATTTATTTTGTACTATAACATATTTTATACTACTTTTATACTATTTCCGATATGCATACATCAGATTATTTTTTCATTTATCATTTTCCATTCATTTTTCTTCCTCCCACCTTTCACTCAACTTCTCTTTCCTTCAGTTTTCCGCACGTTTGCACTTCGTCGGGTATAAATCCGCGACTTCGCGTGCTTCTTCCGCTCACACTTTTTCTTGCTACAATCTCTGAGATAATCGATACTCTGCACTCCGTGTACGTGCGTCAGTAGACATAACACACAACATGAACACGACGCAAACGCTTCGTGTTTAGAACTGAACAGTTGTGACTCAACAGAAGCCTTCGATTAGTTCGAACCTGCCTGTTTCGGAACGAAAACGACATTGCTCGATGTTGTTACAGGGTCACACGAAATAAAATGCTGCAGATCGATGTTTTTGTACATATTACTTCTGTTACTTCGTTATTTGGACCGCTTAATGGGACCGTTTCGTTATTTGGACCGAAAAATGGGCATTTTTTTACAGAATTCGAACTCTTCTTTAAAACAGCGCCATTTTTGTCATTTTCAATATTTTTGCGTAATCCAGGTTAATTAGATGGGAAAATTTATCTACATTTTTTTTACAGAATTCAAACTCTTCTTTAAAACAGCGCCATTTTTGTCATTTTCAATATTTTTGCATAATCCAGGTTAATTATATGTGAAAATTTATCTACATTTTTTTACAGAATTCGAACTCTTCTTTAAAACAGCGCCATTTTCGTCATTTTCAATATTTTTGCATAATCCAGGTTAATTAGATGGGAAAATTTATCTAGTTTAATGCCTTTTTTTGGCACGCTGACGTCACTTATTTCTGCAGCATTTATGCTATTTTTTTATACAGCTTTGAGAAATGACTCATATGGACCGTTTATTTTGAAAGTGGTGTAAGACCATTTTTTTTTTTAAAATGAGATCACGCAATTTATGCTTAATTTAATGTAAACTTTTTATGTATAACTAGTTAGTATTTAATTTCTTAAAAAATGCCTATGTTTTGTACAATTTAAAATTGGTCGGTAAAAGAAATTGCGTAATTATTAATTATGAAAGTGGTGAAAGACGAATTTTCAGAGGCGTGTTATTTTACATTTGTTTTATATTACGTGTCAAGAGTTACTAGTTTAGATTACTTATTTTATATTAACATCAGAAATATGGATAATTTCAAATTAACATCGGATAGTGATATTTTATGACAAATGAAAATATTTATTTTCTTTAATTTTAAATAAATTCACACTGAAATAAAGCCAATGAATATAAACAAAAGAATAATCTTGGAATCGGACGATGGAGATAATTCCACTATGAAAAACTAATTAACGAAACGTAAAAAGAGAAGAAGAATCAAAATGATTGGTGTCCCCGTAGCGATATTTTTAAATCTTCGTAGAAGTCGATATCCCCGCAGCGGGAAACTTTGAAAATGCAATTGTTCTTTGTTGCATGAAGATGTGCGTCATCAAATTTTAAATTTAAAAGTTGTTAACATTTTTATATTTTTAAAATTAAGTTTTAATTTTTTTACATTTTAAACGGGAAATTTTGAAAATGCAATTATTTTTTGAGGCATGATGTGCGTCATCAAATTTAACATTTCAAAATTTTTTTAATTTTTATATTTTTTAAATTAAATTTAAAATATTTTAAATTACATTTTTTTTAAATTTTAAGCGCGAATCTTTGAAAATGCAATTGTTGAAAGTTTAAAATCTTTTAAATTACATTTTTTTTTTAAATTTTAAGCGCGAATCTTTGAAAATGCAATTATTTTTTGTTGCATAAAGATGTGCGTCATCAAATTTAAAATTTAAAAGTTGTTAACATTTTTATATTTTTAAAATTAAGTTTTAATTTTTTTACATTTTAAACGGGAAATTTTGAAAATGCAATTATTTTCAAAATGATGTGCGTCATCAAATTTAACATTTCAAAATTTTTTAAATTAAATTTTAAATCTTTTAAATTACATTTTTTTTTTTTTTTATTTTAAGCGGGAACCTTTGAAAATGCAATTATTTTTTTGGGTCCTGAAGATGTGCGTCATCAACCCATATATACTGTATAAAATAACAAAACAATAGACCGGCGAAAAGCCACTAACACACGTAAATTTTGTGAAATATTTAGTCGATCGGTTAGTTGGAAATTTCCGGCACCAAATATTATCGACACCGCAATCTTTAGCGTCATTCGTAGACATTCGATTAAATAATCAATTTGCGGGAAAAATTCAATTCAAATTGCGGGAAAAAGACGACAAAAACACAGGTATTGTGATACTTGTGCACGAAAGCTAGGACTTCATATCGGTGATTGTTTCGCGAAATATCGTACTTTAGAACATTACAGAGATTACAAATTTGTATTCTTACGTATTACAAGTAATAATAAACACAAAAAAATCAGTTTCAACAAATTCTGTTTGTTTTAATATCCATATATTGACTTTAAATTCTGTACCGAAAAGTAACTACAAAATGCTAGATTTCATCCGACCTACTGCTACTTTTAAGAGCAAAATCTGCCGACCATAAAGGGTTAATTCCTTAATTTTTGTGCGCTGGCGTCATGTCGAATTCTTTCACTGTTTTGAGCATTTTTCCAACGTGTTTCGATCATTTTTTTTTATTACAATGATTTTGTGCATTGTTGCTTGGGACTTTTACGTTATTAATTGGCAATCTTTGTCTACAGTAACGAACAAAAGTATCCGGGCATTAAAAAGAATTTATAATGTATCGACGGTTGTTTGGAAAAATATGTGGGCTGTAACGAAACTTGGAATTTATATACAATTACGGTCAAAGGATGCGGACATTAAACAAATTCAGAATATATCGCTGGTCATTTGGAAAAATATGCGGGCACTAACGAAATTTACAATTTATGCACAATTACTGTCAAAAGGGTTCGCACATTAAAAAATGTACAATATATCGATGGTTATTTGGAAAATATGTGGGCAATAACAAAATTTACAATTTATGTACTGTTACGACCAAAGTATCCGGGCATTAAACAAATTTATAATGTATCGATGGTTTTTTGGAAAAATATGCGGGCAGTAGCGAAATTTGTAAATTAAGTATAGTGACGGTTAAAAGTATCCGGGCATTAAAAAAATTTACAATATATTGATAGATATTTGGAAAAATATGCGGGCATTAATGAATTTTGCAATTTATGCACAGTTACGGTCAAAAGGGTTTGAGCATTAAAAACATGTATAATTTATCGATGGTTATTTGGAAAAATATGCGGGCAGTAGCGAAATTTGTAAATTATGTACAGTCACGCTTAAAAGGGTTCGGGCATTAAAAAAGTTCACAATGTATCGATTGTTATTTGGAAAAAAATGCGGGCAATAACGAAATTTGCAATTTGTATACAGTTACGCATAAAAGTGTCCGGGCATTAAAAAACTGTACAATGTATCGATAGTTATTTGGAAAAATACCCGGGCAGTAATGAAATTTGCAATTTATATACAGTTACGGTCAAAAGGGTTCGGGGATTAAAAAAATGTACAATGTATGTGTAGTCGCTTTAAGACTGAACAAAATTTTTATTGGATTAAAACGAATGAATGTAAGTGTCTATATGTTTCCTGTTTCTAATTTGTTCTTGTTCTCGCAACAAACGAAATACCGATCCACCATCGATCGGTTATCTTGTTTACATCTCTATGGCAACCAAGTTATTCCAGAATCTTCCGTTTACTTGCATATGCAGACACACACACACATTTATTCTGTTCACTACCGCATATGTGCAGTTTGTAATACACGTACAGTAAAACCATACAGCCACGGACATTTGCAAATTATATATATTTGCAGCGGATGTACAATTCCAGTCGAACATATTTGTACATGGACAAAATCTGCATAAATATATATTTTATATTTTATATATATTGTATATATTTTATATATATTTTATATATATGCGGACAACATTAGCAATATATATATATATTCATGCAGATTTTGTCCATTTACAAATATATTTGACTCTAATTGTACATCCGCTGCAAATTTTATTAGCACCCGAATATTTTCATATATATATATATATATATATATATATATGAAAATACCGATGTCCCTGGGATCAGTATCAAAGTTAAGAAATAAATGTCATAATTTCAATTAAATTTATTGAACACTCTAAACAAACGAACGGCATGCTTTTGCACATGTTACAAAATGTGACGGCTTTTTAAGTCAAATTTCTGGCTGTCCTGTGTCCGAAAAGTGTTGAATTTTTGTTGTAACATCCTGAACAATATCGGCGGATTTTGTGAATGTCTTCTTTTTTCGTAATTAGTGAACAACTCTTTTTCTAATATAGATACGAATTTCCTCAACTGCTTGTTGTGTAAGTCCCTAGGGACGCCGGGCTCAACGTGTTGATCGACTCATCCGTTATCTCACTATTTATCGTCTCCAACGTCATTATTTTGCAACACTGTCACGCTCTCGTCGACACGTTATCAGAGTCCATTGCATAATCGATACATCTGTAGATTCAACTCGAACGTGACCACGCGATTCTCTTGTGTTCTTGGCGTTCAATTCACAATTTCAAGCACTTTTATTTGTTTTGAAGTAAATATGGTAATGTAAATTTTATAGCACAGCTTTCACACTTACATTTCTCACGTCCACGTATTTTTTTAACCTTTACACGTTTTTCAACCATTTCTTCATTTCTCAGCTGCTCCATTCATTCATGAATTTCAACACTTCACGCATTTTCGTTTCTACTCACCTGGACCTTCCTTTTACACACTCTTCTTTCCACTGTCATCAAATCCGTATTTTTCAATTAACTTATTTCACATTTACATTTCTCACGTCCACCCATTTTTTTAGCCTCCATACGTTTTTCAATCATTTCTTAATTTCTCAGCTGCTCTCTACATTCATGAATGTCAACATATTTTACCTCCCTTTCTTTTCCACTCACCTGAACCTTCTTTTTACACACTCCTATTTTAATTTTTATCGCTTGTGCTTCTGGCATTCGCTGATTCACATAACTCAATCCGTTCTTGAATTATTTTTTAATTTCTCCTCCCTTTCTTTTCTACTCACCTGAACCTTCTTTTTACACACTCTTATTTTAATTTTTATCGCTTGTACTTCTGGCATTCGTTGATTCACATAACTCAATCCGTTCTTGAATTATTTTTTATTTCTCTTCACTTCACTTTTTATTACACTTTTCTTTCCACTTACCTGAACCTTGTTTTTACACCCTCTTCTCTTGCATTATTTCACTTTACACTTGCATTTCGCATATCCGTTGATTCTCATAACTCAACCCATTCTTCAACGACCTCCTAATTTCTCTGCCACCCACCGATAGGTGAGATTCGATGCTTTTCTCGGCCCAGAATTCGGTTGCGTAGGTGATGGCGTACGACGTCAGCCGCGACACAATGTTACATAAATTGATTGTGGAGCGACGTAGGTGGGCCGCACGTTTGTAGCGATCGTGATCCGGCGTGGGTGTCACTTTACACGCCGCGATCAAGTTGCACTTTCGCGTCACCGTCGCCATTCTCGTCCTGTTGTCTCTCGCGCTTATCGAAGTGCGTTGAACCGAAGGTGTTTGCTCGCATTGTTAAGCGGAAACTGCACAAATGTTGTTGCTACTCGAGAACGTTATAAACCCCTTCAGACCTGAACTATTTTTCGTTTAAGAAACATTATTTTTCGTACTGCAATTAACTTAATTGATTTGAATAAAGGGAACGTTTTAATGGACGTATGGTCCTGTCGCAAAATTTGTAATATTAAGGAGATCCTGAGAAATATTTGTGTAATAGAATAAAATTTGTATTCGTAAAAATAATATACGTAATAAAATACGGCATGAAAAGTATTATGTACATTACAATGTGCACAGGGTCCGAAGGGGTTATTTAACAAGTTGAGCGCTACGTCAGTGATCCAAAACTAAAAAATTTACATTGTGTACAGTAATTACTGAAAATTTCTTTAAAATTTGCTTAATTTTTATTTATTATAGGATTGTATCATTAACAGATTTCGCTCATGACAGTTCTAGCAGGTCGAGTGAAATAAATTATAAATTTCGTTACGACCCGCATATTTTTCTAAATAACTGTCGATACATTATAATTTTTTTAATGCCCGAATACTTTTGCTCGTCACCCTACACAAAGATTGCCAATTAAAAACATAAAAATCCCAGGCAACAATGCACAAAAAGTCGGTAGATTTTGCTCTTAAGAGCAGCGGCGTGTCCAATGAAATCTAGCATTTCGCAGTTACTTTTCCGTACAGAATTTAAAGTCAATATATGGATATTAAAACACACAGCATTTGTTGTGTTTATTACTACTTGTAATACGTAAAAATACAAATTTTTAATCCCTGTAACGTTATAAAGTATGATATTTCGCGAAACAATCACCGATATGAAGTCTTGGCTTTCGTACACAAATGTCACTGTACGTGCGTGTGTGTGTCGTCTTTTTCTGCAGCTTTCCTGTCAGAACATACTGCACAGTCTTTCGTGCTTCCTGAACTAATTATATGAAATTGATTATTTAATCTAATGTCTACGAATGACGTTAAACTAAACTTCCTACTAACTGATTGACTAAACATTTCACAAAATTTAAGTGTGTTAGTGACTTTTCGTTTACGACGATTTAAAAATATCCCGTAATATACATAAACAGCTAATTAAGATTGCAATAGCCTGCGAAAAAATGGACAAATACACATCCACACCCATCGTCCACATTAACACCCTACGATGGACGCATATATGCGTCCATAACACTCAAAGGCTCAACATCACATACATATTTATCTGAAACAGCTAATTAATACGTTTGCGGACTTGAATGCTATAGTATTCATTTTCATGATGATGCAAAATAACATGAATACTGTAGCATTCAAATCTTAAAGTCAATTATCTTAAATTTAATTTTATATAACCTTAAGTTCTTGTAATTATTATACCTATCAAGATAATGACTAACTGAACTAAAATATGATAATCTGAGTACCCTTATAAAATATAGCATTATCTATCTATCTATCTATCTATATATAATATATATAATGCTATAGCATTCATTTTCATGGTGATGCAGAATGGCATGAATGCTACAGCATTGAAAGCTTAAAGTCAATAATTTTGAATTTAATTTTATATAACCTTAACTTCTTGTAATTATTATACCTATCAAGATAGTGACTAACTGAACTAAAATATGATAATCTGACTACCCATATAAAATATAGCATTATCTATCTATCTATCTATATATAATATATATAATGCTATAGCATTCATTTTCATGGTGATGCAGAATGGCATGAATGCTACAGCACTGAAAGCTTAAAGTCAATAATTTTGAATTTATTTTTATATAACCTTAAGTTCTTGTAATTATTATACCTATCAAGATAATGACTAAACTATGATACTAAAATATGAACTAAAATATGATAATCTAACTACCGTTATAAAATATAGCATTATCTCTCTCTATATATAATGCTATAGCATTCATTTTCATGATGATGCAAAATAACGTGAATGCCATGGCATTCAAATCTTAAAGTCAATAATTTTGAATTTAAGTGTATATAACCTTAAGTTCTTGTAATTATTATACCTATCAAAATAATGACTAACTGAACTAACACATGCTAATCTGACTACCCTCATAAAACGTGTTTAATCAAATTTCGGATATCACAACCAATTAAAAAATAAAATAACCGTAAATTATTGCACCTCGCCGAAACTTTTAATGTCCGCGAAATTAAGATTTTCTTAGTCTAAAGATTGACAAACACATATAAACACCACAGCTTCCCCCAAAGTACCCAAAACCATCTCTTGTCGCCGCCATCTTGCGAACGCATTCTGCACCGACTCCATGACCGGAAGTGGTCACTTGATGTCCATCGTCGATGCCATTCCCATTATCAGCCGCGATTCTTCGCTCGCGTGGCCTCTTATCATCCTTCGCCCGCTAACCCACTGACCCACTTGAGATATCGATTTTACGAGCACCTGAGTCTCTTAACTCCATGGCTACGTCCGCTCCACTACTACGCCCGCCATGCAAATGAGAGACATACCTGCACATACTCTGCACACGCGGCGAGAAAGGCTAACTGAAGACGGAAGTGTGCGGGTTGCGAGGAAAAGGGTTTGAGAGACGATGTAAAGTTTTAGTTCTGTGGCCCTTGACGCTGCAGGCTGGGGTCTTTATGTAGTGGGAGACTAAGTTATGTTTGATGAAATGCAGAGGTGCAACAAAGGTTTAGATGAATACGCGTTGTAGGCAGTATAAAAGTGTGTAAGTGTGGCGTAAGAAGTAGAGTTGTTTAGTATAGAATAGGGGACGATGTTTTGGAATTTTAGTATTAACGGGTTTGGGGCCGTTTTTATGCAGTGGGCAGATAAAATTACTTTGGATGAAATAGGGGATGACGAGTAGAACTGTTTAGTATAAAATAGAAGATAATGGAATTACTGTTTTAATTTGGAATTTTAGTATTGACGGGTCCGTGGCCGTTTTTATGTAGTGGGCAAACTAAGATATATTTGATGAAATGCAGAGGTGCAACAAAGGTTTAGATGAATACGCGTTGTAGGCAGGATGAAAGTGTGTAAAATGTAGTGCAAGAAATAAAGCTGCTTAGTATAGAATAGGGGACAATGTTTTGGAATTCTAGTAGTCATGGGTTTGTGGCCGTTTTTATGCAGTGGGCAGATAAAATTACTTTGGATGAAATATGGGATGACGAGTAGAGCTGTTTAGTATAGAATAGGAAAAATGGAATCGCTGTTTTGTTTTATAATTTTAGTATTGACGGGTCCATGGCCGTTTTTATGCAATGGGCAGACCAAGTTACTTTTGATGAAATATGGAATGACGAGTAGAGCTGTTTAGTATAGAATAGGAAATAATGGAATTACTGTTTTGTTTTGGAATTTTAGTATTGACGGGTCTGTGACCGTTTTTATGCAGTGGACAGACTAAATTACTTTTGATGAAATACGTCAGAGGTGCAATTGCGGTAGTATGAAAGTATGTAAAATTTGGCGCAGGAAGTAGAGGATGATGGAATTATTGTTTTGTTTTGGAATTTTAGTATTGACGGGTCTGTGGCTGTTTTTATGTAGTGGGCAAATCAAATTATGTTTGATGAAATATGGGAGAGGTGCAATTGCAGCTTAGGTGAATACGCGTTGTAGGCAGGATGAACGTGTGTAAAATTTGGCGCAAGAAGTAGATTTGTTTAGTATAGAATAGGGGACAATGTTTTGGAATTTTAGTATTGACGGGTTTGGGACCGTTTTTATGCAATGGGCAGACAAAATTACTTTTGATGAAATAGGGGATGACGAATAGAGCTGTTTAGTATAGAATAGGAAATAATGGAATCGCTGTTTTGTTTTATAATTTTAGTATTGACGGGTCCGTGGCCGTTTTTATGTAGTGGGCAGATTAAGTTATGTTTGATGAAATGCAGAGGTGTAACAAAGGTTTAGATGAATACGTGTTGTGGGCAGGATGAAAGTGTGTAAAATGTGGCGCAAGAAATAAAGTTGTTTAGTATGGAATAGGGGACAATGTTTTGGAATTTTAGTATTGACGGAAATGTGACCGTTTTTATGCAGTGGGCAGATAAAATTACTTTTGATGAAATATGGGATGACGAGTAGAGCTGTTTAATATAGAATAGGAAATAATGGAATCACTGTTTTGTTTTAGAATTTTAGTATTGACCGGTCTGTGGCCGTTTTTATGTTGTGGGCAGACCAAATTACGTTTAATGAAATGCAGAGGTGCAACTATGGTTTAGGTAAATACGCGTTGTAGGCAGTATTAAAGTGTGCAAAACATGGCGCTGCAAATAGGGGATGATAGTAATACTGTTTTATTTTGGAATTATAGTATTGACAGGTGCGTGACCGTTTTTATGCAGTGGGAAGATAAAATGACTTTTGATCAAATGCAGGTGCAACAGTAGTTTATTTGAATACGCGTCGTGTGTAGTATGAAAGTGTGTAAAATATGACGCGGGAAGTAGGGGATGATGAAAAGACTGATTTGTTTTGGAATTTCAATATTGACCGATTTGTGACCCTTAGCGTTTTTATGTAATGGGCAGACTAAATTATGTTTGATGAAATACGGGACAAATGTAACTGTAATTTAGGTGAATACGCGTTGTATCAGTATAAAAGTGTGTAAAATGCAGCGCAGCAAGTAACGGATGATGAAAATACTGTTTTGTTCTGAAATTTCAGCGTTGATGGGTCCGTGACCGTTTTTACGCAGTGGGCAGATAAAATGACTTTTGATGAAATACGGGAGTGTAACAGCGGCTTATTTAAATATGCGTCGTATATAGTATAAAAGTGTGTAAAATGTGGCGCTGAAAGTAGGGAATGATGGACGTACTATTTTGTTTTAGAATTTTAGTATTAACGGGCCATTTTTTAAACTTACGTTAAATGAAATACGGGAGAGGTGCAACAGCGGTTTGTTTGAATACGCGTGATATTTAGTATCAAAGTGTGCAGAATATCACGCAGGAAGTAGGGGATGATGGAAGTACTGTTTTGTTTTGGAATTTTAGTATTGACGGGTCTGTGGCCGTTTTTATGCAGTGGGCAGACCAAATTACTTTTGATGAAATGCAGCGATGCGACTGTGGTTTAGGTGAATACGCGTTGTATGCAGTATAAAAGTGTGTAAAATGTGGCGTAGGAAGTAGAGGATGATGGAATTACTGTTTTGTTTTGGAATTTTAGTATTGTCGGGTCTGTGGCCCTTAGTGTTTTTATGCAGTGAGCAGACCAAATTACTTTCGATGAAATACGTGAAAGGTGCAACTGTGACAGTATGAAAGTGTATAAAATGTGTCGCAGGAAGTAGAAGATGACGAGTAGAGCTGTTTAGAATAAAAAGAGTGTATAAAATAGGGGATGATGGAGTTACTGTTTTATTTTGGAATTTTAGTATTGACGGGTCTGCGGTCATTTTTTGAATTTGCGTTAAATGAAATACTGGAGAGGTGCAACAGTGGTTTATTTGAATACGGAATATATATAGTACCAAAGTGTGCAAAATATGGCGCTGGAAGTAGGGGATGATGGAAGTACTGTTTTGTTTTGGAATTTCAGTATTGACCAATTGGTGGTCCTTCGCGTTTTTATGTAGTAGGCAGACTAAATTATGTTTGATGAAATGCCGCAGAGATGTAACTGTGGTTTAGGTAAATACACGTCGTATGCACTATGAAAGTGTGTAACATGTGGCGCAAAAAGTAGAACTGTTTAGTGTAGAATAGGGGATGATGGAATTACTGTTTTGTTTTGTAATTTTACTATTGGCGGGCCTGTGCTCGTTTTTATGTAGTGGGCAGACAAAGTTTTATTTGACGAAATACGGGAAAGGTGCAATAGCAACTTAGGTTAATACGTGTTGTGGGCAGGATGAAAGTATCTAAATGTGACGCAAGAAGTAGAGCTGTTTAGTATAGAATAGAGGACAATATTTTGGAATTTTAGTATTGACGGGTTCGTGGCCGTTTTTATGCAGTGGGCAGACCAAATTACGTTTGATGAAATGCGTAAGAGGTAAAATAATGGTTTTGGTGAATACATGTCGTAAGCAGAATGAAAGTTTGTAAAATATGGCGCAGGAACTAGGGGATGACGAGTATAGCTGTTTAGTATAGAATATGAGATAATGGAATTATTGTTTTGATTTGGAATTTTAGTATTATCGGGTCTGTGGCTCTTAGTGTTTTTATGCAGTGGGCGGACCAAATTACTTTTGATGAAATGCAGAGATGCAACAGTGGTTTAGATGAATACGCGTCGCAGGCAGTATGAAAGTGTACAAAATATGATGCTGGAAGTAGGGGATGATGAAAATACTGTTTCGTTCTGGAATTTCAATATTGACCGATTTGTGGCCCTTAGCGTTTTTATACAGTGGGCAGACCAAATTATTCTTGATGAAATACCGGAGAGATGTAACTGTGATTTAGGTGAATACAGGTCGTAGACAGTATGAAAGTGTGTAAAATGTAGCGTAGGAAGTAGGAGATGATGGAATTACTGTTGTGTTTTGGAATTTTAGTATTGACGGGTCTGTGGCCGTTTTTCGAAATTATGTTTAATGAAATATGTTTTGGAATTTTCGTATTGACGGGTTTGTGGCTGTTTTTATGCAGTGGGCAGATAAAATGACTTTTGACGAAATGCAGGTGTAACAGCAGCTTATTTGAGTATGCGTCGTGTGTAGTATGAAAGTGTGTAAAATATGAAGCAGGAAGTAGGGGATGACGGAATTACTATTTTGTATTAAAATTTTAGTATTGACGGGTCTGTGGCCCTTAGCGTTTTTATACAGTTAACTTCAAGTTAATTAAAATTGCTTCGTGAAAAAACAGCCAGAACAATCAAAAGAAACTGTATGGGAAGATTAAAGAAAAACAAGAAAAAATGGTTGCGCTGACGTGTATTTTTGTTTGAAAATTACATTGCAACGATTGAATAAAATTTCTTCATAACCTTTCGCGGAGTAAAATTATTAACAAAAATGAAATTAATGAACAACCATTTTAAACCAGTTTTCCTAAAGCTTCAGATTTTCGCAAACAAGAGTCTTTTTCGTTTTCGCAAAGTACAAAAGCAGGCTGAATTACCTTGGATTCAGCAAAATATCGTAATTCTTCTAAATCTCTTGAAAATTTGTTCCTAAAGCTTCAAATTCTCGCAGACAAATTTTTTTTCCCTTTCACAAAGTACAAAAAAGCAAGTTCAATTATTTTGCATTCAGCAAAATATTTTAATTTTCGCAAACAAATTTGTTTTTCCCTTCCTCAAAATACAAAAGTAAGCTGAATTATCTTGCTTTCAAATCTGTTGACAAATTTTTAACCATTTTCCCTAAAACTTCAGATTCTTGCGAACAAATTTCTTTTTTCCTTTCACAAAGTACAAAAGCAACCCAATTATCTTGCATTTACCAAAATATCTTAATTCTCCCAAATCCGTTGAAAAATTTTTCCTTAAGCTTCAGATTCTTCCAGACAAATTTCTCTTTCTCTTTCGCAAAGTGCAAAAGCAACCCAATTATCTTGCATTCAACAAATCTGTTTAAAAATTTGACACCATTTCTCCTAAAGCTTCAGATTCTCGCAAACAATTTTTTTTCCCTTTAGCAAAGTATGAAAGCAAACCGAATTATCTTGCATTCAGCAAAATATCTTAAGTCTCGCAAACAAATTTCTTTTCCCTTTCACAAAGTATAGAAGCAATCCAATTATCTTGTATTCAACAAAATATCTTAATTTGCCCAAAGCTGTTGAAAAATTGTTAACCATTTTCCCTAAAATTCTAGATTCTTGCCGACAAAGTTCTTTTCCTTTCACAAAATACAAAAGCAAACCGAATTATCTCGCATTCACCAAAATATCTTAATTCTTCCAAATCTATTGAAAAACTTTAAACCATCTTCCCCAAAGCTTCGGATTCTCGCAAACTAATTTGTTTTTCCCTTTCACAAAGTATAAAATCAAGGCCAGTCATCTTGCGTTCAACAGAATATCTTAATTCTCGCAAACAAATTTTTTTTTCCTTTCGCAACGTACGAAAGCAACCCAATTATTTTGCATTCAGTAAAATATCTTGATTCTCCCAAATCTGTTGAAATATTTTCCCTAAAGCTTCAGATTCTCACAAACAAATTTCTTTTTTCTTTCACAAAGTACGAAAACAAGTCCAATCATCTTGCATTCAACAAAATCTGTTAATTCTCCAAAATCTGTTGAACAATTTTAAACCATCTACGCTAAATTGCTTTTCCCTTTCTCAAAGTACGAAAAAAGCAAGTCCATTTATCTTGCATTCACCAAAATATGTTAATTCTCCCAAATCTGTTGAAAACTGTTCCCTAAAGCTTCAGCTTCTCACAAACAAATTTCTTTTTTCCTGTCACAAAGTATAAAACCTACCCAATTAACTTCATTCTCCCAAAATTCGTTGAAAACCGTCAATTTTTCGGGCTGTTTCCAAACTACTCCGAATAAACGTAACGTACTAAGAGGATTGACGGTTAGTGGCCCTCTAGACTTTAACCCCTGCCAAACGCGGCTGTTGTCTGGAAAAGTTAGAGGCGGTTGTGGGTGGGGCAACAGAGTGTGCGGATCAAAAAGGATTAAAGTGGGCGAGTGGCATGCAGAGATGGGGTTCTGGGATTTGGTTAGTGAAGCTGCGAGCGGAATACGGTGGGGTGGAAGACGGAAAAAGATTGTATGGAGGGAAAATGATGGGGTGCTGGAAGAATAGCGAGTTGAATACACTCTTGTGGTCCTCCGTTACTCACATCTTCTTTGCGTAAAAGTGGAAGTGGGTGTTGAGGGGAAGATTACATTGTTGTGGTCTCCCGTTATTTCTTGAGCTAAAAATAGAAATATAAATTAAGGAAAATAATATATAAAAGTATGATATCTATAAAAGTATATATATAATTCAAATACATATACATAAGTACAAATAAGTAATAAATAAAGTACAAATAAGTAAATATAATAATACAATAATTCGTGTGGTCTGCTTTCATTTATATTTTCTTTGCCTAAAAATGGAAACGGAAGTTGAGGAAAATAATCAATTACTGTCTACTTTTGTAGACGAAAGTAAAATTTGTAGACTAATTAAGATTAAATAAGATTGAGAAGAAATTGAAAATTACATTGCTCTAGTCATCCTTTAATTTCGTATTTAGGAGAGTAGAATTGAAAAAGTAGAAGAAGAGTAGAATTGGAAAAATATTGGAAAAATTTGTTCCTTTGTTTTCACCTTCTTTGCGTAAAAGTGGAGGTGGGTGTTGAGGGGAAGATTACATTGCTGTGGTCTTCCGTTACTTCGCTGGCTGAGGGTAAAAATAGAAGTTGTGGTAGAAAATATTTTGTAGTTTTCGTCGATTATTTCTTTGCCTAAGAATAGAAATAGAAATTAAGGAAAATAATGTATTGCTGTGGGTTGCTTTTATTTATACATTCTTTGTCTAAAAGTGGAAACGGAAGGTGAGGAAAAGGATCAATTACTGTGTTCCTTTGCTTTCGTCTACTTTTATAGACTAATTAAGATTAAATAAAAGTGCTTTGCTTAAAAGTGGAAACCGAAGTAGAGGAAAATAATAATTTACTGTGTTCTTTTACTTTCATCTACTTTTGTAGACGAAAGTAACGATTGTAGACTAGTAAAGCTTAAATAAGATTATAAAGAAATTGAAAATGATATTGGTGTTGCCGCCCTTTACATTTCGCATTTTTGTCTACAAGAGGAAGTAAAAAGATGGTGGAAAAAGCGGAAGTTGAAGAAAAAACTTCACTTTCTTGTTCATCTGCTTTTATAGACAAAAGTGGAGATTGTAGACTTTATGCATAAATTGAAAATAACATTGCCGTAGTCGTCCTTTCATTTCTAAAACAAATGTTAACTTAATTGCCTTAATAACTATTTAACTTAAACGAAACTTAATGTCTAAAAACGGAAGAAAAAAGGTTTTGAAAAAATTGGGTATTCGAAAAAAAAATATATTGTCGCGATCTTCACTTTCTTCTTCTCCGCCTAAGAGTAGAATTGAAAAAATAGTGGAAAATAGAACGTTCTAAAGAATGAATTATTACAGCCTTCCTTTACATTCATCTAATTTGCATAAGAGAGGAAGTAGGAGGATAAAAAGACATCACATTATGCTTTATCGTTCTTCTACTATTTTACTTTTCATTCACTTCCATGTCTTTTCGATTATCAAACTGAATAAAAGGATGAAAAGAATTGATGTCTTTTATTCAGTCTGATTACTTTTTACTTGTGTTCAATTTAGTTATTAGGTGTACAACTTTGCTCCCGCCGTTTGTTGCATTGGACGAAAGGGAAAAAACGGCGGGAGCAAAGTTGTGTACCTATTTTTTATTTTGTGTTCGTTTTTTTTTAAATATTTTTTCCTTACTGTTTCTTAAACTTCTTATAAATTATGCGTTATCGTTCTTCTATTATTTTATTTTTCATTCACTTCCATGTCCTTTCAATTATCAAACTGAGTAAAAGAATGAAAATAATTGATATGTAATATTTTTCATTCAGGCCGATTACTTTCTAGTTGTGTTTTGTTTATTTTAGCATCGTCGTTATTCTTATATTGTTTCCTTACCTTTACCTTTTTATACATTATTCTTTATTGTTCTTCTACCATTTTACTTTTCATTCACATCCCTGTTCTTTCGATTATTAAACTGAGTAAAACGATGAAAAGAACTGATATATAATATCATTCATTCAGTCAATGATATCTTTTATTCAGTCTTCCTACTTTTTACTTGCGTTTAATTTAGTTGTGTCATCGTTATTTGTTATATTCTTTTCTTACTCTTTCTTTACCTTCTTATACATTATTACTTTTCATTCACTTCCGTGTCCTTTCAATCATCAAACGGAGTAAAATGATGAAAAGAATTGATATCTTTTATTCAGTCTAATTACTTTTTACTTGTGTTTAGTTTAGTTACGTCATCGTTTTTTTTTTAAATATTTTTTCCTTGCTCTTTCTTAAACTTATACATTATGCGTTATCGTTCTTCTATTATTTTATTTTTCATTCACTTCCATGTCCTTTCAATTATCAAACGGAGCAAACAAATGAAAAGAATTAATATATGATATTTTTCATTCAGTCTGGTTACTTTTTACTTGTGTTTAGTTTATTTTAGGATCGTCATTATTTCTTACATTCTTTCCTTACTCCTTGTTTACCTTGTACATTATTACTTTTCATTCATTTCCATGTCCTTTCGATTATCAAACAGAGCAAACAAATCAAAGAATTAATATATGATTTTTTTTAGTTCTGTTTAGTTTATTTTAGCTACTTTTTACTTGTGTTTAGTTTAGTTCCGCGTCATCATTGTTTGTTATATTTTTTTCTTACTTTTTCTTAACCTTTTTATACATCATGCTTTATCATTCTTTTATCATTTTACTTTTCATTCACTTCCATGTCCAATTATCAAACGGAGCAAAAGAATGAAAAGAATTTATATCTTTCATTCAGACTTGCTACTTTTTACTTGCGTTTAATTTTGTTGCGTCATCAATTTGTTATATTCTTTTCTTACTCTTTCTTTGCTTCTTATACATTATTACTTTTCATTCACTTCCATGTCCTTTCAATTATCAAACGGAGTAAAAGGATGAAAAGAATTGATATCTTTTATTCAGTCTGATTACATTTTACTTGTGTTTAATTTAGTTACGTCATCGTTTTTTTTTTAATATTTTTTCCTCACTCTTTCTTAAACTTCTTATAAATTATGCTTTATCGTTCTTCTATCATTTTACTTTTCATTCGCTTCCATGTCCTTTCGATTATCAAATTGAGTAACAGAATGAAAAGAATTGATACATGATATTTTTTTATTCAGTCCGACTACTTTTTACTCGTGTTTGGTTTATTTTAGCATCGTTATTATTTCTTATATTCTTTCCTTACTCTTTCTTTACCTTCTTACATTATGCTTTATCGTTCGTCTACCATTTTACTTTTCATTCATTTCCATGTCCTTCCGATTATCAAACAGAGCAAACAAATAAAAAGAATTAATATATGATTTTTTTTACTTGTATTTAGTTTATTTTAGTTACTTTTTACTTGTGTTTAGTTTAGTTCCGCGTCGTCATCATTTGTTATATTCTTTTCTTACTCTTTCTTTACCTTCTTATATATTCATTTTTTTATCATTCTTTTATCTTTTACTTTTCTTTTACTTTTCTCTTCTTTATCATGCTTTTATCATTTTACTTTTCATTCACTTCCATGTCTAATTACTAAACGGAGCAAAAGAATGAAAAGAATTGATATCTTTCATTCAGTCTTGCTATTTTTTACTTCCGTTTAATTTAGTTGCGTCATCGTTATTTGTTATATCTTTTTTCTTACTCTTTCTTTACCTTCATCTCCTTTCACTTGTCACAAGAACTGGAAAATTGAAAATCTGATTGCCTTTTGCTTTCTTCCGTCTACTTTACCTGCATCATCTTTCTTTCTTTCGTTCGTAATTTCATTATTTTCACTTCCTTTCACTTATCAAAGGAAGTAGGAGGATAAAGAGAAATTAGCCATCATTTCCCTGATGCCTTCTGATTGCTTCTTACTTTCTTGCGACTAATTCCTATACATCATGTTCTTTTGTGCTTCTATAATTTGTTTACTGCCATTTCACAGAAATTAACATCAAAAGCGCTACCGATGTTTATACATTTGTTTCACTTATTACAAACTTTGGTAATATTGGATATTTTTTATTTAAATATTGTTATTATTATTAAGATATTTTATATTTATTACAAACTTTAGTAATATGAGATATTAGTAGAAGTACATTTATTTATATGTTTTTCCTTCAGTAGTTTACAATTATTTCTCTGTTACAATGTCTTATACTGTATAAAATGTATATAATATTCCAAATATGTAGTGTTTTATTATATTGTGATTTGCTTATATTCGTTTATGAATGAGCTAGATGTATACAGTAAAAAGATACTTGACATATGAGAATATGTACATCATGATTTACATTATGTTCCTTTGTGGTTCTATAATTTGTTTACTGCCTTTTCACAGAAATTAACATCAAAAGCGCTACCGATGTTTATAAATTTGTTTCATTCATGATAAACTTTGGTAATATAAAATATTAGTAGAAGTACATTTATTTATGTTTCTCCTTCAGTAGTTTACAATTACAATTATTTCTCTGTTACAATGTGTTATACAGCATAAAATGTATATAATATTTCAAATGCGTACTGTCTTATTGTGATTCGCTTATATTCGTTTATGAATGATGTAGATGTATGGGGTATACTTGACATATGGGGGTACTTGAAGGATACTTGAGGACACTAAAGGTACATAGGTACCTCTTACGTAGTAATAAACATACTTCAGGCAGAACAAGGGGTTCTTGAACCTTTCAGATGTTCATAAATGCGTCACTTGTGAATGTGATATGTTATTTCGACGATTACTATTGGTAGTATTGCAAATTTGGTGCAAAACAATAATGTTGTTAATGTTTATATATATTATAAAAACTTATTATTATATACATGTTAGAACACTCTAGTATAGTAGAGTATAAATAAAAATTGTATCGATCCATTTAAAAAACGCAGTTGACCTTCATACGATCCCTACGCGCTTATCTATAAAAGAACTGATTACATCAAATGATGTGCTAGTCGCCGCCATGTAATTATGGTGTGACGTTATTTTTGTATCATTAAAAAGAAAGAGATGTCCGGGTGAATTGTTTCAAATGCGTCACGCAGTATCGGAATTTGGAACTTTAACGTGTAAAGCATATTTTTACTTCAAGTAAGAAAAGTAGGTATTGAAATAATAAGCAAAAGAAAATTGGATAGTGGCTTCCACATGACAATAATATTATTGTATAACAAAGATTTAATAGTAGATATTTTATAATGTTGAATAACAAATATTTTCTAAAATTCATATACATTTTATATAATTCATTTATTATATTAATTACGATTAATATAATAAATTATCGTTTACATCACTTCGTTTGCTGTTATTGGTGTTTACTGTTGTTAATCACATAAAACACTTAAAATAACGCGAATGTATTGGGATTTGAAGGATTAAAGCATAAAAGAGCCGAGATACCAAAAAAATTTAAGCGAACGTTTCATATAAACTGCGGAAAGTGTCAAAGGTACAAAAAAACATTGTATAATGTCTTCTGCATAACAATAATATTGTTGTATAACAAAGATTTAGTAACAGATATTTTATAATGTCAAATAAGGAATATTTTCTAAAATTCATATACCACATTTAATATAATTCTCAAATTATTATTTACGTCACACAAAAAAAGTTACCGCCGTTTGCTGTTGTTATTGTTTGCTGTTGTTCATCACATAAAACACTTAAAACAACGCGAATGTATTGAAGACTGAAGGATTAAAGCATAAAAGAGCCGAGATACCAAAAAAAACATTACGTTACCTTTATTAATATTACATAACGTTATACATATATAAATTGCGGAAAGCGTCAAAGGTGCCAAAAAAAATAATAAATAAAAACATTTTAAGACGAATTTCATACAAAAGCACGTTATCAATATTTTGCTTCTCTTCAACATTTTTCATTGTGCGCAATAGAATAAAATTGTAAAAATGTCCCCAGTTGAGCAGTTAGTCATTGAACATTTATTTAATAAACACTGAAACATATTGGCACATTTTTTTTAACTTTTTCTCCATACTTACAAACATTATAAGATGAATCACGTACCAAAGCACATTATCAATATTTGACCCCTCTTCAACATTTTTTATTCTGCGCAATAGAATCAAATTAGAAAAACATCCCGAGTTGAGCAGTTAATCATTGAAAATGTATCCAAATGTATCCAATAAACACCGAAGCATATTAGAACATTATTATTTTTAACTTCTTCTTCATACTTACAAATATTTTAAGCACATTATCAATACTTTGCGCCTCTTCAAAAAATGTTTAGTGTGCCCAATTGAATAAAATTAGAAAAACATCCTCAGTTGAGCAGTTAATCATTGAAAATGTATCCAAATGTATCCAATAAACACCGAAGCATACTGGAACATTATTATTTTTAACTTCTTCTTCATACTTACAAATATTTTAAGCACATTATCAATACTTTGCACCTCTTCAAAAAATGTTTATTGTGCGCAATTGAATCAAATTAGAAAAACATCCTCAGTTGAGCAGTTAATCATTGAAAATGTATCCAAATGTATCCAATAAACACCGAAGCATATTGGAACATTATTATTTTTAACTGGTTCTCCATACTTACAATTATTTTAAGCACATTATCAATATTTTGCCCCTTTTCAACATTTTTCATTGAGCGCAGTAGAATCAAATTAGAAAAACATCCTCAGTTGAGCACTTAATCATTGAAAATGTATCCAAATGTATCCAATAAACACCGAAGCATATTGCAACATTATTATTTTTAACTGGTTCTCCATACTTACAATTATTTTAAGCACATTATCAATACTTTGTGCCTCTTCAAAAAATGTTTATTGTGCGCAATTGAATTAAATTAGAAAAACATCCTCAGTTGAGCACTTAATCATTGAAAATGTATCCAAATGTATCCAATAAACACCGAAGCATATTGGAACATTATTATTTTTAACTTCTTCTTCATACTTACAAATATTTTAAGCACATTATCAATATTTTGCGCCTCTTCAAAAAATGTTTATTGTGCGCAATTGAATAAAATTAGAAAAACATCCTCAGTTGAGCAGTTAATCATTGAAAATGTATCCAAATGTGTCCAATAAACACCGAAGCATATTGGAACATTATTATTTTTAATTGGTTCTCTATACTTACAAATATTTTAAGCACATTATCAATATTTTGCGCCTCTTCAAAAAATGTTTATTGTGCGCAATTGAATAAAATTAGAAAAACATCCCCAGTTGAGCAGTTAATCATTGAAAATGTATCCAAATGTATCCAATAAACACCGAAGCATATTGGAACATTATTATTTTTAACTTACTCTCCATACTTACAATTATTTTAAGCACATTATCAATATTTTGCCTCTCTTCAACATTTTTTGCTCTGCGCAATTGAATAAAATTAGAGAAACCAACCAAGATTGTCTAACTTCTCGAAGTAAAGTGGTGCTTCATTTGGTGTAACGCTCTTGTTGTTACACACCAGAGGGAAGCACTGTCGAGGGACAACTGTTACACACCACTAAATCCATATTCGTCCTCCACCCTAGAACCAGGATCACCCACGCAGGGTGAATGTACCCTGCATGTCGTCGACAGGAGCGAACAAAGGGAAAGGGTGTCTGCGATTCGGGGAGAAGGATAAATGTTTCAGACGAACCTAAAAAAACTGAGTCCTGAACCGCACCGAAACTGAATTGCCTGATCATTTGGCCAGACAATTTGAATTATGACTGTCATCATTTCGTTTGGATAAATTAGAGAACAAAATTTTATAGTGATTTTATAGTACGAATATAAGAAAAGGAATTTAAGAAATGTGAACGAGGGAAACAGAGAAAAAGTAAAATATTTCAGTCGAACATGAAAATTTAATTGCCTGATTGTTTGGCCATCAAATCTGAATTATGAGTTTCATAACTTTGTTTGGATAAATTAAAGAATGAAAGGTTTTTGTGGTTATTTATGTTTTACACTGCGAATATAAGAAGAAAAGGAATTTTGGGTGTGTGCAAGTAGGAGAAAAGGATAAATGTTTCAGACGAACCTAAAAACTGAAATGCCTGATCGTTTGGGCAGCAAATTTGAATTATGATTGTCATCATTTCGTTTGGATAAATTAGAGAACAAAATTTTATGGTGGTTATTTAGGTTTCACAGTACGAACATAAGAAGGAAAGGAATTTAAGAAATATGAGCAAGAGAAATAGAGACAGCGAAAAATATGGCAAATGAATCTGAAAACTGAATTACGAGTGTCATTATTTCATTTGGATAAATTAGAGAATAAAAGTTTGTAGCGTTTATTTTTGTTTTGCGTCGTGAACATAAGGAGAAAATTAATTGAAGGAACGGAGTAACGGAATAAAATTTCAAACGAACCTGAAAAATGAACTGCCTAATAATTTGCCTAGGAATCTGAATTACGAGTGTCGTCATTTCATATGAATAAATTAGAGAATAAAAGCTTATATTGGTTATTTTTGTTTTATGCTACGAACGTAAGAAGAAAAGGAATTTTGGGTGTGTGCAACTAGGAGAGAAGGATAAATGTTTCAGACGAACCTAAAAAAACTGAATCGTGAACCGCACCGAAACTGCATTGATGGATCGTTTGGGCAGACAATTTGAATTATGAGTGGCGTCATTTCGTTTCGATAAATTAGAGAACAAAATGTTATAGTGGTTATTTAGGTTTCACAGTACGAACATAAGAAGGAAAGGAATTTAAGAAATATGAACAAAAGAAACAGAAACAGCGAAAAATATGGCAAATGAACTTGAAAACTGAATTACGAGTGTCATAATTCCGTGTCGATAAATTAGGTGCTTAAAACTTGTAATAATTATTTTTGTTTTACACTGCGAACATAAGAAGAAAAGGAATTTAAGAAATGTGAACGAGAGAAACAAAGAGAAGGAAAAATACTTCAGTCGAACATAAAAACTGAATTATGAGTGTCATAATTTCATATGGATAAATTATAAAATAAAAGCTTATAGTGGTTATTTTTGTTTTACACTACGAACATAAGAAGAAAAGGAATTTAAGAAATGTGAACGAGAGAAACAGAGAGAAAATAAAATATTTCAGACGAATATGAAAACTGAATTGCCTGATCGTTTGGGCAACAAACATGATTATGAATGTCGTCATTTTATATGGATAAATCACAGAATAAAAGGTTGTAGTGGTTATTTATGTTTTACACTACGAACATAAGAGGAAAAGGAATTTAAGAAATCTAAACGAGAGAAACAGAGGGAAGGAAAAATATTTCAGACGAATATATAAACAGAATTGCTTGATCGTTTGGCCAGTAATAGGAATTATGTGTGTCATAATTTCCTGAGGACAGATGAAAGAATGAAAGCTTATAGTGGTTATTTATGTTTTACATGACGAGCATAAGAAGAAAAGGAAGATAAGAAATGTGAACGAAAGAAACAGAGAGAGGGAAAAATATTTCAGACGAACATAAAAATTGAATTGCCTGATCGTTTGGGAAGCAAATCTGAATTATGAGTGTCATAATTTCGTATGGATAAAATAGAGAATGAAAGCTTCTAGTAGTTATTTATGTTTTACACACGAACATAAGAAGAAAAGGAATTTAAGAAATATGAACGAGAGAAAGAGAGAGATGGAAAATTATTTCCACGCGAACCTGAAAACTGAATTACCTGATCGTTTGGCAGCAGTCTGAATTATGAGTGTCATAAATTTATATGGGCAGATTTGAGAATAAAAGCCTTCTAATGATTATTTTTGTTTTGCGCTTCGAACGTAGGTAGAAAATTAATTGAAGAAATATGAGCGAGAGAAATAGAGAGAAAAACAAATATTTCAGACGAACCTGACAACTGCATTATGAATGTCATCATTTCATAAGGATTTTAAAAGGTCATAGTGATTATTTATGTTTTACGCTACCAACATAACAAGAACAGGAATTTAGGGTGTATGCGAGTTGGGGAGAAGGATAAATGTTTCAAACGAACCTAAAAACTGAATTGCCTGATCGTTTGGGCAGGAAATTTGAATTATGAATATCATAATTTTGTTTGGATAATTTAGAGAATAAAAGATTATATTGGTTATTTATGTTTTACACTACGAACATAAAAAGAAAAGGAATTTAAGAAATATGAACAAGAGAAACAGAGACAGCGAAAAATATGGCAAATGAACTTGAAAACTGAATTACGAGTGTCATCATTTCGTGTAGACAAATTAGGTACTTAAAACTTGTAATAATTATTTTTGTTTTACACTGTGAACATAAGAAGAAAAGGAATGTAAGAAATGTGAACGAGAGAAACAAAGAAAAGGAAAAATATTTCAGACAAACATAAAAACTGAATTATCTGATCGTTTGGGCAGCAATCTGAATTATGAGTGTCGTTATTTCTTATGGATAAATTACAGAATAAAGGTTTATAGTGGTTATTTATGTTTTACACTGCGAATATAAGAAGAAAAGGAATTTAGGATGTATGCGTGTTGGGGAGAAGAATAAATGTTTCAGACGAACCTAAAAACTGAATTGCCACAACAATTTGGCCAGTAATCTGATTTATGAGTGTCATAATTTCGTTTGGATAAATTAGGGAATAAAAGCTTATATTGGTTATTTTTGTTTTATGCCGTGAATGTAAGTGGAACATCAATTGAAAGAAGAGACTGAAGGAATGAAATTTCAAACGAACCTAAAAAATGAATTGCCTGTTTGCTTGGGTAGCAATCTGAATTATGAGGGTCATTATAAATTAGATAAATTAGAAAATAAAAGTTTGTAGTGGTTATTTTTGTTTTATGCCATGAACGTGAGCAGAATATTAATTGAGGGAACAGAGTAATGGAATAAAATTTCAGACGAACCTGAACACTGAATTGGCTGATCGTGTGACCAGTAATCTAAATTTCGAGTGTCATAATTTCGTTTCGGCAAATTAGAGACTGAAAGCTTTTATTGGTTATTTTTATTTTACTCCATAAACGTAAGTAGAAAATTTATTGAAGGAATGTGAGCGAGAGAAACAGAGTGAAAAAATAACATTTCAGACTAATCTGAAGACTGAATTGCTTGGTCGTTTGTAAGCAGTCTATCATCATTTCATATGTTGATTATTTTTGTTTTATGCCGTGAACGTAAGTAGAAAATGAATTGAAGGAATGTGTGCGAGAGAAACAGAGAGAATATAAATTATTTCTAGTCGAACCTGAAAACTGAATTACCTCAATAATTCGGCCACTAATCTGAATTATGTGTGTTATAATTTCCTATCGACAAATTAAAATTAAAAAAAAATGAGTTTTAAAAAAATGAATTGAAGAAATATGAACGAGAAAAACAGAGACAGTGAAAAGTATTTCAACCGAACCTAAAAACTGAATTGCCTAAATTATTTGAATTATGCATGTCATGATTTCATATGGACAAATCAGAGACTAAAAGCTTATAATGACTATTTTTCTTTTACACTACGAACTTAAAAAGTAAATGAATTTAAGAAACGTGAACGCGTAAATAGCGGGAAAAAAGAATATTACATTCTGTTACTTTAACATACAGATAAGTTTACTGTATTTAAATATTGTGTATAATATGACGATATAGATCTATTAAAAAGCCAACGTGTGTATAGATTACTCTTTATTCTACATTTTAAACGAAGACAGAATTTAATTGACAAAGTCTCAACAAGAAAAAGAAAGGGAAAGCCTGTATTTTTGTTTTACAATACGAACTTAAAAAGTAAATGAATTTAAGAAGCGTGAATAAATAAATAGTGGGAAGGAAGAATATTACATTCTGTTACTTGAACATACAGATAAGTTTACTGTATTTAAATATTGAGTATAATATGATGATATAGATATATTAAAGAGCAGCAGTGTCTGTAGATTACTCTTTATTCTACGTCTTGAAGGTAGATAGAATTTAATTGACAAAGTCTGAACAGGAAAAAGTGGCAGATGGCCTGTATTTTTGTTTTACACTACGAACTTAAAAAGTAAATGAATTTAAGAAACACGAACGAGTAAATAGCGAGAAAGAATATTACATTCTGTTACTTGAACATGCAGATAAGTTTGCTATATTTAAATATTGACTATAATATAACGACATAAACATATTAAATAACCAAAGTGTATACAGATTACTTTTTATTCTACGTTGTAAAGGAAGATAAAATTTAATTGCCAAAGGCTGAACAAGAAAAACAAGAAAAAGGCCTGTATTTTTGTTTTACATTACGAACTTAAAAAGTAAATGAATTTGAAAACATGAACGAGTAAATATTGGAAAAAAGAATATTATATTCTGTTATTTGAACATGCAGATAAGTTTGCTATATTTAAATATTGACTATAATATAACGACATAAATATATTAAATAAGAAAAGTATGCACAATTACTCTTGACTCTGCGTTTTAAAGGAAGATAAAATTTAATTGACAAAGGCTGAACAAGAAAAACAAGAAAAAGGCCTGTATTTTTGTTTTACATTACGAACTTATAAAGTAAGTGAATTTAAGAAACATGAACGAGTAAATAGCGGGAAAAAAGAATATGACATTCTGTTATTTGAACATGCAGATAAGTTTGCTGTATTTACATATTGACTATAATATAACGACATAAACATATTAAATAACCAAAGTGTGTACAGAGTACTCTTTATTTTACGTTGTAAAGGAAGATGACATTTAATTGACAAAGTCTGAACAAGAAAAACAAGAAGAAGGCCTGTATTTTTGTTTTACATTACGAACTTAAAAAGTAAATGAATTTAAGAAACATGAAAGAGTAAATAGCGGGGAAAAAGAATATTACATTCTGTTACTTGAACATGCAGATAAATTTGCTGTATTTAAATATTGACTATAATATAACGACATAAATATATTAAATAGTCAAAGTGTGTACAGGTAACTCTTTATTCTACGTTGTAAAGGAAAGTAGAATTGAATTGACAAAGCCTCAACAAGAAAAAGAGGGAGAAGAAAGCCTGTATTTTTGTTTTACATTCCGAACTTAAAAAGTAAATGAATTTAAAAACATGAACAAGTAAATATCGGAAAAAAGAATATTAGATTCTGTTTACTTGAACATGCAGATAAGTTTGCTGTATTTAAATATTGACTATAATATAACGACATAAATATATTAAATCGCCAAAGTGTATACAGATTATTCTTTATTCTACGAGGGCAGTCCGATAAGTACTTAGCCTACAAAAGAAAAACGAAAATTTTGGAAAATTGACGATTTATTTTTCAACATAGTCTCCTTCTAACTCGATACACTTGATCCAGCGATGCTCCAACTTCTTCAACCTGTCTGAAAAATACGTTTTCTGGAGATCTGCAAAGTAGGCCTCCGTGGCGGCGATAACCTCCTCATTCGACTCAAATTTCTGCCCAGCGAGTGACTTTTTCAAGTTTGGGAACAAAAAGAAGTCACACGGGGCCAAATCTGGAGAATACGATGGATGGGGCAGCTGTTCGTAACCTAATTCAACGAATTTGGCTGTAGCTTGGGCAGAGGTGTGAGCCGGTGCGTTATCGTGGTGAAAGAGCACCTTTTTCTTCGCCAAATGGGGCCGTTTTTTCCTTAATTCGGCGCCGAATCGGCTCAATAATTCGGCATAGTACAGCCCTGTGACTGTTTTGCCCTTCTCCAGGTAGACTATGTAGATCACATCTTGTGAATCCCAGAACACGGTGGCCATCACCTTTCCGGCCGGTAGGACAGTCTTCGCCTTCTTCAGAGCACATTCGCCGGGCGCAGTCCACTGTTTTGACTGTCCCTTGGTCTCTGATGTGTACCAGTGGATCCACGTTTCGTCGACAGTCACAAAACGACGTAGCAACTCTTTCGGATTGCGCTTAAACTGTGTCAAACACTGCTCTGAAGTGGTCTCACGGATGCGCTTGTCATCCGGAGTGAGCAAACGCGGCACCCATCGAGCAGAAAGCTTTCCCATGCCCAATATTTCATACAGGATATAACTCACGCGGTCTTTTGAAATGCCTACTGTCTCAGCTATCTCGCGCACCTTCAGTCGGCGGTCTGCCAATACGAGATCGTGGACTTTTGTCATGTTATCCTCCGTGGTAGCTGTTTTTGGGGTACCTGGGCGTGGCTCATCAAAAACTGAAGTGCGACCACGTTCAAACTCGTTAAACCAATTTTTGACGGTCGCCATTGAAGGAGAAGAGTCACCGTACACAGCATCCAAGCGCTCTTTGATTTCGCTGCGTGATTTCCCTTCCAAAAACAAGAATCGAATCACCGACCGATATTGCTCTTTTTCCATTTTTGCATAATCCGCGGACACGCCGGCTTTCAGACGCGATCAAAACAAAACTACAAATCCAATATGGCTGAAATTTTGACAGTAATCGTCTACGAGAATGTATTACACGATAGTAATTTTTTTTCTACGATAGTGGCGCCATTAGGCGGTGAGGCTAAGTACTTATCGGACTGCCCTCGTACATTTTAAAGGAAGATAAAATTTAATGGACAAAGGCTGAACAAGAAAAACAAGAAAAAGGCCTGTATTTTTGTTTTACATTACGAACTTATAAAGTAAGTGAATTTAAAAACATGAACGAGTAAATAGCGTGAAAAAAAATATTAGTTTCTGTTTACTTGAACATGTAGATAAGTTTGCTATATTTAAATATTGACTATAATATAACGACATAAACATATTAAATAGCCAAAGTGTGTACAGATTACTCTTTATTCTACGTTACAAAGAAAGAAATTTAATTTACAAAGTCTGAACAAGAAAAACAAGAAGAAGACCTGTATTTTTGTTTTATACTACGAACTTAAAAAGTAAATAAATTTAAGAAAAATGAACGAATAAATAACCTGAAAAAAATATTACATTCTGTTACTTGAACATGCAGACAGGTTTGCTGTATTTAAATATTGAGTATAATATGACGACATATACATATATATTAAAGAGCCAAAGTATGTACAGATTACTTTTTATTCTACGTTGTAAAGGAAGATAAAATTTAATTGACAAAGTCTGAACAAGAAAAACAAGAAGAAGGCCTGTATTTTTGTTTTATACTACGAATTTAAAAAGTAAATGAATTTAAGAAACATGAACGAGTACATAGCGTGAAAAAAAAATAGATTCTGTTTACTTGAACATGCAGATAAGTTTGCTGTATTTAAATATTGAGTATAATATGATGATATAAATACTTTAAAGAGCTAAATAAGATTACTCTTTATTCTACGTTGTAAAGGAAGATAGAATTTAATCGACTGTCTGGAAAAAAAGTCTGAACAAGAAAGAGGAAGAATGCCAAACTATTTCAGTCGAATCTGAAAACTGCATTGGAAATCTGTCGCCTAGTAATCTACAGGAACATGCGAATGCTTTTATTGCATTTGAATGTTGAATGCGATATTTCGTTTTATTAAGGAGCGAAGGAGGAAGAGAAGGAATAGAAAAAATACTTCTGTCGAAATTTGAAACGTGGACCCGTGGATTAATTTAACATTACTTAAGAGGACTGTGTGACATTTAAATATACAGTTACGTTTGTCGTATTCAAATGTGGAGAATGATATTCTCTAGATTTCACCTGTTGTACAATAATATCCAAGCACTTGTGACAATTATTTTCATTTTACGGCGCAAAAATATGAGGTTATTTGGAGAAGCGTGTACATTCAATAAAGAAAAAGAAAAAAATTCCATGTAACGTTAAAATATAAACTGCGAATTTATTTAATAATACCTGCCTTGGGAAACTGTAATTAATAACACAAAAAACATTTAAAAAGCATTAAACAACGTTTAAGCATGCATTATTATTTTTAAATAATGAGAATAAAAGTTTCCACGCATAAAATTTATAAACGTGAAAAATTATCGGTAATATAATATTAGGTAAAAAAATAATTTCAACATTGAATCACAGTGAAGTATAATTAATGAGAGTTTGATGATAATGAGATTGTTGTAAAGGGTGTCTCAAAGTAGACAGACATTTTAATTGATTAATAAATCGTATTATTTATTTAAAAAATACGAATGTTTTTATTTTGATATAAAGTATAACATTATTTATACTTATGCAATGCAACTTACTTACAAACTTTATTTATGCTATATAACACTAAGTTATATATATATATATATATATATATATACATATATATTATAAGAAATCGTTAAATAAATAATATTATTTATATTTACACATAATATTTATTATATAGCGTACATTATTTATACTTATATATATATATATGTATATGTATGTATATAACTTCGTATTGTATAGTATAAATCAAATAAAATAAAGTATAGTACAAATAAAAAATATATATATAACTTTACAGTTCATTATTTTTTATTTTACAAAATAACATGTGATAATTTACATGAATACAATAGAAAAGGAAACTCCCGCACAATCGGTGACTCTGACATCACAGTTGTGACGTCACAAAATTAAACATTTTAATATTCAATCGCAATAAAATATAGCTAATAAAAACATACATTAAGGGGTTATGCCTACTTGGGATCGGCGAAATGACATGATTTTCAAACTTTTCTTTTGCCGTTTTAGTGAGTACTAATTAAAATTCGCAAAATACTACCAAAAAGTACGTATTTAGTGGTACTTGTATAAATTTTTTTATAAGAAGATATTAAAAAATGGAGGAAATATAGCTCTTCTCCTAGAGTTTCCGTTTATTTTCATCACTTGCGGTGACCACGATTTCTCAATAACTACTTCACCGATCGGACTCTAATTTTATATACTTATTTGTCATTACAATAGGCAGGGCCTGAACGAAGGATTTGGAAAAATTTGAATTTTTACAAGAATGACAACACTTTTACGAAAAAAATCCGTCTTTCGAGGTGGTCTAACTGTCGTTTTTATTTTGTAATTTTTTTTTTATTACCGAAATAAAAAATCCTTCGTTCAGGCCCTGCCTATTGTAATGACAAATAAGTACATAAACTTAGAGTCCGATCGGTGAAGTAGTTTTTGAGAAATCGTGGTCACCACAACCGAATGTTTCAAAAAACACAGTTTCGAGATAATCGCGTTTAAAGTTTCAAGCTCTTTACTAATCATACATAGTAGCGCTCCAGATAAACGCTTATAATTTTTGAACGTGTGCTCCGATTCTTATGTACTTTCGAGGAAATATTCTTAAAATGATGTACATTTACAAAATGCAATAAAAAAAGTCGATTTTTTTCACCGACCCAAGTAGGCATAACCCCTTAAGCGCGCGAACTTTGACCTATTTCGGAAACGCACGAAAATCAGGCAGAGCGTGAAAACGGTGACGGTGGGCTCGGCCAATGACGTCACAGGACGCGGCATCGATCAGCGAATGGGCGAGTCGCCATGCGCATCGGTGACGTTGGACAAGTGACGTCACGGGCCTCATGTCGGTGACGTCGATTGTGTGCGAGTGCCTTCATATGTTCCGCTTTTTTTTTTCGTCAGTCGCTTTTCTTTCGACTAATACCAGGTTGTTCAATAAGTTTTGTCGTTCGATAAGAAAAACACAATGTTATGGTTCAAAATACACTTTATTATTCATCAGTATAATCTAATATGAACATTAATGCACTTGCTCCAACGATCCTCCAATCTGTGGATCCCATCCCTGAAGTGAGTTATTCCGGAAGGTCTGCAAAATACGCTTCAACAGCCGTTATGACCTCTTGATTTGACGAAAAACGCTTGCCACGCATACATTTTTTGAGTTCTGGAGACAAATGGAAGTCGCTGGGGGCCAAATCTGGTGAATACGGCGGATGCTCCAACAATTCGAACTTTAATTCATGGATTTTAACCATTGTCAAAATGCTCTTGTGACACGGTGCGTTGTCCTGATGTAAAAGGTTTTTTTTCTTCTGCTAAGCGGGTCTTTTTTCACGAATTTTTTCCTTCAACTGGTCCAAAAGGTTGCAATAATATTCAGAATTAATTGTTTTACCAGTTTGCAAGTAATCCACAAATAAAATTCCTTTCGCATCCCAAAAAACTGATGCCAGAACCTTCTTAGCCGATTTCTGGACACGAACTCGTTTCGAAGCCGAACAACCAGGTTCACACCACTCTTTAGCCTCTTGTTTTGATTTAGGATCATGGTGATAGACCTAAGTCTCATCCATAGTGATGAATCGACGCACAAAATCCACTTTATCCTTTTTAAAACGCTCCAAATGTTGTTGAGAAAGTCGCATTCGAATGTGTTTTTGTTCAATTGTTAGCGAATGCGGCACCCATTGCACACAGCTTTTTAAAACTCAAAATTTCATTTAAAATATGACTCACACTGCCTAATGAGATGTGTAGAGCCTCTACTAAATCCCTCTCAGTCAATCGACGATCTTCCAAAACCATATCCTGTACTTTGGCTACGATTTCTGGTGTTGATGCGGTTTTTGGACGTCCTTCACGTGGATCGTCTTCAAGGCTTGTACGACCACGTTTAAATTCAGCAACCCATCTTTCTACTGTTCTAATTGAAGGTGAACGTTCATTATACACTCTTAACATTCGTTCGTGAATTTCTTTTGGTGCTACACCTTCCAAAAATAAGAATTTTATCACTGCACGATATTCAATTTTTTCCATTGTCGAAAATACTGTGACACGGCGACACTAAATGGCTTGTAAACAAAGAATGAATTGACTGATTGAAATGAACTTTCACATACGTTGATAAGAATAAGTGAACCAACAAAACAAAAACAAATTTGGACTAGTAGCAACACCCTCAACAAAACAAAACAAAACTTATTGAACAACCTGGTAGGTTAGAACAAATGGTAAATCAATATTATTTTATGACGATTTAAAATATTTATTTTTCTTAATTTTAAATAAATTCATACGGAAATAAAGCCCATGAGTATAAACAAGAAAATAATCTTAGAATCGGAGGATGAAGATCATTCCACTATGAAAAACAAATGAACGAAACGTAAAAAGAGAAGAAGAATTATAGAGGTAGAATCTTCATCAGATGAGGATATTGTTACTGAGAACAGATTCTCCAGAACAAAATAAAGGAAAATATATGCATCGAATAAACAAATTAAGCGAAATACCGGACAAAAGTTCCCATTCCCTTTTTCACGTATAAATAACATTCTAGCTTTTGTGCTTCAGTATCAGTTCAGGCTTTACATTTAAAATACCTTTAAAACTAGCACTATTGCCGTCGCTATCGATACCTGCCGTTTCAAAAATATTTCGAATCCGACCGTAAAACTTCAGGAAGTTATATTACAGGCGTTGAACTTTCGAAAAATGCAAAAAATTCGATTTTTTCAAACCGTCACACTAGGTAATCCCCTTAATCCCCAAAGCCGTGTACCGTTTTACTCTCTTTTTTTTATCATTTTTTTCCCCTCATAATATTCGTGGGAAACTTCGTGACCGGGTGACCGCAGTTTTATTTACTGATGTTGCGAGATTTTATTTGAAAGTCGATGAAATGGAAGTCTGCGGCTTTTTAGTCGGAAAGCGAAAATTTATAGGTACCGTCAATCGATGTTGCGCGTTTTATGGGTTGGTGGATTATTTATAGTGATGGGTTTGGTCTCCGGAAGGATTATTATCTGATAAGACAATTAATTTTACGATAATGTGAAGAATGGCTTTTTATGGGGAACGATATAATGATCGTTGATGCGAAGGAATTTGTGAAAATCGTGATGAAAGTGAATTTGGGCAGGTTGCAAGTCTGTATTCTATGAAATTGTGTGTGGAAAATGTAAAAGAAAGGATGAAATATTTGGGAGTTTTTTTTATAGCATCTCAGTTTCTTTTCTTGTAAGGTTTATATTTTTTTTCGAATTTCTACCAGTACGATTTAAGGAAACTTTACGAAATTGTTAAAATATTGACGTAAGCTTAACAATGGCTGCAGTACGTATAGAAAACAAATGCAAAGAAATAATACAGTAAAGCTGTTATAACAAATCTGGGCGTGCAGACACAAATTTTATTGTTCATTTAATATCAGACGATGAATTCGAAAATATTCACATCAAATTTACGTAAATTTTTGCCTGCGTTACCAAATTATGATTTAATTTATACACTTGCCAGTAGATGTCGCTAACATTTAGCGTTTGATGGAAAAGTTATCGGGTACAATTTAGGTGACCGATACACATTAGGCAACTTTTCCATGGTTACGTATAGGGTGACACGGAAATTGGTATATATATAGGAATATATGGGAAATTTTATATATAAAAGTATATATAGGTATATTCAGGAAATAGAAACTACAAGCGTATTTTTTTTTGTTTCTAAGGATGAAAAATGATTATAAAAATATAATCCCCAAATCTTCTGAGATATAGATATTTTTTTTCTTATATAAAAAATGTCGAGCTCTGTTATATATAGGAATATATGGGAAATTTGATATATAAAAGTATATATAGGTATATTCAGGAAATAGAAAGTACAACCGTATTTTTTTTTGTTTCTAAGGATGAAAAATGATTATAAAGATATAATCCACAAATCTTCTGAGATATAGATATTTCTTTCTTATATAAAAAATGTCGAGCTCTGTTATGACTTATTTTGAGACGAAAATATGTATGTATATATATATATATATATATATATATATATACACAAATGGATGACTTGAAGATGACATTTTCCGCGTAATTAATATAACACACATAACTATATACTAGTTCTTATAAGTAGTTCATACCTTGTAAATATGTCATACTGCAAATACTTTCTATAATAATCATCGAAAAACTGAAAATAGTTGTAACCCCGTAGAAAACATACCTGAACGTGGGCGACAGGTTTTTTTTAATTTCGTTGACAGGAATTACCAATCATTTTTAAGCTTTTAACCCGAAAAACACCGGAACGCGCGTCCGCAGAAAATGACTCTCGTAACTCGCAGAACCGTCCGCCATCTTGTTTTGTCTGCATCCCACAAAATGCTTAAATTTATGAAAATACATTCACAAAAATATAAAATTCTCGTTTAAAAATTAACAATATTTAAATTTATTGGATTTAATCGTACTGCTTGAAAATTAACAATATTTAAGTGAAGATTATTTAAAATTGCCGCATGAAAATCGACAATGCTTAAATTTATGGAAATACATTCACAAAAATATAAAATTCTCGTTTAAAAATTGACAATATTCAAATTTATTGGATTTAATTTTACTGCTTTAAAATTAGCAATATTTAACTGAAGATCATTTAAAATTGCCGCGTGAAAATCGACAATGTCTAATTTTATGGAAATACATTCACAAAAATATAAAAATCTCGTTTGAAAATTGACGATGTTTAAATTTATCTGATTTAATCGTACTGCTTGAAAATTAACAATATTTAAATGAAGATTATTTAAAATTGCCGTATGAAAATCGACAATGCCTAAATTTATGGAAATACATTCACAAAAATACAAAATTCTCGTTTAAAAATTGACAATATTTAAATTTATCGGATTTAATCGTACTGCTTGAAAATTAACAATATTTAAGTGAAGATCATTTAAAATTGCCGCATAAAAATCGACAATGCCTACATTTATGGAAATACATTCACAAAAATATAAAATTCTCGTTTAAAAATTGACAATATTTAAATTCATCGGATTTAATCGTGCTGCTTGAAAAATTAGCAATATTTAAGTGACGGTCATTTAAAATAGCTGCATGAAAACCGACAATGCCTGAATTTATGGAAATACATTCACAAAAATATAAAATTTTCGTTTAAAAATTGACAATATTTAAATTTATCGGATTTAATCATACTGCTTGAAAATTAACAATATTTAAGTGAACATCATTTAAATTGCCGCATGAAAATCGACAATGCTTAAATTTATGGAAATACATTCACAAAAATATGAAATTCTCGTTTAAAAATTGACAATATTTAAATTTATCGGATTTAATCGTACTGCTTGAAAATTCGCAATATTTAAGTGAAAATCATTTAAAATGGCCATTTGATAACCGATAATTCCCAAAGGTATGCAAATAAAATCACAAAGATATAAAAGTTTCGTTTAAAAATTGTCAATAATTAAATTTATCGGATTTAATGGTACTGCTTGACAATTAGCAATGTTTGAGTAAAGATTATTTAAAGTTGCCGCATGAAAAGCAACAATGCCTAAATTTATAGAAATACATTCACAAAAATATAAAATTCTCGTTTAAAAATTCACGGTATTTAAATTTTACGGTTTCAGTCGTACTGCTTCAAAATTAGCAATATTTAAGTGAAAATCATTTAAAATGGCCATTTGATAACCGATAATTCCTAAAGGTATGAAAATAAAATCACAAAGATACAAAAGTTTCGTTTAAAAATTGACAATAATTAAATTTATCGGATTTAATGGTACTGCTTGACAATTATCAATGTTTGAGTGAAGATTATTTAAAGTTGCCGCATGAAAAGCAACAATGCCTAAATTTATAGAAATACATTCAAAAAAATATAAAATTCCCGTTTAAAAATTCACGGTATTAAAATTTTACGGTTTCAATCGTACTGCTTCAAAATTAGCAATATTTAAGTGAAAATCATTTAAAATGGCCATTTGATAACCGATAATTCCTAAAGGTATGAAAATAAAATCACAAAAATACAAAATTCTCGTTTATAAATTGAAAATATTTAAATTTATCGGATTTAATCGTATTGCTTCAAAACTAGCAATATTTAAGTCAACATCCTTTGAAATTGTCGCGTAAAAATGAACAATGTCTAAATTTATGTAAATACATTCACTAAAATACAAAATTGTCATTTAAAAATTGACTATATTTAAATGTATCGGATTTAATCGTACTGCTTGAAAATTCACAATATTTAAGAGATCATTTAATACTGAATGTACCTATACTTTATACCTGCCTATTCTTACCCTGGTCATTTGATCCCTTACGAAATAAACGTCGATTTTCAGAAAGAAATTCCTAATTTATCAAAGCGAGAAATTGAACAATCAGATGACACGCGAATTTACAGAATGTCGCATAATCAAAAGAAATAACAATGAATGTACAATTTTACACTAAATTTTGAAAGGGGTCATTTGACCCTGCTCGGTACGTTTAGTGTTTAACATCGAAGGATTCATGGTCTCCGCGGCCACAGGCGTACTATTTATAAATTTCCAATAGAAGGTCAGCTTGTCGTCGCGATTCAGTGACTCGTTCGGATCCGAAGAGGTGAGGATACGTTAGAGAAATGCGAAGCAAAACAGATCGCCGCTTGTCCGAGCTGTCGCTGGTCCCTCATTACGGCAAACCTCATCATTACTTGGCCGTTCTCTGCAATAAGCTTCAAGGTCACGCGCGTCCGTCGGAAACGACCTTGAGACGGAGCGGAAATAATTCAAGAGCGTTCGGCATTCGACCATTAAGCGATTGCGGTGAAGTTTCGGAAAAAGTCGATGGAGCGTGAAAATGGCGGAAAGGTGCAAAGTTGCGGGGTGCTGGCTAAATTGCGGCGTAGGCAGAAAAGTGGTGATTTTATGGGGGGAATATAGCGAAAATGTAGAATACAGCTTTTATCGGCAAGGTTGTGTTTTTGAGAAATTTTATTGTGAGGTGCGAAACATTTGATGTAATTGAATAATTCAGTAAATGGTGATATAGTCAGAAAAGTGGTAAAGTGGTTTTAAGAAACTAAATTGCGAGAAATTTGATGTACTTAAATAATTTAGTAAATGGTGGTGTAGACAGTAAAACAAATTTCCGGTCCAAAATAATAAATAATAATCTAAAAAATCTAAAAATAAAAAAATATAACAAATAAATATTTATATAAGACATAATTTCCGGTCCGGAAAATAAAGCAAAATTGTAGAATACAGGTCTTATCAGCAAGGTTGTGTTTTTGATAAATTTAATTGTGTGGGGAGAAACATTTGATGTAATTGAATAATTCAGTAAATGGTGATATAGTCAGAAAAGTGGTAAAGTAGTTTTAAGAAACTAAATTGCGAGAAATTTGATGTACTTAAATAATTTAGTAAATGGTGGTGTAGACAGTAAAATAAATTTCCGGTCCAAAATAATAAATAATAATTTAAAAAATCTAAAAATAAAAAAATATAACAAATAAATATTTATATAAGGCATAATTTCCGGTCCGGAAAATAAAGCAAAATTGTAGAATACAGGTCTTATCAGCAAGGTTGTGTTTTTGATAAATTTAATTGTGTGGGGAGAAACATTTGATATAATTAAATTATTTAGTAAATTGTGGTATAGGTAGAAAGGTGGCGATGCTATGTGGGGAAATAAAGCAAAAATGTAGAATGCAGCTCTTTTCGGGTAGGTTGCGTCTTTGAGAATTTTAATTGTATGAGGCGAAACATTTGATATAATTAAATTATTTAGTAAATTGTGGTATGGGCAGAAAAGTGGTAATGCGATTTGGGGAAGTAAACCAAAAATTCAAAACAGAGCTCTTTTCGGCAAGGTTGCTTTGTTAAGAAATTTAATCGTGTGGGGCGAAACGTTTGATGTATTTAAATAATTGAGTAGTCTTCAAGATATTCGACCATTAAGTCGACGCGGTGAAGTTTCGGAAAAAACTGATGGAGCGTGAAGATTACGGAAAGATGCAAAGGTTTGCGGGGTGCTGGCTAAATTGTGATGTAGGCAGAAAAGTGCTAAGTTTATGGGGAAAATAAAGTGAAAATGTAGAATACAGGTGTTTTCGGCAAAGTTGCGTGTTTAAGAAATTTAACCCTTAACGCTCTGACTTTTAATTGTGAATATCGACCGACAACTCCAACTTATGCTCATCATAGACTTGTAAGTTTTCAAGTGCCAGATTTTAAATGCTAGAATGACGTGTAAATAATAATATTAAAGTCCTTCGAAACAATCTTTATTCATCTGAGGTCTTTTCGGCAAAATTACATTTTTAAGAAATTTAATATAATTTTGATTACAATATTTATATTAATTATAATTGAGTAATGCGTGGGATTTTTCGAAACATTCATTGGAATGCAAATCGGGTTCGCGTTCACGGGTCTCACAGTAGAAAACTGTTTGTTTTTTTACCGAGGAATTTAGCAATTTATGGTATCAACATTATTATATATATTACTATATATATTTAGCTATTTTTCATACCTTACTCTGTAAATCAACGGTCGCCGTCCAAGTTACCGCTTACATATGTAATTGATTTTGCGATATAAAATACTTAGCAATTCTATTGGTAATATAAAGGAAACATACCACCAAATAATATTGTTATTGTATTTTATTGAAAATTCGAATTTTAATAGTCAATGGTAATTTTTTATTTTACACGACGTCTATATACGTCAAACGCGCTTAACTGGTTAAATAGTTAAACATGCTCTACGATATTAGATTGTTAAACTGTCGTGATCAAATTTTAAAAAGAACGTGCTGGGTTGGACATTTATTATTGTTGTAAAGGTACAAAATGCTAGGAAACCAACGCTACAGACGGAAATGAGAAAATAAATTGACGATATAGAATACATTTTCTTTCTACAAGCCTGTATTTTGGAGAGACTGATTTGTGCAAGACTGAAAGTTCGGCTTGTTCGAATATTCAAGCTTAGAAAATCTCGAATTACCCGAATAACTGAATATATTCCAAAATATTGGGTCATTAAGCGGTTGTATTGAAGATTCCAGGGAATGTGCTGGAATTTTCAGCGGGAGAACAAAATCGGGTATTGATTATTTGTGGCAAATATTCTACAAAATTCTAAGTAACCGTAACTGTAACTGAAATACATTTTTCTCCATATAAAGAGAATTTTGAGAAAATATCGTGGGAAACTTTGTGGCGAAAGAATAAACTTTTTTTCCTCCTGAAATTGCGACAAACTCTAGAAAACGACATGGAATTGAAAAGCGAAATGGCAAAGCAAACGTTGCGTTTCACGCTGTAAACAAAATGTAAAATAAAATCGGTACTGAAGTAGGAAGAGAAAAAAGTAAAAAAATAATTTTGAAGTAAAGAAAAGGTAAAAAATAACTGTTTTGCAGCGGCTGCCCGAAGAAGCCATTTTTATGCGTTAACAAATTACTTATTTGTTTTATTAAATGTTTATTTATTTTTATTAAATTTATATTTATTTTATTACATATATACAAGTTAGTTACTTTAACAAATTCCATTTCGTTACCTCTAATTATTAATTATCGTATATTTAACAACTAAACAAATTTCTGCACTTTTTATTCTATACTGCATTTTTCATAATACCTCATTCTTTTAGCGGAAATATATTTTAAATAATTAAGTTTGTCATACAATATATGTTGTAAATTTACGTGGCGCAGAATATATTAATGAGAACAAAATTGACACTTTTTTTTGTTACTGATGCCATGCATTTTTGTTCTTTGTCTGATAAATTAAAAGTACGGTTCATTATTGAAGTGTTTTTTCTTTAACTGTTCTCAATTGTTGTAGAGAATAATTATTTATGTAACATATATTTTTTATGTTTATTTTACAACTTATTATTGATTACTAAATCATTTCTTATCCGATATGTCACTAAGACGTAAGATTAAATGTTATGACAATCGATGCGTTAAAAATCAAGCGACAATTTCCGATAGCAATTTCCTAATGAATAAGGAAATAAAATATGTGACGTCAAATAAGTTAAATGGTAAGCATATTACCACTTTCCTTCAAGATTACTCGTAATTTGCGAAACAAATTGGTTCATTGTGCCCTGACTTGTGATTCATTGTTTTAATTTTCTTCCTTACGGAATTATTCGCTAATGGAAGCACATGTTGCGTCGTCAGATTCAAATGAGGTTCTTCATTATTGGCGATTATTGTAATTTTTACCGAATTAATGAAATTGTTTAATACATATAGTATATGTACAAAAATGGAAGAGCACTTCGACATTCTGCGAAAAATTCGATAAATTTCGGTAAAAATTACCTTATTATGTATATTAAAAAATATTATTTTTAATATATATTAGTATATATATTAAAAGTAATAGTTTAATATTATATATTAAATGTTAAAAAATAATTTAAATTTTATATAAAATAATTAAAATTTAAATTTAAAAAAATATTTTTAATATACATATTAAAAAAAATTAATATATCACTTTTAATATATGTTAGTATATATGTTACATATATATTAAGTATATTAGTAAATAAAGTAATATTTTACTATTATATATTAAATTTTTTTAATATGTATATCAAATATAATATTTTTTAATATATATAATAATGTGATTTTTATCGAAATTTCCTGAATTTTTTGAAGAATGTCGAAGTGTTCTTACATTTTTGTACGGCGTACTATAGTTTAGGGTGTTTCTACATTTTTTTTTGTCTCGTGTTTATTGTACCACCCTGTATAACATCTGAACAAAAAGTGCGCCTATTGCAGTTTGTCCAGGGACTTAGCTAAGCAAGATAAAACAAACTCATATTCCGCAAGATCATTAATTTTTTTTGTCTGGTAAATTATCGTAACTTGAAACTCATGACAGATGTCTGACATTCTAGAAAAATCAGGGTTTCGTATTATGACCTTTGTCATCAGTTACAAGAAGGTTTCCAAAAGTAGATAATTTTTAAAGCCCGACAATCGCCAAAAAATCTGCATATTTTTGCAATTTTTTAAATATATATTGGAATATTCATCTGTTATCCGTATCAAAAACGTTGCAACACAATTTTATTTATTAAATCCAAGTGTGCTTATTTTTCATTACAGATTTATTATTGATTAATGTTTTATAACGCGTATTCGTGTATTATTTATATTACCTATATTGTATTGTTGCAATTTTCACAGCACAATATTATTAATGCGTAATAATATAGTAATAATTTGCCAAATCACATTCCGCCAACCAAGTAGATCATTTTGGTAACTTAATTCTAGTTTGGTGACACTTGCTGTCTTGAGCACACAAAATTCAATACGAAGATATAAGATACAACGAACTTTGAGATTTTAAAAATAAAATGTTCTTAAATTCAAGAACGTTCAGAACATTATATGAATTTAATCCCGTGGCGTACGTTACAGTATAGCAACTACTGTGAAATTTTGAGATTTAAAAAAAAACTGAGATTTTAAAAATAAAATGATCTTAAATTCAATCTTAGAATATTATATGGATTTAAACTGGTGCTGTATATTACACTATAGCAGATACTGCCTAACTCTGAGATTTTGAAAATATCTTTGAGACTTTAAAACTAACTTTGGGATTTTAAAAATTAGTGTGGCATTTTACAAATAAAATTTTCTTAAAATCAATGTCAGGACATTATATGAATTTAATCTGGTGCTGTACATTACACTATAGCAGATACTGCCCATCTTTGAGATTTGAAAAAAAAAACTTTGAGATTTTCGAAATAAAATATTCTTAAATTTAATGTCAGAACATTATATGGGTTTAATTTGGTGCCGCACATTAAATTATAGCAGCTACTGCCTAAATTTGAGATTTAAAGAAAAAACTGAGATTTTCAAAATAAAATGTTCTTGAATTCGATCGCACAACATTGTATAAAAATAATCTGGTGCCGTACATTACACTATAGTAGCTTCCGCCTAACTTTTAAATTTTTAAAAATAACTTTGAGATTTTAAAAATAAAATGTTCTTAAATTCAATCGCAAAACATTACATGAATTTAATCTGGTGCCGTACATTACACTATTGCAGCTACTGCCCATCTTTAAGATTTAAAAAAAACTTTGAGATTTTAACAATAAAATGTTTTTAAATTCGATCGCAGAACATTATATAAATTTAAACTGGTGCCGTACGTTACAGTGTAGCAGCTATTGCCTAACTTTAAAATTTGAAAAAAAAAGCTTTGAGATTTTTAAAATAAAATTTCCTTAAATTCGATGTTAGAATATTATATGGATTTAATCTAGTGCCGTACATTACTATAGCAACTACTGCCTAACTTTGAAATTTAAAAAATAAATGTTAAGGTTTTAAAAGTAAAATGTTCTTAAATTCAATGTCAGAATATTAAATGGATTTAAACTGGTGCCGTACATTAAATTATAGCAGTTATTGCCCATCTTTGAGATTTAAAAAAAAATCTTTGAGATTTAAAAAGTAAAATGTTCTTGAATTCAATGTCAGAACATTATATGTTTTTATACTGATGCCGTACATTATACTGTAGCAGCTACTGCGTAATGATCAATCAACATAACAATTTCGCAGCGACCGCAAATTGCACTGGAACCGAAACCTTAGGTAGTCAAGACAAAACACGAAGCCTTACGTGCTGTCACACAAAATCTATCAACTTTATGCTTGCGCATCAGCATTCAACAAATCCGCATATAAGCCGTTACAAAAGAAATTTGGTTTATTTTTATTACCAACGTCATTCTATTCTGACAAATACGTAAGTGATTGCTTTAATGAATTGATGTAGACATATCTGAGAAATAAAGTATCGCACAATCGTTCGTATTGCTTGTATTTTATACAAGGCAACAATAAGTTTTTGCATTAAAGGTTAGCGTATTAATCAATTCGAAAATATAAATGTATTATGTCAAGTCTGGCAATGTTTTTACTAATTTATAAATGGGACAATTGATTATATGAATTTCTTTTAGGCGAATTTTACGAAAATAATATATATTTTTTTTAATTATGAAAAATTAAATATCACTTGAAATTTATTTTGTATTCCCCTTGTACTATTTTTACGAGTCTGACTCGTGATGGAAATTTGAGGCCAAACTTGAATATTACGAGTGAGACTTGGTGTTTAATTTCATGCCAAATGTGAATATCACGAGTCTGGCACGTAATCGACATTTCGGGCCAAACATGAATATCACGAGCCATACTCGTGATCTTACTCTCGGGCCAAAGAAGAATGTGTGATTGGGCTCTTATCCCTTTTACTGCTAAAGGCGTATATATACACTTTCACAAGTCCATCAATTTTAAATTACAATTACAATTATAAATTACACTTAAAAAACAGTCAATTTTTAATTTAAATAAAAAATTAGTTATTTTGGCAATTTTGTTTATTTTTATTCAAAATACATCACTTCCGCATCGATACGCCGCTGAGTACGTTCAACCAATGGCTGCATAGATTTTTTTCGATAATTTTTCGAAATCGCCTCAATGACCCCAATTTTTTCCACAACTATAAGTAGATGTGATTTTACGGAGATTCTACGTTACATTCGTTTCGACAAAAAAAAATCAGAGGAGTGAACGTTTACAAAGAGACAAATTCGCTTTAGTTTCAACAGTTTGGAACAAATTGATTGAAAATAGCCAAAATTGCTTCAAACCAGGAGCTTATTTACGGTGGATGAGCAACTCTTTCCAACGAAGGCAATATATGCAACAAAAGTGTATATGGAAAGTGTATAAGGAAAATCTACATATGTAAAAATTGTGACCGATGAACTAAAAACAATTAAGCGTTTGATTAATCGATCATGTCTATAAATCTATTTTTGTATTACAATTAATATTGTTCAACTTTTTTTCGTCATTTCTTAAAAGTAAATAAAAACTGGAAACACCACTAAGCATTATTTCTAAAGACCAGTCAGAATGAGACAGTTTGTAGAAATAGGTACACTTAAATGATTAAATCGTGAAAAATGAAGGTAAGGTAGAGTTGTTAGAAGCTAAAGTATTAAAGCACTATTCCAGTATCAATTCCTTTTACAAGATTGAAAATAGGCTTTATTGCGAATTTTTGGCATTTTTAGTAAAATCTTTTGCGCTGTTCAGCGCATATTTTGCTATGTTAAAACCGCGATGCGATAAAATAATGCAGAGTATAATTTAATCGTGAAAAATGAAGGTAATGCAGAGTTGTTAGAAGCCAAAGTATCGAAACACCATACCAATATCAATTGCGTTTACAAGATTGCAAATAGGCTTCATTGCGAATTCTTTGTATTTTTAATAAAATGTTTTGCGCCGGTCCGCGCGTATTTTGCTATGTTAGAACCGCGATGCGATGAAATACTGCAGAACATGATTAAATCGTGAAAAATGAAGGTAACGCAGAGTTGTTAGAAGGCAAAGTATTGAAGCACTATTCTAGTATCAGTTCCTTTTACAAGAATGCAAACAGGCTTCATTGTGAATTTTTTGCGTTTCTAGTAGAATTTTTGTGCCGGTCCTCGTGTATTTTACTACGTTAGAACCGCGATGCGATTAAATACTGCAGAGCATGATTAAATCGTGAAAAATGACGGTAATGCAAAGTTGTTGGAAGCCAAAGTATCGAAGCACCATTCCAATATCAATTGCGTTTACAAAATTGCAAATAGGCTGCAGCGAATTTTTTGCATTCTTAGTAAAATCTTTTGGTACCAGTCACCGCGTATTTTGCTATGTTCGACCGCGATGCCATTAAATACTGCAGAGTATAATTGAATCGTGCAAAATGAAGGGTCACGCAGAATTGTTAGAAGCCAAAGTATTGAAGCACCGTACCAATATCAATTGCTTTTACAAGATTGCAAATTTTTTGCATTTTTAGTCAAATCTTTTACGCCGGTCAGCACCTATTTTGCTATGTTACAACCGCGATGCAATTAAATACTGCAGAACATGATTAAATCGTGCAAAACGAAGGTAACGCAAAGTTGTTAGAAGCCAAAGTATTGAAGCACCATTCCAGTATCAATTCCTTTTACAAGATCGCAAATAGGCTTCATTGCGAATTTTTTGCATTTCTAGTAAAATTTTTGCGCCGGCAACCACCGTAGCAGTCAACGTGTCAATTTCCTGGCTTCCAGCCGGTCTTACGCATTTCGTCGCAACTCCCGTCGTCTATGACGTTCGAGTTCCGTGTTTCATTGAGTACACGCTAGTAGTAGACGTCTAACGGGTGTGCGCGTCGAATGTGATCGAAGCTGCGCGCCCGACGCTTCCTTTCGCTGCAACCTTATGCAATCGCGTGCAATCGTCCGCAACCTCGTGGAAAGTGTCACCCCGTGGCTCGGTGCTTAGCATGACTCACCGTACCGTGACTGACGCAGTGCACGCATTTGTTGTCGGTGCGGTGGGCCGTGCATCCACGCGTGCAACGTGCGGAACCCGTGCACGCGAACTTCACGCCTCACCGCACGCGGGAGGATCCTGAAAGTCGACGACTCGTCGACGAACATGGCGGAAGCGTGCAGTTTGTGTAAGATTAACCTTTCGGAGACTGGCCATTCTTTACGAAAAAGCGTACCGTGGGATGCGTACCTTTTACGAAGGGCGCAAGTTGAGCAGACTGAATTTTCATTGCAAAATAAATTTGTTTTGATTGTAACTGAAAGAAAGTATGAGATACGTTTTATTTTAATTTGAAAAATATGTAATTTTTCAGTTATTTTGAAAGATTTTAAGTTAAATAAAACGTATTTCATGTGACGTTAATTAAAAATAAGAAACAAAAATTTGAGTGATTACATTTATTTTTTGAAACATGGTTAACCTTTCCGAGACTGGCCATTCTTTACGAAAAAGCATACCGTGGGCTGCGTACATTTTACGAAGGGCGCAAGTTGAGCAGACTGAATTTTCATTGCAAAATAAACTTGTTTTGATTGTAACTGAAAGAAAGTATGAGATACGTTTTATTTTAATTTGAAAAATATGTAATTTTTCAGTTATTTTGAAAGATTTTAACTTAAATAAAACGTATTTCATGTGACGTTAATTAAAAATAAGAAACAAAAATTTGAGTGATTACATTTATTTTTTGAAACATGGTTAACCTTTCGGAGACTGGCCATTCTTTACGAAAAAGCATACCGTGGGCTGCGTACCTTTTACGAAAGAGCTCAAGTTGAGCAGACTGAATTTTCATTGCAAAATAAACTTGTTTTGATTGTAACTGAAAGAAAGTATGAGATACGTTTTATTTTAATTTGAAAAATATGTAATTTTTCAGTTATTTTGAAAGATTTTAACTTAAATAAAACGTATTTCATGTGACGTTAATTAAAAATAAGAAACAAAAATTTGAGTGATTACATTTATTTTTTGAAACATGGTTAACCTTTCGGAGACTGGCCATTCTTTACGAAAAAGCATATCGTGGGCTGCGTACCTTTTACGAAGGGCGCAAGTTGAGCAGACTGAATTTTCATTGCAAAATAAATTTCTTTTGATTGTAACTGAAAGAAAGTATGAGATACGTTTTATTTAAATTTGAAAAATATGTAATTTTTCAGTTATTTTGAAAGATTTTAACTTAAATAAAACGTATTTCATGTGACGTTAATTAAAAATAAGAAACAAAAATTTGAGTGATTACATTTATTTTTTGAAACATGGTTAAGCTTTTTCTTCATATCTCGTCGAGCTACGCCAAATTTAAAAAAAAATCATGACTCTACGTTGATTGGTTCCTGAGATAATGCAAGGTTGTAAAGTTTGCATGCATTTTGTAGGTATTCTCAATACCTGCATTTTTCATATAGAACTCTTTTTCGTAAAATTACTAAAATATTTTATACATATGTACATATATTTTATATATCAAATATTTTATTTGCATACAATATTGTTGTGCATATAAAATATTTTACAAGTATGTTTAAACATACATATATTTTGCATATCAAGTATTTTATTTGCATGCAATATTGTGGCGCATAGAAAATATTTTACATACATGTTTAACCATAGATATATTTTTCATATAGAACCTTGAAATAAATTATGAAATATTTAAAAATGAGAATAGGTAGAAAAGTCAGAAATAAATGATGAAAGATTGTAACTGAAATAAATTATAAAATACGTTTTATAATTTGAACTTGAAAAATATGTAATTTTTTAGTTATTTTGTAAGATTTTAACTTAAATAAAACGTATTACGTGTGATGTTAATTTTTGAGTGAGACATGTTTAATTATGATTTATAAATAAAAAACAAGAAAAATAAAAAATAAGAAACAAAAATTTGCGTGGTTAGATTTATTTTTTGAAGCATGGTTAAGCTATTTCTTCATATCTCGTCGAGCTACGCCAAATTAAAAAAAATCATGACTACGTTGATTGGTTGCTGAGATAATGCAAGATCGTAAAGTTTGAACGCATTTTGTAGGTGTCGTCAATATAGAATTTTTTTCGTAACTTTGCGAACTAGTCTCAAATATATTTAGTTTATTTTTAATGCCCTTTTGAACAAATATATTTTAAAAACCTCAACTTACAATTATCGCCCGAAACAGGGGGTTTTGATGCTGATCTGACTGGACTAAATGTGAGAACGCATATATGCGTTCATAGCCCTCAAAGGGTTAAAACGTTTTGGGGTGGGTTGAGAATGTTTTGAGACGAACGAAGAAAAGCGCTGGGTTTTGGGGGGTTTTGGAATTGCAGGAATGAGTCGAGAATTCTGAAATATGGAAGGATTTTTTCGGGCATATGCCAAAACTGCGGCACTAATTGCGTGTGTATGGGATAAAATGGAAAACAATTTTCATACAATAAACTTATTCATATTATATTGTAACAACAAAAATTTAAAAAAAAACATTTACTTACTCAAAGTTATTTTAATTCAGTTTGTGGATAAAATTGGAAAAAAGCACTTGTAATTCACTCAAATTAACACAAATAATTTTTTTATGATCCTTTACATGAGTGGGTTGTTATAGAAAGCGCGTGAATTCCCTTTTTACAAATAGAGCAAATTAAGTTACTGAATCAGTCAACATAACAAAAAATGAGTGTTCGGGGAATCATGAAATTCAGGATATAAGTCGGGAATGCTAGGAATATAAGCCAAAGTAAAAAATGCTGTCGGTGGTTTTTGGGTGTATGGTGAATATGGATGCTATGGGTGTTAGAGCAATCATGAGATTCAGGACATAAGTCGGGAGTGCTAGAAATATAGGGCAAAATTAAAAAAGGCTGCTGCTGATTTTTGGATATGTGGCTAGTATGAGTGGTGTGCATGTTAGGGGAATCATGATGTTGAAGAAATATATCGGGAATATAGTCGATAAATTAATTCTATAAGAATTTGTATAATCGAAATATACGAACCGTACGAAGCTTGTTTTATCGAGTTCACTCGAATACTTGTGTTACTATACTATATTAACACATAACTAAAAATAATATTAATAAAATTAATATGAATGATATTAATATATCTATATTAATGTTACTATCAAAATCTCTATTATACGAAACTATATCCAATATAACTATTCACCCGAATACTTGTGTGCGAGTTACTATTTCAATACTATATTAACACATAATTAAAAATAATAGTAACAAAATTAATACATTTAAAAAGAATACATTAATAAAATTAATATGAATAATATTAATATATTTATATTAATGTTACTATCAAATCCTAAATATACGAAACTATACTCAATATAACTTTCCACCGGAAGTTCTCCCGAATACTGTTCGAGTTACTATTTCAATACTGTATTAATACATAATTAAAAATAATATTAACAAAATTAATATGAATAATATTAATATATCTATATTAATGTTACTATCAAAACCTCTATATACGAAACTATACCCAATACAACTATTCACCTGAAGTTTTCGCGAATACTTGTGTTCGAGTTACTGTTTCAATACTATATTAACACATAACTAAAAATAATATTAATAAAATTAATGTGAATAATATTAATATATCTATATCAATGTTACTATCACAATCTCTATATACGAAACCATGCCCAATGTAACTATTCACCTGAAGTTCATCCGAATACTTGTATTCAAATTACTACTTCAATACTAAGTTATACTATATTGACACATTATTAAAAATAATAATAACAAAATGAATATGTATAATATTAATTAATATATTTATATTAATATTACTATCAAACCCTCTATACAAAAAACTATACGTGTGCACATGCAAATATATATATATACACATCGATACACAATTACCTGCATTACGCCCTGTTGCAAAACTCCACAAATGACCAACACGGATCGCTCTTGCATATTGCTTTCGCGTTCCCTTTAAAAGCTGGCCGCGTTAATTAATGAGCGGAAAGTATAAATCGCTTAAGTGAGTTAAACTCCATGTCCGATCGTCCGTGCAAACATGCTTGCCTGGCGAATTTAAGAAGAAAGTCGTCCGGAACACTGGAACTGCTTAAAGCAACATTCACTGTAACGAACTGCAGAATTGAAAACGGGGAAACAGTATGAACGGAAATATTGCAAGAACGGATCGCGCGTTGGTTTGCGAATTTTCTGCGTCGGCGGACAAAATGCCATGGTCGTTTAACCTTTGAGAAAGAAAATGAAAAATGCTTACCGATATTTTTGGTGCGCTGTTTATATTACGGGATTTAATGAGATGTTATAATATTATTAGAGTGTCGTGTTATAATAATGTTTATTCAAACGAAGCATTATGGGGTACATTGTATTACAGTATTATAATGTATCATATGGTATTTAATAGGGTATTATAATATTACGATTATCGTATTATCGTAATATTTATTTAAATGAGGCATTATTTGATATATTGTACTACAGTATTATATATTATCATGTGGTATTTAGTAAAGTGCTATAATATTATGACGGTTATCGTATTATGATAATGCTTATTCAAATAAGGTATTATGGAATATATTCTACTACAGTATTATACTGTATCATATGGTATTTAGCGAATTTTCTGCGTCGACGGACAAAATTCCATGGTCGTTTAACCTTTGAGAAAGAAAATGAAAAATGCTTACTAATATTTTTGATGCGCTGTTTATATTACGGGATTTAATGGGATGTTATAATATTATTAGGATTGTCGTGTTATGATAATGTTTATTTAAATGAGGCATTATTGGATATATTGTACTACAGTATTATACATTATCATGTGGTATTTAGTAAAGTGTTATAATATTATGACGGTTATCGTATTATGATAATGCTTATTCAAATAAAGTATTATGAAACATATTCTACTACAGTATTATATTATGTCATATGGTATTTAATAGGGTGTTGTAATATTATTACGGTTATCATATTATCATAATATTTATTTAAATAAGGCATTATGGAATACTGCAGTATTATACTGTATCATATGGTATTTAGTAGGGTCTTATAATACTGTTACGGTTATGATATTATCATAATATTTATTTAAAGAAGACATAATGGGATATACTCTACTACAATATTATATAATAATATGTCATATGGTATTTAATAGGATATTATCATATTATTACGGTTATCGTATTATCATAATATTTATTTAAATAAGGCATTATGGGATATACGCTACTACAGTATTATACTATATTATATGGTATTTAATGGGGTATTATAATATTATTACGGTTTCCGTATTCACCATAATATTTATTCAAATAAGTCATTACGGGATATACTCTACTACAGTATTATACTATATCATACGGTATTTACCAGGGTATAATAATACTAGTACGGTTATCATATTATCATAATATTTGTTTAAATATAACATTATGGGGTATACTGTACTGCAGTATTATACTATATTATATGGTATTTACTAGGGTATCATAATATTATTACGGTTATCATAATATCATATAATTTATTTAAATAAGACATTAATGGATATACGCTATTGCAGTATTATACTATATCATATGGTATTTAGTAGGGTTTTATAATATTATTACGGCCATCGTATTATGATAATGCTTATTCAAATAAGACATTATGGAATATATTCTACTGCAGTACCATACTGTATCATATGGAATTTAATAGGGTATTATAATACTAGTACGGTTTTTATGTTATCAGAATATTTATTTAAATAAGGCATTATAGAATATATTCTACTACAATATTATATGATACTATCACGTTATAATATAATATTGTACCGCAGTATATTTTATATCATTATATTTATGAGATTTCTATATTATTTACTATATTATATTAATTTTTATTTAATTATATTAATTTCTCGCATACTATACCCACAATTGTCAACATATGAGATGTAAAACACATTTTAATTTGGTGTAACTAAAAAGTCACAAGTATAACTTCGTTACGCCTTACATAATTACAGAATTACAGCTTTACATATTAAATAATTACCTAATTACAGCGGCACTTCCACTAGAACTATTAAGTCAAAGAATTAATAATAATCAATAATATAATTAATAATTAATAATATTTAAATACTAATAAATATTAAATGTTAATAATACATTAGTACCATAATGTATGTACTGTATATGCCATAGTAATATTCTGTAGCATATTACTATCATAATATACATTATTAACGTAGAAATCCGAAAAATATAGTGATATAAAATATTCTGCAATATATTATATTATACATTATACATATATTACATATTATACATTATAATGTCATGGTATATTTCTCCACTGAGCTACATTTCACATTTTTCATATTACGATATCTTTGTATTGCTATTTAACTACCTTTTTTAATACCAAATATTTAAGTTTTCTATGCGTAATCTCGCTTGACATGATTTTTTCTTCTTCTTTTACAGGTATGTACACTCAAATGTTTTCGTACGGAAAGGCGTAATGTTTGCTGCAAAAAGAAAATACCAAGAATGTGTCAAAAATATGTACAAAGGTAATTTACATACTCATGCACGTAAACAATTTTTTTTCAATTTACTGCGTAAAAAAATTTACCGTTGCAAAAAAATCGCATCATGCGGCAAATGGCGAGATAGTAGAGAATGATATGAAAAAAGGGAGGAATTTGAAACAAGTAGTGCAGAAAAAATTGAGTCGTTACTTTCTGCGATAATTGTTCAGTGACTAGTTTTTTTCTTACGTCTTTTTATATGCAGGTACTCTTATAGTGCACATGACTTTTGCTACTGTGTATAAGCCGATTTATACACTTATTTGTGCATTTTTTTTTTATATACGTTAAAACTTTTCGACGATTTCTTATTCGAATTTTTACAAATGTCTGGCGCGTAATTTTAATAGTTTCGTCTGACATTCGAAAAAGCGTGAGCTTTTATATGTTCATTTTTTATTCATTTTTCATATGTATTATATATACATGTTCGACAATTCCTTATTTGAATCACTACAAATATTTTGCCGCGTTTGAATTACTTTTTCTTTTTACAATAGAAAATTAGTCTCGCGTTCCTTTATATAAGTTCATTTTTTATTATATCTCTGCGTAGGAATTATTTATTTATTTTTTTGCGAATGTACAGCGCAAAATTTGAACCACTCTATTTGTCATTGAAAACTGAATATTATTTATTTATTTAAATGAATGGGTCAATTTTTTTCGTTTATACGTAACATCTAACTTTGTATGGTGAAACTTATGGAGTCCAGCAGTGTGATGTTGTTTATTTAATTAATTACATTTTCAATTTATTTAATCTTAAATTTACTACATTTTATTTAAAATTTATGAAATTTTAAATGTGTTAATTTTATTACATTTTATTTGAAATTTATGAAATTTTAAATTTACTAAATTCGTTGCATTTTATTTGAAATTTATGAAATTTTAAATTTACTAAATTCATTGCATTTTATTTGAAATTTATGAAATTTTAAATTTACTAAATTCATTGCATTTTATTTGAAATTTATAAAATTTTAAATTCATTAAATTTATTACATTTTATTTGAAATTTATGAAATTTAAAATTTGCTAAATTTTATTGAAAATTGATTTAATTAATATTTAATTTATTAACTAATATTTAAATTGATAAGTTTGATACTACGAAAAGTCAACTACATAATTGTGTTCTCGAAAAAAAAACAGAAAATAGAATCCGATGAAAAATAACGCAATTACAAAATAGTTTTTAACGTATATTAAATCAGATAAATACAAGAGTTGCCACTCATAATTCCAGACAATTAACAATATGTCTAAAAAGAAACAAACAAAAAAATGGAGAGATTCTAAAAATATCTGCTGGCTGTAATCTACTGACTAAACATTGTGGTTGATTGACGTCGCCTCTCGGGGGAATTTTGTAGATTTTCCACTTGGAAACATGAGTAATCTGTTGCTCGGGGAAAACTGCGGTGAAACTTACAAAACTTTTCGGACGCGAGACTTATCGAAACTGTCAGAACTTCCGACGCATGAATAATACTCGAAGGAAGTTGCAAGAGGATGATGGAAGTGATCGGAAGCGATCAAGTGTGGATTAGCTTTATTAAAGACACGTAAATCAATTACTCTCACTGTCTCATAATAATAGTAAGTTGATGATTTTAATGTTTCTCATAACAATAGCAGCAAAAGAAAATAATTTATTACCAAAAAACTGGATTAAATGAAAGAATAATTAAAAAATATTACTCATTTTTATTTTTATTTTGAGACTTCAGATAGAGTCTGGATTTTTCAATCATTTTGTTACAGGTTTTTAAACTTGCAGTTATTCTTGTACTTAATAATTACAAAATTACAAAATTATTATATAAAGTGAAATTCTTATTACGTTGAAATATATAACAGAATAAAGTTAGCAAATATAGTAGTAAATAGTAGCAAAATAAAATAAATGTAAAACGCAACATTTATTATCAAAAACTAAATTAAATGAAACAATAATTGAAAAATATTACTCCTGATTTTTATTTTCAGACTTCAGATAGTTTCTGATTTTTTCAATAATTTCGTTCCTGCATTTTAAACTTGTAGTTATTTATATACTTAATAATTGCAAAATTACAAAACTATTGTATAAAGTGAAATTGCATAATTTTAGTATTATTTATTAAATAATATTATATAATTATTAATGTACAATTAATATAAATGAATATAAATTATAATAAAGTATATTTATAAATATATGATATCATTAATTTTAGTATAGATTTCTAATGGGGTTGAGAATGATAACAATTTTTTTTAAACGGTTATATTTTGCATTTACACTTATACATCAGTTCTTAATTCGTTCTCACGAATATTTTGGATTCATTGATATTCATTATTGCAGCATAAATTAAATACTGCATGGAGAACTAATCTAATATTAATTTGTTTTTATTATAATATGTAATAAACAATAATTCAATCAATAGTAAACTAGGTTGTTACTTTTCGCTTCGTTTCTTTATAAATGTCTAATCTAACCAATAAAAAAAAGAGCGAACCAATATTCTACAAAATCTATCACTACTTGTTACATGTACAAAACTAATATTATTTCACTTCAGTTTTCACAGTCAGTATATTTTAAACAATAGCATTTCGTGGTAATCTAAAATGTAACATTATATAATTACATATATAATCAATAAACAAATAAATATATATATTTATTTACTATTCTTTATTAAATATATATATATATATATATATATATATATATATATTTGTAGGCCAAGAGAAAGAATATAAAATTAATTGAAAATATGTATAATCATTACGACTGGCGCTTTTTGCTTCCATTCTTTCAAAAAGCGTAACCTAACCAAAAAAAAAAATCAGACTGAATATATATCATATTAAACCTATCAGTTATGGCAAATAAAATACTAATTTTATCCTTTTTTCCATCTTTACACTCAGCGTACTTTTCATAATAGAAGTTAATGCTAATTCAATCAATTATAAAAAAGATCGTTGCTTTTCACATTGATTTCTCTAAAAACTAGAGTCAAATTTGAAAGAATGAACGAATAAGATTGTCAAAATCAAACGTTTAAAGGAGCGATGAAATTTGCCGGTCGACAAAAATAGCGGACTCGGTCGGTTCAGAAGAACATTTATTTTGAACATGTTTGCGTGCACATCCGGTAGGTGGCTTGTAAATAAATACAATATGGCTTCTAACATTTAACTGAATATTGTTCCGTACACATGCAGTGAGTGTTAACAATATTAGAAATTTCTTAAAACAGAATATCTTCAAAATTGGAGAAAACTAAGTTAATTTAATAGAAAAAGTTTTTGACAAAAATGTTGTGAAGAAAAAGTTTTGAAAAAGATGTTGTGAAGAGAAAGTTTCGAAAAAAAATGTTGTGAAGAAATAGTTTTGAAAAAAATTCAAACCGTATTTTCAATGCAAAGCGCAAAAAATGGCTTACCTTGCTTCTAATGAAAAAGCTATTGTTCGAAAGCGTTTCAAAGTAAAACACTTCAAATAAACGGGTGGCATTGAAATCCAGAGGATTTTTTGCTTTACCCTCATCTATACACTTTTTCTTACGTTCTAGTCAAAAGTATGAAATTTCACAAATATGTGTTCATAGCAAACTTCAAACCGTATTTTCAATGCAAAGCGTAAAATGTGGCTTCTAGTAAAAAAAAAGCTATCGTTTGAAAGCGTTTTCAAGTGAAACAGTTGTAGTAAAGCGGGTGGTATTGGAAGCCAAAGGAATTGTAGTGAAAAAAAAACAATCGTCCGAAGGCGGTTCCAACTAACACATTTCACAATCGCAGTGCCATTGGAGTCCAAAAAAATGTTTGCTTTTCGTTCATCTTCCAGTAAAAAGTGAAACAGTCGAAATAAAGCGGTGGCATTGAAATTCAAAGGATCTTTTGCTTTTCATTCATTTGTAAAAATTCACTCACTTTCCAGTAAAAAAAATATGAAATTTCACAAATACGTGATCACACCAAACTTCTAAGCATTTTTTCAATGCAACGCGCAAAACGTGACTTCTAGTTAAAAAACTGTCGGTCGAAGGCGTTTTCGCGTGAAACATTTCAAATAAAGCTGTGGTATTGGAATCCAAAAGATTTTTTGTATTTCGGTTCATCTTTCAGTAAAAGATATGAAATTTCATAAATACGTGATCACACCATACTTCGAATCATATATATTCAACGGAAAGCACAACAAATCTTTTACTTGACCATTACCTATAAAATTGTTCATACGGTCTATTAAAATAGTATGAAATTTCACAAATCCGTCTTCATACCAAATTTCAAACCATGTTTTCAATGCAACGCGCAAAACATGACTTCTATTAGAAAAAAACTATCGTTCAAAGGCGTTTTCGCGTGAAACACTTGAAATAAAGCAGTGGTATTGGAATCCAAACGATTTTTGCTTTATCGTCACCTATAACATTTTTCTTGCGGTTTACTGAAAAAGTATGTAATTTCATAAATATGTGATCACACCAAACTACAAAACAATATTCTCGATGCAAAGCGCAAAAAATGGCTTCTAGCGAAAAATCTGTTTGAAAGCGTTTTCAAGTGAAATAGTTGAATAAACCTGTGACTTTGGAATGCAAAAGAATGTTTGCTTTACTTTCATCTATAAAATTTTTCTTACGGTCTACTAAGAAAGTATGAAATTTCACAAATACGTTTTCATACCAAACTTCAAACCATATTTTTAATGCAAAGCACAAAACATGGCTTTTATTAGAAAAAAAACTATCATTCGAAGGCGTTTTCGCGTGAAACACTTGAAATAAAGTAGTGGTATCGTTAGCTAAAGGATTTTTTGCTTTACCTTCATTACTTTTCAAGTCAAACACTCCAAACAAAGCTGTGGTATTATCAGCCGAAGGATTTTTTGCTTTTCGTTAATCTTTCAGTAAAAAGTATGAAATTCTGCAAATAAATGTTTACACCAAACTTCAAACCATATTTTCAATACAACGCGTAGAACGTGGCTTCTAATAAAAAAAAAAACTATCGTTTTCAAGTGAAACAATTGAAATAAAACAGTGCTTTCGGAAGCCAATGGATTTTCTGCTTTTCATTCATCTGTAAAAATTCACTCACTTTCCAATAAAAAATATGTGATCACGCCAAACCTGAAACCATCTTTTCAATGCAACGCGCAAAATGGCTTCTAATAAAAAAATATCGTTCTAAGACGTTTTCGCGTGAAACAGTTTAAATAAAGCTCTGGCATTGGAATGCAAAGCATTTTTTCCTTTACGTTCATGTATAAAATTTTTCTTACGTTCTAATAAAAAAGTATGAAATTTCATAAATATGTGTTCACACCAAACTTCAAACCACGTTTTCCATGCAACGCGCAAAACATGACTTCTATTAGAAAAAAAAACTATCGTTCAAAGGCGTTTTCGCGTGAAACAGTTGGAATAAAGCAGTGGTATCGGAAGCAAAACGATGTCTTGCTTTACGTTCTAGTAAAAAAGGTACGAAATTTGACAAATATGTATTCACGACAAACTTGAAACCATATTTTCAATGCAAAGCGCAAAAAATGGCTTCTAGTAAAAAAGAAACTGTCGTTCGAAGGCATTTTTAAGTGAAACATTTCAAGTAAAGCGGTGGTATTGGAATTCAAAAGATTTTTTGCTTTTCATTCATCTTCCAGTAAAAAGTATGAAAGTTCACAAATATGTGTTCATACCAAATTTCAAACCATATTTTCAATGCAAAGCGCAAAAGATGGCTTCTAGTAAAAAATCTATCGTTTGAAGGCGTTTTCGCGTGAAAGACTTGAAATAAAGCAGTGGTATCGGGCGCCAAAGGGTTAAACGGCGTTCGACGGGACACAACGTACGTCCCTGACCTTTAATCGCACGCCGACACGACTGTCTACGTTTTCCAGGAAGGAGTTCGTGCGACACAACCGCCGACATGCTTATTTTAGCGTTCCCGGAATTGGGTTAAGCTTTTTTCTTTCGTGCGGTGCCCCGACTTTCGTCCATTTCCAATTATCGACGAAAAGCCTCAGCGAACGAGTGCGATCGGGCTGTTGTTTGTTTCTATTAACGGAAGTATGAACAGATTGTCCAAGGAAGCAAAATGTTTCTTTATTTTGAACCGTTTATTTTAAAGTTTGGGTAAATGATTTCGAACTGTTTATTTTGAAGTTGATGAAAATTATGTTGAACCGTTTATTTCGATGCTGGTATAAATTATTTTGAAGTTGTTATAAATGGTTTTGAACTGTTTATTTTGAAGTTGCTGAAAATGATTTTGAACCGTTTATTTTGAAGTTGATGAAAATGATGTTGAACCGTTTATTTTGATGCTGGTATAAATTATTTTGAACCGTATATTTTGAAGTTGTTACAAATGATTTTGAAGCGTTTATTTTGAAGTTGATGTAAATTATTTTGAACCGTTTATTTTGAAGTTGGTGTAAATTATTTTTAAGCGTTTATTTTGAAAGTGGTGTAAATTATTTTGAACCGTTTATTTTGAAGTTGATGTAAATGATTTTGCACCGTTTATTTTGAAGGTGAGGTAAATGATTTTGAACCGTTTATTTTGAACTTGATGTAAATTATTTTGAACCGTTTATATTGAAGTTGGTGTAAATTATTTTGAACCGTTTATGTTGAAAGTGGTGTAAATGATTTTGAACCGTTTATCTTGAAGTTGATGTAAATTATTTTGAACCGTTTATTTTGAAGTTGGTGTAAATTATTTTGAACCGTTTATTTTGAAGTTGGTGTAAATTATTTTGAACCGTTTATTTTGAAGTTGGTGTAAATGATTTTGAACCGTTTATTTTGAAGTTGACTGTAAATGATTTTGAACCGTTTATTTTGAAGTTGATGAAAATGATGTTGAACCGTTTATTTTGATGATGGTATAAATTATTTTGAACCGTTTATTTTGAAGTTGTTCTAAATGATTTTGAAGCGTTTATTTTGAAGTTGATGTAAATTATTTTGAACCGTTTATTTTGAAGATGGTGTAAATTATTTTTAACCGTTTATTTTTAAAGTGGTGTAAATTATTTTGAACCGTTTATTTTGAAGTTGATGTAAATTATTTTGAACCGTTTATTTTGAAGGTGAGGTAAATGATTTTGAACCGTTTATTTTGAAGTTAAATTATTTTGCACCGTTTATAAATCATTTTGAACCGTTTATTTTGAAGTTGATGTAAATTATTTTGAACCGTTTATTTTGAAGTTGGTATAAATGATTTTAACCGTTTATTTTGAAGTTGCTGAAAATTATTTTGAACTGTTTATTTTGAAGTTGGTATAAATGATTTTGAACCGTTTATTTTGAAGTTGGTGTAAATTATTTTGAACCGTTTATTTTGAAGTTGGTGTGAATTATTCCGAACAGTTTATTTTGAAATTGGATAAATATTTTGAACTGTTTATTTTGAAGTTGCTGAAAATGATTTTGAACCGTTTTATTTGAATTATATAAACAGATCGTTCAGATTCTATTATAAAAATATAATAAAATTGCCTAGTTTACCGTAACCTCCGTAAATATTTGAATAAAATTAAATATGCGATATTGCTCCAACATTTATGTCAACTTTCCGATGTTTCTTGTTGACTCCAAACACTTAAACGACTCGTTTAGATTCTATTATAAAAATATAATAATAATGTAATATGTAAAAATATATAAAATGTAAAAATATAATAAAAGTTTAACAAAAATCAGTTAATAAAATTCGAGCTCACGGAAATTGTTCGAAACTGTTCGAAACATTTGAAACTAAATATTTTCTAGACTGACTGTAAGTAGTAAGCCGAATGACTTCGATCGACAAGATTTTTTACTCGTTTCTGTGATATCGCACTTTAATCCGGCCGATCACGTGTCACACGACTTTTTAACAAATCTCTTGATAATTATTATTTCTGCGTACGTGGGTTGTTTCGATTTAAGTCGACGTCAGGTTATATTCTGCGAAAAGTCTGCAGTAACCGGTGTTATTTATATATTTACGCTTGAACTTGACGGTTGAGGTGAAAAATGAAACAGAATGAATAGGAAAGCCTCGTGTAATTTGCGATAATGCGATCAGTGCGACGCGTGCAGTTTTTTTATGAGATATTCGTGTGTAGTAATGTTATACGCAATAGTTTTGTACTGCAGAAATTAGAATTTGATACTTGTAGACACTGTCGAATCTTTTACTTTTGGACGGTACGTTTAAATGCGGTAAATTCGATTTTTGTCAATTTTCAAGCGGCAAGTTTAGACAGATGAATATAAATACTTTTAATTTTCAAAGGCCAATTTTAAACGACGTTAATGGACATATTCTTACGTTTAAACGGCAGTTTTGAATTTCATATATTTAAACACTTTCGAATTACAAGCGGTAAGTTTGAATGACGTAAATATAAATATTATTAATTTTGAAATGGCAGTTTTAAACGGCGTTAATTGAAATATTGTTACTTTGAAACGGCGATCTTGTGTTTCATATAATTCAAAACTTTCGAATTGCAAGCGGTGAAGTTGAATGACGTAAATGGAAACACTTTGAAACGCTAATTTTAAACAACTTTATAATTGGCGTAATTATAATATAATTAAATAATATAAACAATTTTATAGTAATATATATATGATTAATTAATTTTATATGTGGACTGTTTATTTTGAAAGTGGTGTGAGTCCATTTTCTCTTGCTTTGAGAAAATTAAAGGTTAGCATACCTGTTAATTACAAGATTTAGGCAAATTATATGAAGTCTGGCAATGTTTCTACTGTTTTATCAATATGTAATTTGGTTATAGAAATTTGTTTTAGGCGCATTTGACTAAACTAATGTACATTTACCGGCTGCAAATGGACTTACACCACTTTCAAAATTAGACGATTGTAAAAATCGTTTCATTTCAATTTTGAAAAATCAAATATTACTTAAATATACTTCACATTAATCCAATTTTGTTTAGAAATATTGACAAGATGTAAAATAGAAGTAGTATTTTTAATTTTAGAGTTTTTTAAGATTGTTAAAATTACAAGAGTTAATTAGATTGTTAAAATTACAAGATATTGGTAGTATTTACTTATGCTCTATATGTGGCAGTGTTTTCAAATGTTCATAATGCACCAGTAGTATATAAGATAATAACTGCTTGATATCTTTATATTTTTCATAAGTAGTAAGCCTGACATCTTGGTACAAAGGCGCCAGAGCGATATTTTCAAATTTTATTTGGATTGCTGGAATGAATTATCCTCTTTTTGTATATTACTTTTGTCCGGTATTTCTCTTAATTTTGTTTAGTCGTTGCATATATTTACCTTTATTTTGTTCTGCAGAATCTAAGTTCTCAGTAACAATATTCTCATTTGATAAAGATTCTACCTCTATAATTCTTCTCTTTTTACGTTTCCTTAAATTCTTTTTCATAGTGGAATTATCTTCATCCTTCGATTCTAAGATTATTCTTTTGTTTATATTCATGGGCTTTATTTCTGTGTGAATTTATTTAAAATTAAATAAAATAAATATTTCCAACCGTCATAAAATAATATTGTTATACAATAATATTGATTTACCATTTGTTCTTACCTATATCACTATCTGATGTTAATATCAAATTATACATTTTACGAGGAAAATAAAATAAATAATCTAAACTAGTAACTCTTGACACGTAATATAGAACAAATATAAAATAACGGGCTACTGGACATTCGACTTACACCACTTTCATAATCAATGATTACGCAATTTCTTTTACCGATCAATTTTAAATTATACAAAACATAGGCATTTTTTAAGAAATTAAATACTAACTAGTTATACATAAAAAATTTACATTAAAGCAAACATAAATTGCGTGATATCTCATTTTTTTTTAATGTACTTACACCACTTTCAAAATAAATGATATAAATGATATAAAATTTATATATATATATATATATATATATATATATATAATTACTATTCTATAAATTATATATAAGTAAATTATACTAATAAATACGTATAATTGACGATTAGTATCAACAGATGTAAATCTAATAAACTGTAACATTCGTGTGTCTTTTAAAACACCCTGTATACTCGGAAGCAATCGAGTCTAATGTATCCGTCATTAATTGAATTGATCAGCCAGGCTCTGTCATAATATTCAGTTAATCACAGACTGTAATAAGTTATCGATCCGGAGACGATTAAGAATAATGACGGTGCTTATTATATCGCTTTTATTGAATAATAAGCAACTATTTTATAATGACATTGACAAGATGGAGTCTGAGATCCTCAATGGATCATTTAATGAAGTTTGTTACGGGCTGAACTAGAAGAATGAATATAGGAAACAAAATTTGTTACTTTTATGCATTGTGGAGTGATTCGTAATTTATATAAAGAATAATTGATTAATAATCTGCCATATTTTAATCCGATTATTTTGTAATAAACGGGGCAAATTTCACAGGAAGTTTTTATGACGTTCGAATTGAAAATCAAGTTAAGTTGCCAAATTTAAATATTTCTCTATAATTGAACATAAGATTTGTATTGCAATTTTCTCAAAAAAAAAAGAATATGCCATTACATTTAAGAATATGAGACTTTCATATATCCTCTGCATGTTAACAAAAAAAACAGTACTGATAAATTAAGATTAAAAATTTGTTCCAATATTTGTTTCCTTAAAATATTTTTGGTACATTACAAGTAAAGGCATCGAAAAAAAACATAAGGAACCGTTTAAAATTTAATAAAACTTGATTTATATTCGTATAAAATTTATTAAATTTTTGATTACTGAACTGATAGGCGAATTTTAGCAAATGCGAGAATATTTCTTCCACAATATATTCAAACGATAGACCGAACGACAAATTACATATTAAAGCTCGGTCCCTGGATTCTTGATTCTCTCCTTCATCGAATGTTTGTAAACAGCAGTTTGTACGTTTCGATCCGTATGTGGATCCTACTCAGCTGAAAGTGATACATTAAAGTTTGGAAACGATCTTTCTAATGTGGTAACAGTATAAATAGAAAAAGCATGAAATAGACTTGATACAAAAAAGGGGAAAAGGAAGGTGTATTGCTGATTTTTTAATTATTGGAGTAAAGTTAAATGGGAAAAAACGTCTTTGCGAAGTACTTAATAATATAGAAATTTACGGGAAGTGGTGGAAGAAATATTTTATTTTACTGCGTAATTTAAAAAACAGCAATTCGTCTCATTTTCTTGCATCAGGTTTACTTGTTTCGTTCCGTTGTTAAAGTAAAAATGTATAATTTTTATTTTTACTCTTATTACGTTCTTAAAGCCGTTTTAAAACTTTGACAAGATTATGAAGTTTTCAACAAAAATGCCTAGGGACTTCGATCGAGTTGAAAATCTATATTGAACTTATTGTTTCTTATCGCAGCAGAAAATAAGCACATTTAAATTATTTCTTTTTTTTTTCTTATAAAAATTCTTAATATTTAATTGAACATTATTTAAAATTGCCGTTTGACAATCGACAATGCCTAAATTTATGTATATACATTCAATAAAATACAAAATTCTCGTTTACAAATTGACAATATTTAAATTTACCGGATTCGACCGTATTGCTTGAAAATTTGCAATATTGAAGTGAGCATCCTTTAAAATTGCCGCATAAAAGCCGTCAATACCTAAATTTATGAAAATAAATTCACAAAAATACAAAATTCTCGTTTAAAAATTGACAATATTTAAATTTGTCGGATTCAATTGTACCGCTTGAAAAGTAGCAATATTTAAGAGAAAATCATTTAAAATTGCCGCATAAAAATCGACAATGCCTAAATTTACGGAAATGCATTCACAAAAATACAAAATTCTCGTTTACAAATAGACAATATTTAAATTTACCGGATTCGACCGTATTACTTGAAAATTTGCAATTCTTAAGTGAAAATCATTTAAAATTGCCGCTTGACAACCGAAAATGCCTGCATTTATATATATGCGTTCACAAAAATACAAAATTCTCGTTTACAAATTGACAATATTATTTATCGGATTTAATCGTATTGCTTGAAGATTAGCAATATTTAAGAGAAAATCATTTAAAATTGCCGCGTGAAAATCGACAATGCCTAAGTTTATGAAAACAAATTCACAAAAATACAAAATTCTCGTTTAAAAATTGACAATATTTAAATTAACCCGATTCAAACGTACCGCTTGAAATTTAGCAATATTTAAGTGAAAATCATTTAAAATTGCTGCTTAATAATCGACAATGCCTAAATGTATGAAAATATATTCGCAAAAATAGAAAATTCTCGTTTAAAAATTGACAATATTTAAATTTGTCGGATTTAATTGTACCGCTTGAAAAGTAGCAATATTTAAGAGAAAATTCTTTAAAATTGCCGCATAAAAATCGACAATGCCTAAATTTATGGAAATGCATTCACAAAAATACAAAATTCTCGTTTACAAATTGACAATATTTAAATTTACCGGATTCGACCGTATTGCTTGAAAATTTGCAATATTTAAGTGAAAATCATTTAAAATTGCCGCATAAAAATCGACAATGCCCAAATTTATGGAAATGCATTCACAAAAATACAAAATTCTCGTTTACAAATTGACAATATTTAAATTTACCGGATTCGACCGTATTGCTTGAAAACTTGCAATATTTAAGTGAAAATCATTTAAAATTGCCGTTTGACAACCGAAAATGCCTGCATTTATGTATATGCGTTCACAAAAATACAAAATTCTCGTTTACAAATTGACAATATTATTTATCGGATTTAATCGTATTGCTTGAAGATTAGCAATATTTAAGTAAAAATCACTTAAAATTGCCGCGTGAAAATCGACAATGCCTAAGTTTATGAAAACAAATTCACGAAAATACAAAATTCTCGTTTAAAAATTGACAATATTTTAATTAACCCGATTCAAACGTACCGCTTGAAATTTAGGCAATATTTAAGTGAAAATCATTTAAAATTGCTGCTTGACAATCGACAATGCCTAAATTTATGTATATATATTCAATAAAATACAAAATTCTTGTTTACAGATTTGCAATGTTTAAATTTACCGGATTCAATCGTATTGCTTGAAAATTTGCAATATTGAAGTGAGCATCCTTTAAAATTGCAGCATAAAAGCCGTCAATACCTACATTTATGAAAATAAATTCACAGAAATACAAAATTCTCGTTTAAAAATTGACAGTATTTAAATTTGTCCGATTTAATTGTACCGCTTGAAAAGTAGCAATATTTAAGAGAAAATCCTTTAAAATTGCCGCATAAAAATCGACAATGCCTAAATTTATGGAAATGCATTCACAAAAATACAAAATTCTCGTTTACAAATTGACAATATTTAAATTTACCGGATTCGACCGTATTGCTTGAAAATTTGCAATATTTAAGTGAAAATCATTTAAAATTCCCGCTTGACAACCGAAAATGCCTGTATTTATGTATATGCGTTCACAAAAATACAAAATTCTCATTTACAAATTGACAATATTATTTACCGGGTTCAATTGTATTGCTTGAAGATTAGCAATATTTAAGTAAAAATCATTTAAAATTGCCGCGTGAAAATCGACAATGCCTAAATTTATGAAAATAAATTCACAAAAATACAAAATTCTCGTTTAAAAATTGACAATATTTAAATTTACCGGATTCGACCGTATTGCTTGAAATTTAGCAACATTTAAGTGAAAATCATTTAAAATTGCTGCTTGATAATCGACAATGCCTAAATGTATGAAAATATATTCACAAAAATAGAAAATTCTCGTTTACAAATTGACAGTATTCAAATTTATCGGATTTAATCGTACTGCTTGAAGATTAGTAATATTTAAGTGAAAATCATTTAAATTGCAGCTTGACAACCGAAAATGCCTGCATTTATGTATATGCGTTCACAAAAATACAAAATACTCGTTTACAAATTGACAATATTATTTATCGGATTTAATGGTATTGCTTGAAGATTAGCAATATTTAAGTAAAAATCATTTAAAATTGCCGCGTGAAAATCGACAATGCCTAAGTTTATGAAAACAAATTCACAAAAATACAAAATTCTCGTTTAAAAATTGACAATATTTTAATTAACCCGATTCAAACGTACCGCTTGAAATTTAGCAATATTTAAATGAAAATCATTTAAAATTGCCGCTTGAAAATCGACAATGCCTAAATGTATGAAAATATATTCGCAAAAATAGAAAATTCTCGTTTACAAATTGACAGTATTCAAATTTATCGGATTTAATCGTACTGCTTGAAGATTAGTAATATTTAAGTGAAAATCATTTAAATTGCCGCATAAAAACCGTCAATACCTAAATTTATGAAAATAAATTCACAAAAATACAAAATTCTCGTTTAAAAATTGACAATATTTAAATTTGTCGAATTTAATTGTACCGCTTGAAAAGTAGCAATATTTAAGAGAAAATCATTTAAAATTGCCGCATAAAAATCGACAATGCCTAAATTTATGAAAATGTATTCACAATAATTCAAAATTCTCGTTTACAAATTAACATTATTGAAATGTATAGGATTAAATCGTACTCCTTGAAGATTAGCAATATTTAAGTGAAAATCATTTAAAATTGCCGCATAAAAACCGACAATACCTAAATTTATGAAAATGCATGCACAAAAATTAAAAACTCTCGTTTAGAAATTTACAATATTTAAATTTACCGGATTCAATCGTATTGCTTGAAAATTTGCAATATTGAAGTGAACATCGTTTAAAATTGCCGCATAAAAGCCGTCAATACCTACATTTATGAAAATACATTCACAAAAATACAAAAATCTCGTTTAAAAATTGACAATACTTAAATTTACCCGATTAAAACATACTGCTTGAAGATTAGCAATATTTAAGTGAACATCATTTAAAATCGCCGCTTGATTTGAAAATCTGTATTAAAAAATCATACTGGACTTATTGTTTCTTATCGTAGCAGAAGATAAGCACGTTTACATCGAAACCTTACGGAACATGCATTCCCTTGAAAATCTTTCCTCACAACAAAGTATCTAACAAAGCGTATATGCTTCAAAAATTATTTCTTCTTTTTCAAATATCTTTTCTCTAGTGACGCATGGTTAAAGTTACTTTTAAAACAATTGAATAGTATTATCATATCCTCTATAATATCTTTCCAAATACCTACAAACTTACCTCACAATTACTTTTTACTTACCAAAAACTTTCTTACTGACTAACTTTCAGAATCAAACTGATCGCAGTGCGACATATACCATAAATAATAACTACTCTAAACAACCTAATTCCTTACAAATTGACAAACTTACAAAATATCCTATGATAATATATCAGTTTTTAACCAAAACATCAAATAGCCTCAACAACTTTGCAGGCAAAAACATCTTAGCACATAACTATAAACTCTATATCCTCTACACATAACCGGTGTACTCGTCGCAGTACAAAACATCGTAATTTTTTTCATACCCTGCACAGTCATAAAGAACCTCTAACTGGTTTAAGTGCGTGTATAAGCACAGGTATCATCTGCGTGTCTGAAGGGAGGAAAATAAAAGGCCGCATACCGGTTCACAGGGCTATCGCCAAAGATTCTAATCCCGGCGACAGTGGAGTCCTTTGTGGGGTACAAACAGTGTCTATAGAAGTTCGCCCCTACCCTCGTGTCTGAAGGAAGCTATTGATTTCGCTACATTACGTACTCGACCCTGACAGAAACGAGCAGAAGGTCAATGCACGACCTTGTTCACGTCGAGTTTTCTTACACATTCCTACAGAGTCGGAAGTGGTCGGATATTATCAGCGATTCAGAATTTTTTAACCCTTTCGAGACGGTTGGGACACATATGTGTTTAACACTAGATTGCCCAAGGCAATCATTTTGACTGTTTTTTAATTTCAATTAGAAAAACAATTATGAAATTGATGACACAATTTCTTAGAATTTGGTGACTTTTTCTATAACATATAAATGGGTTTAAGAATAATTGTAGTTACTTCCGCCCTCCTTTATTTCCGTATATATATGTGTTATACCTATATTGCCCAGAAGCAGTCATTTTGACTGCTTGGTAAATTTTAAATAATCAAAAGATTTTTATTTATTGAATTGAGTAAATTTCTTATATGACCTGTCCGGCTTTGTATTGAAATATGATGCATGATAAATTGTCGATTTGGGCGTATACTCGATAAGTGTCAGTTGCTCAATAAGCTAAAGTAGTACTAGTTATTCGAATCTTTATAAAGTGTTGTTCTAACAAGTTGTTTATTTTATTTCTTTTGCGCCCTAACTTTATGAAAAAAATGTCGAACAGAAATGAGTTCTTGGAAAAGCTAACGAACATAAGTGAAGAGTGCTCCGATATAGAATCAAATGCAACAAATTCTGAACTATCATCTGAAGATGAAGCGGATTATATTCAAAGTGAAACATCTGACGCTGAAGATAGTGATGAAGAGTCGATCACCAATGATGAAAATGAAAGTGTCATCAATATGCCCAGGAAAAGGTGTAGGGTGCTAACTAGTTCAGATTCTGATGAAGAAACTGAAAATACGTTTCAGGAGGTCGAAACAACTGCTGATGGTACTGTGTGGACAAAAATTGACGAAGGTGGTATTCCTGGAAGGATACCATCTGCTTGTATTTTCAAGAGTGTGAAAGGGCCAACAGGCTACGCAAAAAGGAACATTGTGGCAGATAATCTTATCAGTGCATTGTCGTCGATAATAGATAACTATATTATCAAACATATAAGAAAGTGCACAGAAGAATGTCGCCGAATTTTCAGGAACGATTGGACAACAACATTACCGGAAATACATGCATTTATTGGGATTTTTTATGCTCGTGGAGCCTACGAAGCAAAAAATTTAAAACTGAGTTATTTATGGTCAGCAAAGTGGGGTCCCAAATTTTTTAGAGAAACTATGGCCAGAGAAAGGTTCAAGCAAATCCTACGATTTATTCATTTTGACAAAAGAACCGAATGCAGTAGGCGCCTACAATCAAATAAATTTGCCTTGCTTTCGGAAATATGGGTTAAGTTCATTGAAAACAGGCAATATGTACAGTTAATATTTACTAATGACCTGTTCTATAACTGTAAATAACATAAAAAATATTAAAAATTAATTTTAAACAAATTTCTTTACATATTTGTTATTTTTTCACAATGCATCATTTTGACTGTTTTTGGGCAATATAGGTATACAAGAAATCTCGGGCAATCTAGTGTTAAATGCTTTTGGCTGTTTTATTTATAAACTTGTCAAGAGTTAGTTGAGTACCACTCTTTTTTTTCATTTCTTCATAAAGATTTCTGTAACATACAGTGCCTTTATGAATTTCCCTACGTATTTGACATACAGTGGACGAAGTTTCTATAAGAACACCCCAATTTTCCGTTGAAAATTGATTCATTTTATAATGTTATGTTAATTAATGCGTGGAAACATCACCTTAGCACAGTGTATTTATTGTGAAACGTTGAATGTATACAAACTTGCGAATTTTCAGTTTGTATACAAAAACACAATAATGTTCGCCGTGGTAGGTACGAAATTTGTATAAAAACAGCTATATTTACTTAGATGTCTTTCATCAGTTGAACCAACAAGATCTTCAGTCATTCAAAGAGAAAGTCTGTGCTGCAAGCATATAATATTCCGATTTATAAATGCAAATATAACAAATAAAATATTTTTCCTTTTATCAGAATACTACGAGGAAAAGTTTTAAGTCGTGGAGAATAGGTAAAAATTGAAGCATACCGCGATGCAGGATTCTCTATTCGAAAGATTGCTGAAAAAATTAACAGATCAAGCACTGCTGTACATCATTTTTTAAAATTGCGTGAAAATTATGGTAAAAGCCATTATACCGGTGGCAACAGAAAACTTGCAATGCGTGATCGTTTACGTGTTTTTAAAGAAATACGAGGTGGAAGTAAAATTGTTTGTGAAGTAACAAGAATTTTGGAGTTGAAAAAAAATAAAATGTTAAAATAGAGAAAATTTGTATCGAAACCACCTCTTACGTAAGAACATAATATTAAATTTTATAAATACACATAATAATATATAAAATATGTTTCCTTTCATCAAAATGCCACGAAGAAGTTTTAAGTCGAGAAGAAGAGGTAAAAATAGAAGCATACCGCGATGCATGATTCTCTATTCCAAAGATTGCTGACCAGAGAAAGGTTCAAGCAAATCCCTCAATTTATTCGTTTTGACAAAAGAACCGAAAGAAGTAGGCGCCTACAAACAAATAAATTTGCCCAGGTTTCGGATATATGGGACAGGTTTATTGAAAATAGTCAAGCTCGCTATCAACCAGGGCAAAATATAACAGTTGACGAGCAATTATTTCCGTCAAAAGCCAGGTGTAGATTTACACAATATATGCCTAATAAACCGAACAAATTTGGCATCAAATTTTGGCTTGCATCAGATGTTAGTAGCAAATATATTTTGAATGGTTTTCCTTATTTAGGGAAAGATGAACAACGACCATCATCAATGCTTCTCAGTGAACACGTTCTGAAACTTGTCGAGCCATATACAAACTGTGGAAGAAATATCACAACCGATAACTTTTTCACTAGCGTGTCACTCGCGACAAAATTATTGGCCAAAAAATCAACTCTAGTTGGAACTATTAGAGGAAACAAAAGAGAACTACCCAAAGCAGCCAAACAAATGAAGGATAACATGCCTCGTTTTTCCACTTTGCTATATAAATCAGAGAATTGTGTTCTTACAATATATAAAAGCAAACCAAATAAAAAAGTAGCTGTTCTAAGTTCTAAGCATAAATTTGTTAAAATTGATAAAAGTAATAAAAAAATGTTACCGGAATCAATTCAATTTTATAACAGTACAAAATTTGGAGTTGACATGGCGGATCAAATGGCCAGAAAATATACAGTAAAAGTTAGTTCTCGTAGATGGCCCCTCCAAATATTTTTCAATATTTTAGATTTGGCTGCCATAAATGCTTGGATCATTTACGAAGAAACGACAGGAATACAAATGGAACGAAAAGAGTTCTCATTTCAATTAGAATTTTTAAGACAGAAAAATTTATCAGAACATGAAGACCCACAAAGATCAACTGCAACATCATCAAATGCAACCCATTCTCACAAACGCAAATTTTGTCAAGTACGACTTTGCCACAACAACAAAACAAATAATATATGTAAAAAATGTCAAAAGTATGTTTGCGGAAGATGTACACATAAAAAGATTTCCACTTTCATTTGCATAAAATGTACAAATAATAATGCATAAATTATTTTTTTTTAAATTAAAGTAATTTTTTTTATTGTTAATATTTACTAATAACTTGTTGTTTAATTGTAAATAATATAAGAAATTGACGTAATTTCGGGGAATGCGGCCAAACTCAAAGTCGACTCAATGATACACTCTTTACTAAAAACATGTTTTTGATTAAAAGTCATTTATTTACCTATATATTTTCTTGGGGTTACAATTTATTTATATTTTGAAAATTCTAGAAATTTCTAGAATTTTCTTAAACAAAAATAATTTTTGAAATGTGGTTAATACCACAGAAATGTTAAAAATTAATTTTAAACAAATTTCTTTACATATTTGTTATTTTTTCACAATGCAGTCATTTTGACTGTTTTTGGGCAATATAGGTATACAAGAAATCTCGGACAATTTAGTGTTAAGGGGTTATGGCTACTTGGAATCGGCAAAATTACATGATCTTCAAGATTCTTTTTGCCATTTTAGTGAGTATTAATTAAAATTCGCAAATTACTACCAAAAAGTACGCATTTAGCGGTACTTGTATAAATGTTTATAATCTTCAGATTCTGATTCTAACGAAGATCATCCAATAGTATTTGCCCGACGACGTATAAATATTATTGATTGCGATGATGAATTTAGTAGTAAAAAAATTGTCAGATAAGGAAATGCAACGTATATTTATGTTTAATGCCAAATGCCAACTGTTTTATGAAATTCCATACTTAAGCTTTTATAAATAGAAGTGCAAACGTTGTAAGCCGTTGTTACTTCAAAGATACAAAATGTATTGGTTATAATAAAATCGTTGAAACTGCTGAATTCATTGTTAATATGTATTTCGGGGTTGATATTTCTTGATTTCACGTTACATAGATTTTGTATACCCACCAAAAAAAAAATCGGTTCATAGAGGGTCCACCAAAAAAAAAAAAAAAAAAAAAAAAAAAAATTTTTCGAGCCGTCAAATTGGAATACCCCCTTAATCATAGATACTAACTAACAATCTTTTAAAATTTCTTGCGATTCACGCTCGATGAAGAATTACAACGGGTTAAGACTATATTTCATGATTTTTTATTTTAATGCAAAATAATCATAACATGTACTTTCTATAATGTGCATTAAGGAAAAATATTTAAAAAAAAACAATAGACTGCTGTGGTACTGCGAATTCATATTGCATCTAATTCGCAGCTTATCCTTTAAACACAATATTTATTTAAGGGGGTATTGCAATGTGACGGGTCGAAAAAAAATCGATTTTTTTTTTTTGCATTTTTTGATAGTTTATAGTCATAGAATTAATATCCCAGAATTGCTTTAGGCGATTCCGTCCTTATTGAATAGTAATTACGTTTCAAAGTAGAGATTTACAAGTGCAGATTTTTGCAAATGGCGTAAACGATTACTCAAAAACGGCTTTATAGATCGACTTCAAATTTTAACACAATATTCAACATACTTATGGCTATCGCATGAAGCTCAATCATGTTAAAATTTTGATTATAACTCATAACTTTGCCTTATTTATAGCGCAAAAATTGCTTTGTTTACACTTTTTTACAAAACGTCGCCATTTTGTTAATTTTCATTGAAATTTGAAACCAGAGGTTCATGCGATAACCACTTTCATACAAATTCAGAATCTCCTTCGATTTTCTGTCTCAGATGTCCAGGAGGGCCGGACTTGTTAGCCAGCATAACAAACATTTTTTTTATGGATGCAAAACCACCAATATAAATTAAATACTTAAATTAATTGTTAAAAAAATTAAAAATTCAATATACAAATATTTTTAAACGATAAAAAAATGTTCCTCTATTGTCCTAGGCCATAAATTTTCAGGAAAAAAAGTTTTCTCAATTATATGCAACAGTTTCTGAGAAAAAAAATGTTGAAAATTGCTTTTTTTTAGGCGTTCACATTGGAATACTCCCTTAATTAAAAAACAACGTAAATCGTCTTTTTCGCGTTATGTCGTGCACGGAATACAGGCTTTAGAGAAGAAACGTAGAAAGTGAAGGTCGGAAGTTTGTTATTGGCGTGTGCCGGTTACTGATAATCAGACGGATTGAAATTCTTTAACGCATTGACCGCCACGGTACTTTTTAGGATTCCGGTTGTAAGAAGCCAATTTAATTTAATCATGTTATATTATTGTATTATGTATTATTGAATCGATGTACCACGAATCTCATCGTAGCTGCACAAATATTGTAAGTAAACAAACTACGATTTATCTCGTAGTTGGCAGTCGACGTGTTAAAAGATGCGATTTTTTTGAGGAAAGAGAAAAATTGGTTATAATTAATACGTGCAGCGAGGACTGAATAATTGAATAGTTAGGCGCACTGTTGATTATAACGAAGATGTAATAAAAAGGAAAATGCACGAACGTTACTTTGTATCAAATAATAGAGTTGGCTTACAGTATCCTCAGAATTTCAAGGGAAATAGGAATTTTTTATCGGTTGTCTTTACTTACTTTTTCGTCTATTTCGTACTGTCTAAAAACATAATCTTAACTTTTAACCCTTTCATGCATGATTTTTTAGTTTTGACCCCAAAATATTCTATTATAAGTACTGTCTAAAAAATATAATCTTGACTCTTAACTCGTAAATTCATGATTGTTTCATTTTTACCCCAAAAAAATTATATTATAAGTACTGTCTAAAAAATATAATCTTGACTCTTAACCCTTAAATGCATGATTTTTTAGTTTTGACCCCAAAACATTCTATTATAAGTACTGTCTAAAAAATATAATCTTGACTCTTAACTCTTAAATGCATGATTTTTTAGTTTTGACCCCAAAAAAATTCTATTATAAGTACTGTCTAAAAAATATAATCTTGAATCTTAACTCATAAATTCATGATTGTTTCATTTTTACCCCAAAAAAATTCTATTATAAGTACTGTCTAAAAAATATAATCTTGACTCTTAACTCTTAAATACATGATTTTTTAATTTTGACCCCAAAAAAATTCTATTATAAGTCGATTATTATGTGTAAACTCTTATTATTCATTATTATTATTATTTATGTTAATATTATTATAATTATAATAGACACCTATATACATTATATTATATGTATCTATTATAAGTAGGCTATTATATAGAAACATAAATAATATCGTTTAATTGCTATGGAAAAAGTATGCATATATTATATTTACGCTAATTATTATGAAATTTTAATTATTATTATATTATATGTATCTATTATAAGTAGGCCATTATATAGAAACATAAATAATATCGTTTAATTGCTATGGAAAAAGTATGCATATATTATATTTACGCTAATTATTATGAAATTTTAATTATTATTATATTATATGTATCTATTATAAGTAGGCCATTATATAGAAACATAAATAATATCGTTTAATTGCTATGGAAAAAGTATGCATATATTTACAGTAATTATTATGAAATTTTAATTAGTTTCTTTTACTCCATTTTGTTCTTATTTTTATATACGAGTATAAACGAAGTAATGCCAAAAACAAAAGCATAACACACACGTAAAGAAAATCTGACATTCCATATGTATCAACTTAATTAGTATCGCAGGAATTTTTCTGTAGCGGTAGTGTTTTTGTAAAACTACGAAGAAGTGCATTTGAATTATTTAGAAGGTAAAAATGTTTGACGCCGTTACAATTGCGTGTATGTAAAGTAACGGCTATTTTTAGTTTTCTTTGACAACAACCTTAAGCTCCGATTTCATAGAAGTTTACGAAAATCTCTGCCAAAAATGCAATAACATGACATGGCAGGAACTCTGTTATTAAAATTGCTAAAAAAATATTTTAAAAGTTTACTGTTGATCTTGATTAATATATATATACCGTTAATTATTTATATATACCGTTAATATTATTTTTCCACATTTTTAGCTCTGTTACAGACACTTCTACATAAGTTAACCGCTATTTTTATTTTTTTAATTGCATCCTTAAGATTAAACTTCGAAGAGTTTTATGAAGACGTCTGCATAGCAAAGAGATGTTTTAATTATTTACCATTAATCGTGACGATAACATTATTTACTAATATAAGTTAACCGCTGTTTTTATTTTTCGCAACTACAGTCTTTGCCCTTGATTTGGAAGAATTTCACGAAGTTATCTGCCAAAAATATGATAATATAGCATTGCAAAAAAGTTGCTATTAAAATTGCTAAGAACATTTTCATTTATACCGTTGATAGCGACAATAATATTGTTTATTAACATCTTTCACTCCGTACGTTCAATTTATAATTTTCCTTCTTTCAAATATTCGGTTTGTCACTTTTTTTAGGGAATTAATCAAATTTTAAGCGTTCTTCTTTACATATTTTAATTCTAAGTATTTTTTTATGCATCAATACAATTAAAATTTTTGTGCATACTACGACCGCATTTTTTATAAATGATAATATATAATGATAAAAATCATTTACTTTGCTTTTGGTGAGTACACTAGTTACCGCTAAAAAAAATTACACAGACAATTTGCCCCGTTTCGAAATAAAATAAAGCATAGTTTTAAACAACCATCAGTAAAATAAGAAAACCTGAAATACTTCTCCGTAGAAACAAATATGTCAACGCCTGAAACTATCGACTTTTATGCGTAACCCGCAATTCTCGATAAAAACGAACGTAAATGCGTTAATCTTATCGAAAATCGTTTAGGTAGGCACAATAAAGCAGCCTTTTTCGTACTCATCAAACGAGCCGAAAAAAAATTGATCACCGTTTGCGATGTGGTGCCTTCAGAAAAAAAGTGGCAAAAAGTGGCAAAAAATGGCAAAAACTGGCGGCTGAACTGGACTCATCTTTTTTTTTTCAAATATTTTACGGTTGAACTTGACGTTAATATTATTTTTCCACATTTTTAACTCTACTACAGACACTTCTACATAAGTTAATCGCTATTTTTATTTTTTTAACTACAGCCTTAAGATTTGATTTAGAAGAGTTTTATAAAGACGTTTGCTAAAAATGCAATAACTAATATAAAATGGCAGGAACTCTGTTATTAAATTGCTAAAAAAGTATTTTAATAGTTTACGGTTGAACTTGACGTTAATATTACTTTTCCACATTTTTAACTCTACTACAGACACTTCTACATAAGTTAATCGCTATTTTTATTTTTTTAACTACAACCTTAAGATTTGATTTCGAACAGTTTTATGAAGACGTCTGCAAAAAATGCAATAATATAACAGTATAGGTATTTAGCCACTAAAATCGGTAAAGGAATGTTTTAATTATTTACCATTGATCGCGACGATAACATTATTTACTAATATAAGTTAAACGCTACTTTTATTTTCTGCAACTACAGTTTTAGCCGTTTATTTCGAAGAATTTCACGAAGTTGTCTGCTAAAAATATGATATAACAGAACATTTTTTAATTATTTACCATTGACCTTGATGATAACATTATTTATCCACACTTTTAACTATGTTATACATACTTCTATATAAGCTAACTGCTATTTTTATTTTTCTTAACTATAGCTTCACCTGCTGATTTCAAAGAATTTCACGAAGTTGTCTGCCAAAGATAATATAGCATCGCAAAAAAGTTGCTATTAAAATTGCAAAGAAGAACATTTTCATTTATACCGTTGATAGCGACAATAATATTGTTTATTAACATCTTTCACTCCGTACGTTCAATTTATAATTTTCCTTCTTTCAAATATTCGATTTGTTACTCTTTTTAGGGAATTAATCAAATTTTAAGTTTTCTTCTATGTACGTATGTTAATTCTAAGTATTTTTTTCATGAGGTAATACAATTTTAATTTTTGTGCATACTACCATTGCATTTTTTATAAATGATAATATATAATGATAAAATGCATTTACTTTTGTTTTGACCAGTACACTTGTTACTGCTCAAAAAATTACACAATAATTTGCTCCGTTTCAAAATAAAATAAAACACAGTTTTAACCATCAGCAAAATAAAAAAACCTGAAATACTTCTCCGTAGAAACAAATATGTCAACGCCTAAAACTATCGACTCTCATGCGTAACCCGTAATTCTCGATAAAAACAAACGTAAATGCGTTAATCTTATCGAAAATCGTTTAGGTAGGCATAATAAAGCAGCCTTTTTCGTACTCATCAAACGAGCCGAAAAAAAATTGATCACCCTTTGCGATCTGGTGCCTTCCGAAAAAAGTGGCAAAAAGTGGGAAAGAATGGCAAAAAGTTGCGGTTGAACTGGGCTCATCTTTTTTTCAAAGACGACGGTTGGCAGGTTTACATTTGGCTCCTGTGAAATGTCAGTGTCACGGATCTTTGTGAAGCCAACTGCAACGTTGATGAAACCTTCATTTTCAAATAATATGGCGGATGCAAAAACACTATGCTTGGCTTGTTCAATTTAATTGCCTGCGAAGTTGTTGTCGGATATGAAATATTTACGACGGGAAAATAAGTATCTTACGAAATAATACAAGAGGACACGAAAAATGGTTGTCATTGACAATAAGCGTTTTCACTTTCTATTTTGCACTTAACACATTATTGACCGGTTATGAGTTAACTCGTTTTTGCACTTGCGTAACTATTTTAATTTTTGAAATGCAGGACAATGTGGAATATTGCAAAATTTTATTCATCGTCTTCAGACGCGCCGGCTTCATGATGAAAAATACAGTTTTCTTGATATTGAAGTTTTTATTACGATTCTGGTATTAGAAAGCTTCAACAATCTTCCTGTTCTGCGGAAATCTGTGATAAGTACGAATCTGCGACCTAATATTATGCAGAGAATATGTTCTTCAAACGAAGTGAAATTACTTGTTAATTAATAGATTTACGACTCATACAAATCACTACTTCTTTATTCAAAATATCATGCTCTTTCAGATCTTAAAGTAAAAAATATGTATGTATATATAATGTATATTTAAATTTAGCAACACACATATAGACATAAAAAATAGGAAATATTAAAAGAACACTGAACCGCAACAACTTGCTTGTATTACTTTTATTTATAAATATTATAATGATAGTCCAGTTTCTAGTTTCACCTATCTAAATCCGTCATATATATTTAAATTAAAAACAGATACATATACACAAAAAATACGAAATGTTAAAAGAACACTGAGCAGCAACAGCTTGCTTGTGTTACTTTTATTTATAAATATTTTAGTAATAGTCCAGTTTCTAGTTTCACCTATCTAAATCCGTCATATATATTTAAATTAAAAACACACACATATACACAAAAAATACGAAATACTAAAAGAACACTGAGCCGCAACAACTTGCTTGTGTTACTTTTATTTATAAATATTATAATGATAGTCCAGTTTCTGGTTTCACCTATTTAAATCCGCCATATATATTTAAATTAAAAACACACACATTTACACAAAAAATACGAAATACTAAAAGAACACTGAGCCGGAACAACTTGTTTATGTTACTTTTATTTATGATAATTTTAGTGATAGTCCAGTTTCTAGTTTCACCTATCTAAATCCGTCATATATATTTAAATTAAAAGCACACATATATACACAAAAAATAGGAAATACTAAAAGAACACTGAACCACAACAACTTGCTTGTGTTACTTTTATTTATAAATATTATAGTAATAGTTTAGTTTCCAGTTTCGCCTATCTAAATCGTAGGTATATATTTAAATTTATCAACACACACATATACACAAAAAACAGGAAATACTAAAAGAACACTGAACCACAACAACTTGCTTGTGTTACTTTTATTTATAAATATTATAATGATAGTCCAGTTTCTAATTTCACCTATATAAATCCGCCATATATATTTAAATTAAAAACACACACATTTACACAAAAAAAAATGAGAAATACTAAAAGAACACTGAGCCGCAACAAAACATCAAATACTAACGGAATTAAATAAAAAACTCTAAGGAATTCAAAGGAACTAATTACGACTGTCATACGAAATATCGCTCGCGTAAACAAAAAATGAACAAAAGACAGAGTATTATATTGTAAGAGTAACATACGTATTTCACATAATATTTTACACACATGTATCTCACACAATATCTTACAAATATTAGGGTCTCCAGAAAATTCGTGTCGATTTTGAAGGAAAATTGAAACCCAGCTCATTTAAATTTTGGTATACATTTATTAAATTATGTAGGTGCCATTCTCTTCCACAACCTTTCTCCATCTTTCATGCAACTTGAGGATTCCTTTCTTCCAGAACCTCTTAGGTTTTTCGGCGAATAAGTTTTCTAAATGAATTTTAATCTCGATTAAAGATTTGATACTTTTTCCATTAAGGGAATTTTGTAATGATCAAAATAGACAGCGCGTATCTTGTTTGCCGTTTGTGTGGCATTTTTGCCTTTTCGGAAAAAAAGCATTAAATGTCTATAAAGCAGTTTGTTTGCTGCCATATACTAAAGTGTATAAAACTGACAAAAATTAACGTATCGTAACCAAACTTTTTTCCAAATATACCTTTAGTACCGTTATTTAGAATATGTACAGGTGTCATTTGTTTTAAAAAATTATGATATATTCAGGTCTGTTCTTCAAATCGTAGCTCAAACATAGATCTTCATGTTCAAATCATAGCTAACGCTATAGTAATAAAAAATAGTGATTACACAGGCATCTAAATTACCGCGGAACCTCGTATATCGGGTCCAATTACGTAATTACCTTAAAAACACGGATTCGTGGCTGGCAGTTGACTGTTTGTTCACTAATTAGAAAGGTTAAAAAGCGCACATTGATAATTACGCGACGATTGTCTGTTTCCATGAGCCTAATAACCCGCAGTCAAATTTGCATTGTCCTTCGCCGAAGAAAGTTCGACGCGTTCCGCAAGTTATCAACTGAAATCACACAATCAGACATGTCGTTCGTGCTCGAAATTGTTTCGCGTGCGCAGACGACATTACGTTATCCTGGTCTATGAAAAAAGGACATAAATACGTATATAAACAGATTTAGTTCACGTTGTCAAAGGTTTCGTATGTTCGTTGTAAAGAAAATAAATGTGTATTATTGCTCGAACTTTTCCGGAGAATCGATTTTTTGTTCTTTAAAAGTAATTTTGATTGAATATACAATATGATGTTGTGTTATAAATTTTTCCAGAGAACCAATTTATTATTCTTTAAAAGTAATTTTGGCCGAATATACAATGCGATGTTGTGTTATGATTTTTTTTCCAAAGAACCGATTTTTATTCTTTAAAAGTAATTTTGATCGAATATACAATGTGATGCTATGTTATGATTTTTTCCCGGAGAACCGATTTCTATTCTTTAAAAGTAATTTTGGTCGAATATACAATGTGATGTTGTGTTATGATTTTTTTTTCCACAGAACCGATTTTTATTCTTTAAAAGTAATTTTGATCGAATATACAATGTGATGCTATGTTATGATTTTTTCCCGGAGAACCGATTTCTATTCTTTAAAAGTAATTTTGGTCGAATATACAGTGTGATGTTGTGTTATGAATTTTTCCAGAGAACCGATTTATTATTCTTTAAAAGTAATTTTGATCGAATATACAATGTGACGTTGTGTTGTAAATTTCCGGGCGATATCAATTATAATGGATAAACTTGTATTTTCGATTTTATGAATAAAGTCCTAAAACTTTTTGATCAAGCTGGTATATCATAGAAAGAGAACTATCGGTACATTTACATAAAATATTAAGTATCAAGGTAACAAATAATATACATGTAACTTAACCCTTCCGAGATTGTTGGCACATATATGACCCAGTTAAGTTTAATCGTAGATTCTAATTATCAATCTACTAAAATTTGTCGCACATTTCTTCATTGTAAATGGGCCTCTATTGTTATATTCTTCAAAATCGCGTACCACAATTTCTTCTCGTCAAAAAGTTCGTTAAGCATAAAATATCAGCGCGGTAACATTATTTGTAGATAGTTTTCAAAAAGTGATTACGGTATATAGATAAAATGAGCCGGTAAGTTTTTTGCTTTGTATTTTATTAGCATTCTTTTGAATATTTTTATGTAGCCAATTCAAATTACTTAGTTCTTTATGTACAAAAAGATGTGTCAGCAGTCTTATACGTTCCAAACGCTGTTTTTATATTACTTTTTTGCTATTACATGTAATACACTATATATGTATCAATTGAGAATAAATTTTGTCATAATCTTTATAAGACTAATGGAACATATATGTCCCAAGGGTTAACTTTGCACTGATGTAAAAAAAAAAAATAGTTTCCAAGCGCTGTTTTTAATTTCAGAAGCATCTTGAAGAATGCGGAAGAAATTTCAAATTGTAGCAATGACATAATTTTATATTCAGAAAGCGAATCATTTGTTAAAAGTGATGACAACTCACTATACACTATACCCATGAAAGAACGGAAGAAGTTTGTAATTAATAAGTGTGATAATAATGAAATTTAGTTTAAAGACATTGATGTACCATCCTATACTAATTCTACATCAAATATTAGAACTAACTTGTGGAATGATACAATTTTGCTCCAAAGATGAAAATACCAGGAAATCGGAACTGTATCAATAATGTAGGTCTGAACTGTGGTAGAACTAAGTTGGATGTGTTTTTGAAGTTACGCCCGAAAAGTTTGTTCATGTGGATATCATCATGCACCATTAAGAGATTTGACCTTGTAAAGAAAGGTGAAAAACAAAAAAGAAACATAAAGCCAACAGATTTTCATGAAATTTGCACTGATGTAAAAAAAATAATTTCTTTTTCTTTTACCGTATTGTAATGAATCGATTCTTCACCTGAACTGTTAGAAATGAAACCTGCGTCTTTTATTTTCTTTAAAAAAAATCCGTCTGGAAAGGGTTAACTAACCTCATTTCAATCAAATTTATACATTTTCACACCCAAAAATAATTTGACCCCCGAAAATACAACCGCGAAATCTCAAGAAAACAAATATGCAGACAAATTTATCGTTTGCATATATATTTCACCGTAAAATAGCATGCAACATATTTTATACAGTCGAGCAGAAAGTATTAAAAGCGCATAAAAAGAGATCCGACTCTGACGCAAAATGTTTTTATGTCGATGAGAGGCGTTTGACACGTGTCGATCGGGTGTGCAGAAAAAATCTCTGCGAAACGGAAGAAACGTCGATGCGTCACTGGCCCCCCGCTTCTGACGTCATGTGACGTCGTATGACGTCACAACGTCTGCGCCATTACGCCATTGTTCTGAATGCATCTCTCTACTCGTCACGTGATTTACTGGCTACTTCTGGTTAGCATGACTTCTAAAGTTACCGGGTAGTTAAAGTGGGTTGTCAACAAACTGGTTTAGTCGTTGATAGATATTGCATTATTTAACACATTGGGGACCAGACTCTATGCCTGACAGTAGACGTTTTTGTATTGAATTGTGTGTATTGAGTTCGTTGAATATTAGTAAACTACACTTTTACATGAACTTGTGTGGTTTCGCATAAGAATGTGTGTATTGCATTTTTTCTGGAGAACCTATTTTTATTCTTTGAATTCAAAATTCGTTCGGCCTAATATTAGTGAATTTCAAGCATTTTCTCAGTTGCGTCAATATTTATATGAAATGTTCAATGCTTTTACACGAACTTGTCTGGTTTCGCATTAGAATGTGTGTATTGAATTTTTTCCAGAGAAGCGGTATGTATTTTTTAAATTCAAAATTCATTTGCTTAAAAATTAGGAAACTTTAGGCATGTTCTCAGATGCCTCAATATTAATATGGTGGATATATGAAATGTTCGATGCTTTTACACGAACTTGTGTGGTTCCGCATAAACATGTGTGTATTGAATTTTTTCCGAAGAACCGATTTTTATTATTTAAATTCAACATTTATTCGGCCAAATATTAGGGAACTTCGAGTATTTTCTCAGACGCGTTAATATTAATATGGCGGACATATAAAATGTTTAATGCTTTTACATGAACTTGTGTGGTTTCGCGTAAGAATGTGTGTATTGAATTTTTTTCCGGACAACTGATTTTTATTATTTAAATTCAAAATTCGTTCGGCCTAATATTAGTGAATTTCGAGCATTTTCTCAGATGCGTCAATATTTATATGAAATGTTCAATGCTTTTACACGAACTTGTCTGGTTTTGCATAAGAATGTGTGTATTGCATTTTTTTCCAGAGAACTGATTTTTATTATTTGAATTCAAAATTCATTCGGTCAAATATTAAGGAACTTTGGCAATTTTTCCAGACTTACGTCAATATTAATATGGCGGACATATAAAATGTTTAATGCTTTCACACGGACTTCTGAGGGCTCGCATAAAAATGTGTGTATTGAATTTTTTTCCAGAGAACCGATTTTTATTCTTTAAATTCAAAAGTCGTTCGGCCTAATATTAGTGAATTTCGAGCAATTTTCTCAGATGCGTCAATATTTATATGAAATATAGAATGCTTTCACACGAACTTGTGTGGTTCGGCATAAGAATGTGTGTATTGAATTTTTTTCCGGAGAACCGATTTTTATTCTTTAAATTCAAAATTCGTTCGGCCTAATATTAGTGAATTTCGAGCATTTTCTCAGATGCGTCAATATTTATATGAAATATAGAATACTTTCACACGAATTTGTGTGGTTCCGCATAGGAATGTGTGTACTGCATTTTTTTTCCAGAGAACTAATTTTTATTATTTAAATTCAAAATTCATTCGGTAAAATATTAGGAAACTTCGAGCATTTTCTCAGACACATCATTATTAATATGGCGGACATATGAAATGTTCGATGCTTTTACATGTAATTGTGTGGTTCGGCATAAGAATGTGTGTATTGAATTTTTTTCCAGAGAACCTATTTTTATTCTTTAAATTAAAAATTCATTCGGTCAAATATTAGTGAATTTCGAGCATTTTCTCAGATGTGTCAATATTTATATGAAATGTTGAATGCTTTCACATGAACTTGTGTGGGTCCGCATAAAAATGTGTGTATTGCATTTTTTCTCGGAGAACCGATTTTTATTATATAAATTCAAAATTCAGTCGGCCGAATATTAAGGAACTTCCTGCATTTTCCCAAACTTACGTCAATATTAGTATGGCGGACATATACAATGGTCATTACTTTTACACGGACTTGTAAGGTTTCGCATAAGAATGTGTGTATTGTATTTTTTTCCGGTGAACCGATTTTTATTCTTTAAATTCAAAATTCATTCGGCCGAATATTAGGGAACTTCGGCCATTTTCCCAAACTTGCTTCAATATTAGCATGGCGGATATATAAAGTGTTTAATGCTTTCACACGAACTTGTGTGGTTCTGCATAAGAATGTGTGTATTGAATCGTATCATGGATATTATGCAAATGCATAGCAAATTTTAGTAAATATTCATTAATTTCGTTTTTATTACTAGTGTAATAAATACTTTTTATTTTTTAAATTAAAAAGTCAGTTGCCTAGTTTATATTTGGCATTTTGGTACTCGAAAATGCCAATGTCCTGTATGTAAGGGGCATCATTAAAAAATGTCGTGGAAAATATTGTTTTGTAACGCTGTTCTATTAAAAAAGAATATAACTACGTAAACACCTTTTCAGACTTGCGTCAATATTAATATGGCGGATATATGTGTGTGAAATGTTCAATGCTTTTACACGAACTTATGTGGTTCCGTATAAGAATGCGTGTATTAAGTCGTTTCATGGATATTATGGGAATGCACAGAAAATTTTAGTAAATATTCACGAGGCATTATTTTAATTTTGTTTTTATTACTAATGTAATAAATACGTTCTATTTTTTAAGTGAAAAAATGCGTTGCGTAGTTTGTGTCTGGTATTTTGGTACTCAAAAATGCCAGTGTCCTGTATATAAGGCGCGTCATTAAAAAATGTCACGGAAAATATTGTTTTGCAACGCTTTTCTATTAAAAAATAATATAAATACGTAAACACATTCTCAGACGCGTTAATATTGACATGGCGGACATATAAAATGTTTAATGCTTTCACACAAACTTGTGGTGTTGCGCATAAGAATGTGCGTATTGCATTTTTTTCCGGAGAACCGATTTTTATTCTTTAAATTCAAAATTCATTCGGCCGAATATTAGTAAACTTCGACCATTTTCTCAGACGCGTTAATATTAATATGGCGGACATATAAAATGTTTAATGCTTTCACACATACTTGTGGTGTTCCGCATAAGAATATGTGTATTGCATTTTTTTCCGGAGAACCTATTTTTATTCTTTAAATTCAAAATTCATTCGGCCGAATATTAGTAAACTTTGACCATTTTCTCAGTCGCGTCAATATTAATATGGCGGACATATAAAATGTTTAATGCTTTCACACAAACTTGTGGTGTTCCGCATAAGAATGTGTGTATTGTATTTTTTCCGGATAATTCATTTTTATTATTTAAATTCAAAATTCATTCCGTCAAATATTAGGGAACTTCCGGCATTTTCCCAAACTTGCGTCAATATTAATATGGGGGATATATGAAATGTTTAATGCTTTTACTTGAACTTGTGTGGTTCTGCATAAGAATGTTTGTATTGAGTCGCATCATGAATATTATGGAAATGCATAGTAAATTTTAGTAAATATTAACGAAGAGTTACTTTAGTTTCGTTTTTATTTTTAAATGTAAAAGTCGTTTACGTAGTTTGTGTCCTGCATTTTGGTACTGGAAAATGCCAGTGTCCTGTATATAAGGGACGTCATTAAAAAATGTCATGGAAAATATTGTTTTGCAACGCTGTTCTATGAAAAGAGAATATAACTACGTAAACACATTCTCAGACTTGCGTCAATATTAAAATGGCGGACATATTAAATGTTTTATGGTTTCACACGAACTTGTGTGGTTCTGCATAAGAATCTGTATATAATACATTTTTGGTAAATACTTTAACACAAATTTTGGTAATTATTCATTAATTTTGTTTTTATTACTAGTGTAATAAATACTTTTTATTTTTTAAATGAAAAAATCCGTTGTGTAGTTTGTATTTGGCATTTTGGTACTAAAAAATGCCAGTGTCCTGTATGTAAGACGCGTCATTAAAAAATATCATGGAAAATATTGTTTCGCAACGCTGTTCTATGAAAACATAATACAAATTCGTAAATAGATTTAATTCATGTCGTCAAAGGTTTCGCATGTTTGTTGTAAAGTACAGAAATGTGTATTATTACTCGATTTTTTCCAGAGAACCAATTTTTATTCTTTAAATTCAAAATTCATTCGGTCAAATATTAACGAATTTCGAGCATTTTCTCAAACGCGTCAATATTTATATGAAATGTTCAATGCTTTCACACGATTTTGTGTGGTTCCGCATAAGAATGTGTATATAATACTCGTATCATGAATATTATGGGAATGCATAGCAAATTTTAGTAAATATTCAAGAAGCGTTACTTTGATTTTGTTTTTATTTTTTAAATGTAAAAGTCGTTTACGTAGTTTGTATCTGGAATTTTGGTACTCGAAAATAAATTAAAAATTGTCACAAAAAATATTGTTTAGCAACGATGTTCTATTAAAAAAGCGTATAAATAAGTAAACACGTTCTCAAACTTGGGTCGATATTAATATGGATATTATGCAAGTGCGTAGCACATTTTAGTAAATATTCGAGAGGCGTTACTTTAATATTTCTTACTAGTGTAATAAATACTTTTTATTTTTTAAATGTAAAAGTCGTTTACGTAGTTTGCATCTGGCATTTTGGTACTCGAAAATAAATTAAAAGATTTCACAAAAAATATTGTTTTACAATGCTTAGGGGTCGAAACAGTACTGTGGAAACATGACTTTATCACTGCGAACTTCGGCAAATAAACGAAGATAGATCACGCGATTCCCAACTGTGCAACAAAGTCGCCCACACTTCTACTTACCTTGATTATTAACCAGTTTCTTGATCATCAACCCACCTTTTTCGCATCATATGTCTTTATTGGCTGTCGGTACTTATCAGTAATCTCCTCGCAACACCTCATCATTCAAGGCCTCAACAAAAAAACTAAACAAAAGTAAATCATACGACTCCCAGCCATATACGAGTTACATTTTTTGCGCTCGACTGGATTATTAACCAGTTTCTCGATCATTGAATTACTCACATTTATCACATCGAATCCGTTTATACGCCGCCAGTTCTTGCTGGTACCAAACAATTTTCTCACATGTCTTTACTCTTGAATCACTAGAACTTATTTAAAAATTACTCGGGCAACCAGATAAAGCATTCGCGTATAATTCATAACGTAACGTTCCGTCGTTGTTGAGACTTTGTAATACTAGAATTGTGATAAAAGCCTCAATATCAAGAAAAGTATATTTTTTATAATAAACCGGACACGACTGAACATGATGAGCAAAAGTTTTGCAATATTGTATATTGACCTTCGTTTCAAAAATTAAAATAATTAACGCATATGTGTCATTTATGGTACATGTTAAACTTGATTTTTAGACCACGAGTACTATAAATACTTGACGGAGATATATTTATTTAATGCGCTGAAAACATATATTTTATGACAAATTTAATTCTAAGCGTATTTTAAGTAATTTATAGCGATAGTTCAGAAACTTATAACAGCGATGATAATAATGAAAGTGAGTGTAAAAATGTTAGTGACCATATGCCAATAACAGCAGCAGACGACGTTGTAAATTTTGTTCCCAAAGAAACATTGAAAAACGAAGAAACATGATGTGTACTGCATGTGATATACTTTTGTGCGACACATGCTTTGCACCTTATCATACAAAGTAATTAAGTATAAACACTATTTTTCCTATTTTTATATTACTTTTATTCCTATTACATATAATTGCTATTATATATAATTATTAAAAAATATAATTTTTTTAATAACACCTAAAATATCTCCAGTTACACAATTTCTGCAGGTTCTACAAAAATCGCTTTATAAATAACAAACTTATGATTTTTTCTAATATACATTTTCCCAAAAGTCTGCAGTTCTAGGCGTATTTCTTACATATTTCTTAGTTTTTCTCAAAATATTGTATTAGCTACCTAACCCACCATTTCCCGTGGAACCACCGTTTTCCACCAGCACACCAGATCCACTGCTCACATAAACTTTGCTCTCTGCTTATGATAATTATTAAAAAGCACAAACAAAAACACAAAACACCTAAAATACCTCCAATTACACAATTTCTGTAAGTTTCACAAAAATCGCTTCATAAATAACAAACACACACTTAAAATACTTCCAATTACACAATTTCTGCAACTTTCAAAACAATTGCTTCATAAATTACAAACTTATAATTTTTTGCATGATATTTTACTGATTACTGATTTATTGACTTATGATTTTTTGAAAAACGTTTCCACTAACTTACCTCTAGATGCCTTCTGTCATAAATTGCTCTCTAACCATGACCATTCCCCATTGAAACACGTTTTTTCCACCGGCACTATAGATCCACTGATACATAAACTAATGCCCCTATATATATATGATAATTATTAAAAACACAAATACTCCACAATACATAATTTCTGCAAGTTTCACAGAAGTCGCTTTATATTATAAATTACAAATTTATAATTTTTCGAATATACAACTTTCCCATAAACGTGCGGTCCCTTGTCGTATTATTCTGTCAAGGTTTCCGTGGAACCACCGTTTTCCACCAGTACGCCAGATCCACTGACCACATAAACATCGCTCTCTATACCTTATGGTAATTATAAAAAAAACATTATTTTTCTTAGTAACACCTAAAATACCTCCACATACACAATTTCTGCAACTTTCGCAAAAATCGCTGCATTAATGACAAACCAACGATTTTCCTAACGTACATTTTCCCAAAAACGTGCGGTCCCCGGCATATTTCTTACATAACTATTTCTTAGGTTCTTCCAACGTATTAGCTACCTAACCATTTCCCGTGCAAACACCTTTTTCCACCAGCACTCCAGATCCACTGACCGCCTAAACGCCCATCGCACTCTATACCTTATGATAATTATTAAAAAACACCTAAAATACTTCCAATTACACAATTTCTGCAAGTTTCACAAAAATCGCTTCATAAATAACAAACTTATGGTTTTCCTAATATACAACTTTCCCAAAAACGTGCGGTCTCAAGCGTATTTCTTAGCTTCTCCCAACGTATTGTATTAGCTACCTACGATCATTTGCCGTGGAACCACCGTTATCTACCCTTGCACTCTAGACACACTGAGAACATAAACGCGCTCTATGCCTTATGATAATTATTAAAAAACACAAACAAAAACACAAAACATCTAAAATTCTTCCAATTACACCATTTCTGCAAGTTTCACACAAATCGCTTCGTAAATAACAAATAAACACCTAAAATATTTCCAATTACACAATTTCTGTAAGTTTCACAAAAATCGCTTCATAAATAACTAAGTTATGATTTTTTTCTAACGTACATTTTCCCAAAAACGTGCAGTTCCAGGCGTATTTCTTAGCTTTTCCTTAAGTATTAGCTTTCTAACCGACTATTTCCCCTGGAACCTCCGTTTTCCACCATCCCGCCAGATCCACTGACCACCCAAACGCCCATCGCACTCTGCACCCGCGTGTTCAACTTGTCCGTCGCGACTCCCACCATCCGCCATGCCTGAAGTTCCTCGCCGCGGGGGCGTCTATCGCGCGTCGCGAGTTCGGTGGGGAGATAAAGTCGTCTCGTCGTCTATTTCCATCCTCGCTCCTGCTGGCCCAGATTCGTCGCGACCGTCAGAACGCAAACGCGCACAGCTTCTCCTTCCTCCTGGCCCTCACCTTCTGCCTCTTCTTTCTTCTCCCTTCTTTTCCAGCCGTTTCGCGCCCCTCGCAACTCATGCGCCAAAGCAGACCTGGTGGGAGGCGGCAGACTTTGAAACCGTCTCGGCCACGTTCCGACAGTCAGTGTTGAAAGAGTTGGCCGACCGGATTGTGCGACGAGCGTCGAGAATCGCAGAATCGAGTAACGGACGGTTTGGCGGAATGATGGTTCAAGTGTGAAGGCGTGAGTGTGGTTGAAGGTTGGAGGTTGGAGTTCTGTGAAGTGAATGGAGGTTGTGGGGTGCAAGGGAGGGGTGGGGTGTTTGGAGTGGTGTTGACAGAAGTTGGGAGGTTGTGAGATTATGAGTTTCTTCGGAAATGTGAGATTTAAACGTAAATTGGATTGTAAACGAGAGTTTAGGACGGGTACTGCAAAAATGGGGGGTTGAGATAGTATGATAAAAGAGGCGGAATTTGAAATAATTGCAAATCTTAAAAGTCGTGAACAGCGTGGTTAGGAGAGGTACTTCCAAAATGGGAGGTTAAGATAGTGGCGTCGAAAATACGGAATTTGAAATAATTGAGAATCTTGAAAGTCGTAAACAGTGTGTTTAGGAGAGATACTTCCAAAATGGGAGGTTAAAATAGTAACGTGAAAAACGTGGAATTTGAAATAATTGCGAATTTTGAGAGTCGTAATAGAGGATTGAGGTGCGAGCATCTTGGAAATTTGAGGTTTAAGCATAGGTTCAATTGTAAACCGTGAATTAAGTATGGTTCTGCAAAAATTTGGAGTTTAGTTAGGATTATCAAAAATGCGGAATTTTAAATAATTGCGAATCTTGAAAGTAATTGTAGAGGATTGAGGTGTGAGGTTTCTTGTGAAATTTGAGGTTTGAACGTAAATTGGATTGTGAATGGCGAGTTTTGGAGGGGGGCAAAAATGGGAGGTTGAATACTGACATGGAAAATGCGGAATTTGAAATAATTGCGAGTTTTGAAAGTCATAAACAGCGTGTTTAGGAGCGGTAGTGCAAAAATGGGGGGTTAAGGAAGAAACGTGAGAAATGTGGAATTTGGAATAATTCGGGATCTGGAAAATCGTAATAGAAGATTGAGGTGTGAGGTTCTTGGGAAATTTGAGGTTTGACCATAAATTCGATTGTAAACGGCGAATTTAGGAGAAATACTGAAAAAATGGGAGGTTAAAATAGTAACATGGAAAATGCGGAATTTGAAATAATTGCGAATTTTGGATTTTTTTTATGGAGGATTGAGGTGCGAGGATCTTGAAAATTTGAGATTTAAGCGTAGGTTTAATTGTAAACCGTGAATTAGGTATGGTGCTGCAAAAATTTGGAGTTTACTTAGAATTATCAAAAATGCGGAATTTTAAACAATTGCGAATCTTGAAAGTAGTTGTAGAGGATTGAGGTGTGAGGTTCTTGTGAAATTTGAGGGTTGAACGTAAATTGGATTGTAAATGGCGAGTTTTGGAGGGACACTGCAAAAATGGGAGGTTAAAATAGTGACATGGAAAATGCGGAATTTGAAATAATTGCGAATCTTAAAAGTCGTGAACAGCGCGGTTAGGAGAGATACTTCCAAAATGGGAGGTTAAGATAGTGGCGTCGAAAATACGGAAGTTGAAATAATTGCAAATCTTAAAAGTCGTGAACAGCGTGGTTAGGAGAGATACTTCCAAAATGGGAGGTTAAAATAGTAACGCGAAAAACGTGGAATAGAAGAATTTTGAGAGTGTAATGAGGATTCGATTGGGAAATTTGAGGTTCAAGCGTAGGTTCAATTGTAAACCGTGAATTAGGTATGGTGCTGCAAAAATTTGGAGTTTAGTTAGGATTATCAAAAATGCGGAATTTTAAATAATTGCGAATCTTGAAAGTAGTTGTAGAGGATTGAGGTGTGAGGTTCTTGTGAAATTTGAGGTTTGACCATAAATTCGATTGTAAACGGCGAATTTAGGAGAAATACTGCAAAAATGGGGGGTTAAGATAATAAGATAAAAAATGCGGAATTTGAAATAATTGCAAATCTTAAAAGTCGTGAACAGCGTGGTTAGGAGAGGTACTTCCAAAATGGGAGGTTAAGATAGTAACGTCGACAATACGGAAGTTGAAATAATTGCAAATCTTAAAAGTCGTAAACAGCGTGTTTAGGAGAGATACTTCCAAAATGGGAGGTTAAAATAGTAACGTGAAAAACGTGGAATTTGAAATACTTACGAATTTTGAGAGGCGTAATAGAGGATTAAGGTCCGAGGATCTTGGAAATTTGAGGTTTAAGCGTAGGTTCAATTGTAAACCGTGAATTAGGTATGGTGCTGTGAAAATTTGGAGTTTAGTTAGGATTATCAAAAATGCGGAATTTTAAATAATTGGGAATCTTGAAAGTAGTTGTAGAGGATTGAGGTGTGAGGTTCTTGTGAAATTTGAGGTTTGAACGTAAATTGGATTGTAAATGGCGAGTTTTGGAGGGACACTGCAAAAATGGGAGGTTGAATAGTGACATGGAAAATGTGGAATCTGAAATAATTGAGAATTTTGAAAGTTTTAATGGAGGATTGAGGTGTGAGGTTCTTGTGAAATTTGAGGTTTGACCATAAGTTCGATTGTAAACGGCGAATTTAGGAGAAATACTGAAAAAATGGGAGGTTAAAATAGTAACGTGAAAAATGCGGAATTGGAAATAATTGCGAATCTTAAAAGTCGTGAACAGCGTGGTTAGAAGAGATACTTCCAAAATGGGAGGTTAAGATAGTGGCGTCGAAAATACGGAATTTGAAATAATTGAGAATCTTGAAAGTCGTAAAGAGTGTGTTTAAGAGAGATACTTCCAAAATGGGAGGTTAAAATAGTAACGCGAAAAACGTGGAATTTGAAATACTTGCGAATTTTGAGAGTCGTAATAGAGGATTGAGGTGCGAGGATCTTGGAAATTTGAGGTTCAAGCGTAGGTTGAATTGTAAACCGTGTATTAAGTATGGTGCTGCAAAAATTTGGAGTTTAGTTAGGATTATCAAAAATGCTGAATTTTAAATAATTGCGAATCTTGAAAGTAGTTGTAGAGGATTGAGGTGTGAGGTTCTTGGGAAATTTGAGGTTTGAACGTAAATTGGATTGTAAATGGCGAGTTTTGGAGGAATACTGCAAAAATGGGAGGATAAAATAGTGACATGGAAAATGCGGAATTTGAAATAATTGCGAGTTTTGAAAGTCATAAACAGCGTGTTTAGGAGCGGTAGTGCAAAAATGGGGGGTTAAGGAAGAAACGTGAGAAATGTGGAATTTGGAATAATTGGGGATCTGGAAAATCGTAATAGAGGATTGAAGTGTGAGGTTTTTGGGAAATTTGAGGTTTAGATGTAGATTCTGCTGTGGACGCCGAGTTTAGGAGAGATGCTGCAAAAATGGGAGGTTGAAATAGTAACGTGAATAATGCGGAATTTGTAATAATTGAGAATTTTGAAAGTCGTAAACAATGTGTTTAGGAGAGATACTTCCAATATGGCAGGTTAAAATAGAAACAAGGAAAATGCGAATTTGGAATAATTGCGAATTTTGAAATTTTTTTATAGAAGATTGAGGTGCGAGGTTCTGGGAAATTTGAGGTTTAAACGTAAATTGAATTGTAAACAACGAGTTAGGAAAAGATATTAAAAAAATTGGAGGTTAAAATAGTAACGTTGGAAATGCAGAATTTGAAATAATTGAGAATCTTGAAAATCGTAAACAGCGTGTTTAGGAATGGTAGTGAAAAAGTGGAGGGTTAAAATAGTAACCTGGAAAGCGTGGAATTTGAAATAATTGCGAATCTTGAAAGTCGTAACACGGAATACTGTGTTTACGAAGTTGTTGGGATGTTTCTTTATACACATATGGAATCGTACATAGCGAAGCAGGGAGAAGGGATTTAAGAAAATAATCGCACAAGTTGAAATAAATAGCAATAACAAAAACACAGATTTTGATTTAAACATTGCAAGCATTGCTAATCCTGAAAGTAGTAATTGTAGATTTCTGTGGGTATGCAATCGTTTTCAGATAAGTATGTTGCAGCTTGAACACGTGCAGAATTATAAAAACAAAGTTTAGAGTGATAGAAACAATTCCACTGGTTGGAATAGTAATGTGAACAAATACAGATTTTTATACCATTACAAACCTTTAAAGTGTAAAAATAAGTTTAATAATGTTAATAATAAGTTTGGACATTGTGCGTAAAGAAATAGTGTTAAAAATTGCAAAGTTTTTTGTTTCCTGATAACAATTTAAAAATTGTCAAATTTTAAATAATAGGACTGGAAAGTAATAAAGTGAAAAATATAAATATTCAAATACATGCGCAAACAATATAAATTGCAAGTGGAGTGTTTCAAAGTTCTATTGTGTGTGAAAAAAACGATTAAAACCAATAACAGAAAAAAATTGTAAAATTAAAATTTTTAACGACAATTAATATTAAACAAATTTAATAATGTCGATAATAAGTTTGGATATTCTGCATAAAAAATAGTGGTAGAATTGCAAAGTTTTTCATTAGTGATAACAATCTAAAAATTGTAAAAATTTAAATAATAGGACTGGATAGTGCGCATGCTAAAAGTGTGATATAAAAAAGTGCATAATTCAAAATCCAAAATTACACATTATTACTATCTCAAATTTACAAATTTATTAAATTACAAGTTACAAATTTACAGTTTATTATATTACAATTTACAAAATTTACTATTTACAAATTTAAAAGTTTTAAATTATTATTATTTCAAAATTACACGGAATTCACAAAATTATACATTTTCAGAATTATTACGAAGAGTCGTTGTTATAAGTTGCAAGAGATCGATGTTGGATTTTTAGATTTCCGATTAATATGAAATAATATTTTATTCTGCCTGCGATAATTTGGAATTGTATATTACGTTAAAATTTTCATAATTACCATAAAATAATCGTTTACTTTATTAAATAATAAAATTATTAAAATTATAATTAGTTATATAAATTATAAAATTAAAATATTAAAAAATAAAATATTAAAATATAAAATGTATTCATCACGTGTTTTTTTTCACGCGCATTAATACAACAATTTTCTTCCCAAAACTGGGCCAATTTTTAAATGGTCCAAAAACAGTACTTCGTCCAATTAGACACGTGACTCGCAGGAATGCAATTATACAATTGCCTTCATTACGGGCGCGTGCGCAAATGTTTTGCAGTAAAGTTAGCGGGTAGTGTTAAATTTGCACGGGGCACCTGTTGCTCGCGAATTTATGTTTTGATAGACGAGTCCGCGTAAAGCGGCGAACGCTGTTGTCACCGCAAAACTACGCACATTTTATGAAGATTTCAACCTTCGTTATCGCCGCGACATTGAACGACGCCGGTCAATACGTTTCTACGTACGTGTAATGCGAGGTGCAATCATATTTATGGCCGCGTGTTGCGCGAAGTGTGCGAGTCTTTAAAAAAACACAGGTGTGCTGTGGGACGTCGAAATAATGTGGATTCGTGAATTTTTTGGTGGTGTGAAAGAAGAGTGTAAGAAGATTTGTTAATGGAAAATTAATGGAATGTTAAATTACATATGTTTGGTTAAAATTGGGACTTTTAATAACGTGGATTCTCGATTTTTTTTTTTTTGTTCACTTAAAAGAAGTGTATTCGAAAATTTGTTCATCAAAAATAGTAAACATTTTCATGCCACTTTGGCTTTACAAACCTAGAATTTTAACCGTTTGAGTGCCACGGGTCTTTCTCATTTCCCGGTCGAAACTTGCCAAGCGGCGCGATAGCGCTTGTTATATTCCGTGTCGAAACTTGCCAAGCGGCGCTATAGCGCTTGTTATATTACAGCAATTTTTATATGAATAAAAGCATGTAGACCTATAAAGTGTAACATTACTCCAATTTTATCTTTTTTACCTAAGATTGAAAAGTTACCGTAATGTTGTGCATCGAGAGAAACCGAGCCTGCTGTGATTACGCTGCAGTTTTGAGGACAGACAGAAGAAGCGCGATCGCGCCGCTTGGCACTCAAACGGTTAATGTGACTGTTAAATTTCATGTGTTTGGTACAAATTAGAACTTTGAATGACGTGGATTTTAGTTTTTCTGTTGATATGAGAGAAGAGTATTCGAAAATTTGTTAATGGAAAATAGTAAACATTTTCATGTCATTTTGGTGTTCAAAATGTAGGGTTTTAATGTGACTGTTAAATTACCTATGTTTGGTAAAAATCAGAACTTTGAATAACGGTGAATTCTCGATTTTTTTTGTTCACTTGAAACAAGAGTACATACTCGTAAAATTTGTTAAAAGGAAATAGTAATAATTTTCATGCCACTTTGGCGTTAAAAATGTAGGATTTTAATGCGACTGTTAAATGATATATGTTTGGTAAACATCGAAACTTCGAATAATGTGGATTCTCGAATTTTGTTCACGTGAACGAAGAGTGTTCGAAGATTTGTTAATGGAAAATTAATGGAATGTTAAATTACATATGTTTGGTTAAAATTGGAACTTTTAATAACGTGGATTCTCGATTTTTGGTTGTTGATGTGAAAGAAGAGGATAAGAAGATTTGTTAATGGAAGATAGTAATCATTTTCATGCCACTTGGCGTTAAAAACCTAAGAGTTTAATGTAACTGTTAAATTACGTATGTTTGGCAAAAATCGAAATTTTTAATAACGTGGATTCTCAATTCTTTGTTATTGACCGGCAAGAATAGTGTTCGAAGATTTGTTAATGGAAAATAGTAAACATTTTCAGGCCATTATGGCATGTAGCATATTTCCGAAAAGATCGAAACTTTGAATAACGGTGAATTCTCGATTTTTTTGTTCACTTGAAACAAGAGTATTCGTAAAATTTGTTAAAAGGAAATAGTAATAATTTTCATGCCACTTTGGCGTTAAAAATGTAGGATTTTAATGCGACTGTTAAATGATTATGTCAATATGGTAAACATCGAAACTTCGAATAATGTGGATTCTCGAATTTTGTTCACGTGAAAGAAGAGTGTTCGAAGATTTGTTAATGGAAAATTAATGGAACGTTAAATTACATATGTTTGGTTAAAATTGGAACTTTTAATAACGTGGATTCTCCATTTTTGGTTGTTGATGTGAAGGAAGAGGATAAGAAGACTTGTTAATGGAAGATAGTAATCATTTTTATGCCACTTGGCGTTAAAAAGCTAAGATTTTAATGTGACTGTTAAATTACGTATGTTTGGCAAAAATCGAAATTTTTAATAACGTGGATTCTCAATTCTTTGTTATTGACCGGCAAGAATAGTGTTCGAAGATTTGTTAATGGAAAATAGTAAACATTTTCATGCCACTATGGCATGTAGCATATTTCCGAAAAGATCGAAACTTTGAATAACGGTGAATTCTCGAATTTTTTTATTCACTTGAAACAAGAGTACATACTCGTAAAATTTGTTAAAAGGAAATAGTAATAATTTTCATGCCACTTTGGCGTTAAAAATGTAGGATTTTAATGCGACTGTTAAATGATATATGTTTGGTAAACATCGAAACTTCGAATAATGTGGATTCTCGAATTTTGTTCACGTGAAAGAAGAGTGTTCGAAGATTTGTTAATGGAAAATTAATGGAATGTTAAATTACATATGTTTGGTTAAAATTGGAACTTTTAATAACGTGGATTCTCGATTTTTGGTTGTTGATGTGAAAGAAGAGGATAAGAAGATTTGTTAATGGAAAATAGTAATCATTTTCATGCCACTTTGGCGATAATAACCTAAGATTTTAATGTGACTGTTAAATTACATATGTACAGAACTTTGAATAACGTGGATTCTCGAATTTTGTTGACGTGATAGAAGAGTGTTCAAAGATTTGTTAATAGAAAACAGTAATTATTTTCGTATCACTTTGATGTTAAAAATCAAGAATTTTAATGTGACTATTAAATTACGTATGTTTGGTAAAAATCGGAACTTTGAATAACGTGGATTCATGAATTCTTGGTTAACGTTAAATACACTAATATTTGAATAATTGGTGAAGCGAAATACTGATAATTTGCATGTCACTTTGGTCCATAAAATATATAATTTTAACGTAGCCATTTCGAATGACGCCGATTCTTGAATTCTTAGTTGATATAACTTACAATAATGTGCGAATATTGATTAAGAAAATTAGTGAAAATTTTCATGTCCCTACAATATGTAAATTACCGAACTTGAACGATACTATTAATTCGCTTCTAACAAAAACCACGTGCGATAGGAACTTTCTACGATTTAAACTATATCTATGTATATCTACACTATAAAGATCGTTTTATATCGCTTCGGTGTGCAGAAGATAGGATTTGAATGTGACAGTTAAACTATTATACACATATTTAGTAAAGGTCGGAACTATCTCAGTAGCCTTATATTATTCGAATTCGCAAATACTTACTTGGCGGGAGACAAAGTTATTTGAAAACAGACAAATTGATTCGACGAAGTACTTATGACTTTGATTGGTGCGGTGCGTCGAATGTTATCGTGGCCGTTAGAGTGTGCACATTTTCTGATTGTATCGATTTTCATTATCGCAGTGACCGTGAATAACTGTGGTCATTGAGTCGCTAGGTAAAATGAGGTGAAATCGTGAATACCGGAAAATCGAACATATCATTTAAAATATGTAATCTGTAACGGTCTGTTATGGCGTCAAGAATTTAAAAGATAATCGACAGATAACACATAATTTAAAATATGCAATCTAATCACTTTAAAAATATTAGAACATATAATTTAAAACCTGTAATTTGTGGCATTTTGTTATGGCCTCAAGAATTTAAAATATAATCGACAAAAACTGATAATCGTACAAAATGCATAATATAATAAAATGAAGTGGAATCGTAAATACCGGAAAATCGACAGCCCACTTTAAAAATATTAGAACACATAATTTAAAATATGCAATCTAATCACTTTAAAAATATTAGAACATATAATTTAAAATATGTAATCTGTGGCATTTTGTTATGGCGTCAAGAATTTAAAAAATAATCGACTGATAATCGTACAAAATGTATAATATAATAAAATGAAGTGGAATCGTGACTACCAGAAAATCGATAGCCCACTTTAAAAATATTAGAACATATAATTGAAAATATGTAATCTATGATGTTTTGTTATGGTGTCAAGAATTTAAAAGATAATGGCACATAATTACCGATGCAAACATAAGCGAAAGAACCACTTCAAACAGTCTTTGAAATGAACCTAACGTTCACAGTCGAAATCTGAATTACCCCGTGCAAAAATTGTAATGCGTCTCCAATGAAATCACAGAACTCCACAGGTCCGTTTTTTAACCCCTTGCCGTATGTTTTAATTCAAAAGAATTCGAGCTCAAGCGGCGGAAACGTATTTTCCGAACTTGAAACAAATTATATTTCAATATTTTGCAACTGTCTGTCCAAGTAGCTGTATACTTATTTACTTCATGCAATGTTGGTCTTGTGGAATTAAAATGAACTTGAACTGTAAAATTTTTACAAAATAATACAATTTTATTATTATTTTTACATTATACTGATTTAATGCATATATATAGTATTTTATAATAACTATACAATATGTATAACAAGCATTTATATATATATATATATATATATAATGTATATATAATTACAAAATATTATATATACGTATATATGTATATAACTGAGAGAATGTATAAATTTTGATCACGAGTCAGACTCGTCATATTCATGTTCGACATGAAATTCCGACCACGAGCCTCTCTCGTGTTATTCACGTTTGGCCCGAATATCCTATCACGTGTCAGACTCGTCAAACTACGGCAAGGTGTTAAGCTTCCAACAAAACGCGCGAACCATCATTAAACCGCAATATACCATCGCCTACAGAATCCAAAAACGTCAACGTATAGCCGAAAAACAAGTGCAAAAGTGTGTGGTGTGTAAAATGTGACTTCCCGGCGTTGGCAGTGGTAGTGAAACGCCGTTTTTCTGTCACAACATTGTTGCACTTTTGTGGATACGAACCCAGCACGCGACTCTAGTGCTTCCAACGAAATCGCTAACTTTCTGTGTGCCTAGTCATAAAACGTGCGGCTCGTCAGATGTTTTTAAGGTATGTCGTTTGGTTGTTATATCATGGCAGGCGTAGGTGCTTTTTTGTTTGTATGGGAAGAGTGTGTAAAAAGTGCGTGTAAAGAAAAGAGCGTGAAACTAGGTGTCGAAGACCCAGGAATTATGTATTTATATAATATTTTCATTATTTTCATTACATGGACATTATATGAGCCGTTTATTTTGAAAGTGGCCTAACTCCATTTATCTTGAAACCGAGATAAATAAAATTTACTGATAAATAACATGAATTTGTACATGTAACCATGGTAATCGGAAAATATTGAATAACGGAGTTACGCCACTTTCAAAATAAATGGCTCATATGTTCATTATTCACAAGGAATTTTATGTTTAACATTTGAAATATTTACGAACGCAAGCAAAGATTAGTAGATGAATAATTTGATTTTGTTAAAAGTTTATACAGATGCCATTTATTAACGTATAGGATACACTTAGACTAGAATGTAACATAAGGTGTTGGATGGAAAATTATTGAACATTTAATAAGAAATTTTGTGTTTCATCTAAGAAATATTGTTGAAAACGAACAAAGACTAGCAGATAAAGTATTCGAAATTTATTGAGCATTTTACAGGCAATTTGCATATTTAATATTTGAAATTGTGACGAATATTAACGAATATTAATAGATAAGGTTTATGGAGCTTAATGAGCTTTTTACAAGTAATTTTATGTTTAACATTGGAAATATTTATGGACGCGAGTAAAGATTGGTAGATAAATAATTTGATTTTGTTAAAAGTTTATACAGATTGCCATTTATTAATATACAGGATGTAGTTACATTAGAAGAATGTAACATAAGGTGTTGGACGGAAAATTATTGAGCATTTAATAAGAAATTTCATGTTTAATCTAAGAAATATTGTTAAAAACGAACAAAGACTAGCACATAAAGTATTCGAAATTTATTGAGCATTTTACAGGCAATTTGCATATTTAATATTTGAAATTGTGACGAATATTATAAATAGATAAGGGTTATTGAGCTTATTAAACTTTTTACAAGTAATTTTATGTTTAACATTTATGGACGCGAGCAAAGATTAGTAGATAAATAATTTGATTTTGTTAAAAGTTTATATACACGTACGCTTTAATTAGTTCTGTAAAATTATATGTAGGGCGATTCAATTGGAAAGGGTTTAAGTAGGAGGGAAGTCAAAGTAGAAACAAAATTTTTCTTTTCACGTAAGTTGAAGGTCTTTGTCAAACTGGCGCTTATTAAAACTTTATAAACTGGCAATTATTGAAACAACTCAAAATGAACAGTATTTAGCTTCCATTTTGGTGATTATTACGTTATTTGCTATGTTTCTATTAGCTTGTTTTATGGCAAAAAAATAGAATTTTGCTGCTCATGGAAGCAATTTTTCAAAGTTTATTTTCGAAGTATTTGTAAGTATATAAAATAAAGTTTTTAAAGTATCGTATACACAATTTAGAGTCGGCAGTATCAAAATGTAATTTTCAAAGAGTAATAAAAAAAAAATAACCAATTATTACAATATTACTGATTTGGCAACTGATATTCTTTTTGTATACAGAGTGATTCAATTGGGATGAGTTTAAAAATAGAGGAGAGACATGGTTTGTCGGATAAAAAATATTGTAAGAACAGAATTTGCCTTTTTTGAAAGCTTAGAGGCTTTAGATTATTGTATTACGCGAAGATGTTAATATTCATGAAAATGAAAAGGTTGGATGTTTAATCGCATCGCAGAAGTGAGAATCCTGGAATCCTTATTTGTACTGTTTGTTTTGAAAGTGGGGTAAGTCCATTTTTTGTTGTTTCGAGAAAATTAAAGGTTAGCATATTAGTCAATTGAAAAATAGAAATTAATTATGTCAAGTCTGGCAATGTTTTTACTAATTGATAATTTTGTCAATTAATTATATAAATTTCTTTTAGGTGAATTTAACTAAAATAGTATATATTTACGAGCTGTAAATGGACTTGCACCATTTTAATAATTAGTCAATTGTAAAAATCATTTAATTTTAATTATGGAAAATTAGATATCACTTAAAATATATTTTATATTAAATAAATCATAAATAAATACATATAAATATTATAATAATAAATTAAATATTGAAATAAAATATCAAAATATGTGTATAAATAAATTTAATGTTAAAATGCTGTAACCCAATTAATAATATATATTATTATGAACATAATAATATAAAGTAAATACATATTATTCAGTAAAGTAAGTATATATTATTTTAGTAAAATGCGCCTTATAAAAAATCGGTATCATCAATATCCAATCGATACATTGATAAATTAGTAAAAACTTTGCCGAACTTCACAGAATTAATTCATACTTTCAAAACAACAAAAATGCATTTGCACCACTTTCAAAATGTCACATGCTTTCATCCGCAATTTTTTTGATAAGTATTGCATGCAGGCCGCATTGAATAATATTGTGGTACTCGCTCGTGCCAAAAATAAAGCGTAACGCCGGAATTTTGACTGTCGTCTCTTGTTTTGACGAGTCACCTTGACTTTGGTACCCGAGGAAGGTCGCCATTTTGGTAACAGACGATTTATAACCGCGCTGCTTTGATTTATAATGAGCGAAAAGGTTATTTGCACGATATTCTGTGATAATATGCACTCTGGATTCTGTTTGTGCGTATTTTGGCCAATTAAGCGATCATTCTACTTTAGACGCTCGAAAAATGGGCTGTTTTTACGATTTTTTTTTGACGTTGCTATTGTAGATATTAATATAAAAATAATTGGGCTCAATAAATACACTCTTAGGATATATGAAACAAATTTTGTTTATTTATTTTGCTCAATATTTATGTGCAGAAAAGGTAGACAAAGATAACTCTCCAAAAAGTTATCAATATTTAAATGTTATCAATATTCTAGTAGAATTTTTAAATTACGTACATTTAAGTATTGCCAAATTTCAAGCAGTAAATTTAAATTATGTCAATTTAAACATTGCCAATTTTCCAATTTGTAAATTTAAACGTTGCTACTTTCCAAGCAATAAGTTTTCATAATAAAAATGTTAATCTTGCCATTTTTAAGCAGCAAATTTGAATAACGTCAATTTAAACGTTGTCAATATTCAAGTAGTAATTTTTAATTACGTATATATAAATATTGTCAAATTTCAAGCAGTAAATTTAAATTACGTCAATTTAAACATTGCTGTTTTCCAAACAGCAAACCTCTATGATGCAAATTTGAACCTTGCAATTTTAAGCGGCAAATTTGAATAATGTCAATTTACACAATTTCAATATTCAAGTAGTAATTTCAAATTACGTATATTTAAATATTGCCAAATTCCAAGTAGTAAATTTAAATTACGTCAATTTAAACATTGCTGTTTTCCAAACAACAAATTTCCTTGATAAAAATGTTAACGTTGCCATTTTTAAACGGCAAATTTGAATAACGTCAATTTTAATGTTACCAATATTGAAGTAGTAATTTTTAATTACGTATATATAGATATTGCCAAATTTCATGCAGTAAATTTAAATTACGTAAATTTAAATCTTATAAAATTTCAAGTAGTAAATTTAAATTACGTCGATTTAAACATTGCTGTTTTCCAAAGAGCAAATTTCCATGATATAAATTTTTACCTTGCCATTTTTAAGCGGCAAATTTGAATAGCGTCCATATAAACATTGTCAATATTCAAGTAGTAATTTTAAATTACGTATATTTAAATATTGCCAAATTTCAAGCAGTAAACTTAAATTACGTCAATTTAAACATTGCTGTTTTCCAAACAACAAATTTCCATGATAAAAATTTGAACCTTGCATTTTTAAACGGCAAATTTGAATAACGTCAATTTTAATGTTACCAATATTGAAGTAGTAATTTTTAATTACGTATATATAACCCTTTGCACTCGGCACCGTTTCGGACGTTACCTACCAGGAACTCGACGCCACTTTTTCGCGAACACGTATACCCTTGGAAATATGATATTATAGAGTATAATTTTAGAACCAAGTAAAGAATTGTAATGAAATTTGGTTTATATGAATTTGTGGACATTGAAGAACACATCTTTACAAAAAAAAATCAAAATTCATTTTTATAATTTTCTACAGTATGATAAAGTCTGAAGCAATTCCCAATATGCATAGCAGGTTGATTTGTACATGTTTCACAATAAAATGTTGTTTACCGTATATTTAAATATTGCCAAATTTCAAGCAGTAAATTTAAATTACGTCAATTTAAACATTGCCAATGTTTTTCCACCTGTGTTTTCCTGTCAGAACAGACAATACAATCCCGTATTCTTTCTCCCACATTTGGAATATGCAGCTTATTATTCAGTCTATTGTCTGACAAATATGTAGATGGACGTATTCGAGATTCTCGAAAATCACGTCTCAACTGCTTTACAAGACTTTTCGCAAACTTGTGGTGTGTCATTGGTTTTTGCTGTTTTCTTTCTTCTGAGATTCGAACTGCGAACTACGAACTGAGATCTTGTAAATTTCTTCTCTCAGTTTTCGGATTTCTTTATTATCTTATCAAGTTTCCCATATCATTGAGCCATACCCGTGTACCTTTGTATGCCTAATCCACTAAATATACAAATTGCTCAATTAGAGATTTTAGAGGTATTAGAGAAGTATAGTCCGTCGTGAATGCACTTCGCACGTTCTTTTTCGACGTGAAAAACGGTTGATTTATTTATCATGCATCTTGTTAATTTTATCATATTTCGATTTGTTTTCTTGTAAATTTTGAACCTTGCCATTTTAATAGAACACTACAGGAGAACACGTGTTTCTTAAAAAATTGCGGTGGAATAAGTTCATTCTCCGTAATCGCTAATAAACTTTCATGTTCAGAGGGGACAACCGAGTGATATGCTAGACTTACATTGTCCCCTCAGAGGGGACAACCGAGTGCAAAGGGATAAATATTGCCAAATTTCATGCAGTAAATTTAAATTACGTAAATCTAAACATTGCTGTTTTCCAAACAGCAAATCTCCATGATGTAAATTTGAACCTTCCATTTTTGAGCGGCAAATTTGAATAACGTAAATTTAAATGTTACTAATATTCAAGCAGTAAATTTAAATTATGTGAATTTAAATATTGTTGTTTTCCAAAGAGTACATGTCCATGATGTAAATTTGAATCTTGCATTTTTAAGCGCCAAATTTGAATAACGTCAATATAAACATTGTCAATATTCAAGTAGTAATTTTAAATTACGTATATTTAAATATTGCCAAATTTTAAGTAGTAAATTTAAATTACGTATATTTAAATATTGTCAAATTTTAAGCAGTAAATTTAAATTACGTCAATTTAAACATTGCTGTTTCCAAAGAGAAAATCTTTACGATGTAAATTTGAACCTTGCCATTTTTAAGCGGCAAATTTGAATAACGTCAATTTAAATGTTACCAATATTGAAGTAGTAATTTTTAATTATGTATATATAAATATTGCCAAATTTCATGCAGTAAATTTAAATTACGTAAATCTAAACATTGCTGTTTTCCAAACAGCAAATCTCCATCACGTAAATTTTTACCTCGCCATTTTTAAGCAGAAAATTTAAATAACGTCAATTTAAATGTTGTCAATATTCAAGTAGTAATTTTAAATTACGTATATTTAAATATTGCCAAATTTTAAGCAGTAAATTTAAATTACGTCAATTTAAATATTGCTGTTTTCCAAACAGCAAATTTCCATGATTTAAATTTGAACCTTGCATTTTTAAGCGGCAAATTGAAATAACGTCAATATAAACGTTGTCAATATTCAAGTAGTAATTTTGAATTACGTATATTTAAATGTTGCCAAATTTTAAGCAGTAAATTTGAATAATGTCAATTTAAACATTACTGTCTTCCAAACAGCAAATTTCCATGATGTAAGTTTGAATCTTGAATTTTTAAACGGCAAATTTAAATAACGTCAATTTAAATGTTACCAATATACAAGTAGTAAATTTTAATTACATCAATTCAAAAATTGCTGTTTTCCAAATAGCAAATTTCCATGATATAAATTTTTACCTTGCCATTTTTAAACGGTAAATTTAAATAACGTCAATTTATACAATATCAATATTCAAGTAGTAAATTTAAATTACGTTAATTTAAACATTGCCTTTTTCTAAACAGCAAATCTATATAATGTACATTTTTTCCTTGCCATTTTTAAGCGGCAATGTCAAATTGCGTAATAAGAAGTATGAATGCCGAAAATTTGTTAATATAGATTGCGTAACTGTATCCGCAACGTGTTACAAAACCGTGTAAAAAGAGACCCACGTGTATTGCATCATTCACGTAACAGCGTTCGTTTCCACTGAATAAATGTTATCGTTCTAATGTTTGTCGTGGAAACAACTTTTGATAAGAAAAGCATTGTGCGACTTGTTGCCGAAAACGAAGATAATGTCGCTGCAAACTTGTATATCAGTCACAGGTGAAAATAAGCGTGTCTCTGGCTTGATACGTCGAGTTGCACAAATATTGTCACCTCTGTGTATCTCTGTTTGGCCAAAAACTTCACTCGGGATGATGAAATTATATGGAGCGTTTATTTTGAAACTGGTGTAAGTCCATTCTTTTAAAAAAATGAGACAAAAGTTGTTTACAAAGAACGTCACGATTTGTTTTATGTATTTATGTATGGTGAAATGTTATAAATATTATACAACACATAATAACGAAAATTATGAAAATAATATATAATGAAACTAATGAAAATATTATGTAACACATAATAAAGAATATTATGAAAATAATATATGGACCGTTTATTTTGAAAGTGGTGTAAGTCCATTCTTTTAAAAAAATGAGACAAAAGTTGTTTACAAAGAACGTCACGATTTGTTTTATGAATTTATGTATGGTGGAACGTTATAAATTTATCAGTTCCGAAGGAATATATCAATTTTTTTTAATCCATTTTTAAATTTGGTTATATACATATTTATTTAAAAGAGAAATTTGACATTAACATTCTTTGCTCATTAGTCAAGCGGCAAAAACATAATTTGCAGCATATGGTGTCTCTGTTCATGAAAAAGAACTATTATAAGAACATTTTCTTACAGGCTCGTTTCCTAACAAGATATTTCAATATTCCGAGATAAAATAAGATATATATATATATATATATATATATATATATATAATAAGTATGAAAATAATATATAACAACTTGCTCCCGCCGCTTTTTCCCTATTCGTCCAATGCAAAAAACGGCGGGAGCGAAAGGTACTGCGCCGAAGGGCAAACGTTTTTGTTCGGAAAATTATTATGCGGCTTCACAAGAAAATGGAACAGACACATAAGTTGATAAAACATGTAAAACATAATGAAAATATTATACAACACGTAATAACGAAAATTATGAAAATAATATATAATGAAACTAATGAAAATATATATATATATATATATATATATATATATGTAAGTCCATTCTTTTTGAGACAAAAGTTGTTTACAAAGAAAAAAAATTATGTTATAAATTTACAGTTCCGAAGGAATATAAAAATCTTCCCCCACCATTAACATTCGATCGGCAAAAACATAATTTGCAGCATTATTTTTCATCATATGGTGTCTATTCCTTCATAAAAGAAGCTTTCGACAGAAAATTTTTTTATGGCTTTTGTTGATCCGTTACAAAATATCACCTGAATTCGAAAGGCACTGCGAAAGAAAATGGAATAGACACATAAGTTGACAAAACATGTAAAACATAATGAAAATATTATACAACACATAATAATGAAAATTATGAAAATATTATATAACACATAATAGAGAACATTATGAAAATAAAATATATGGACCATTTATTTTGAAAGTAGTGTGCCTATTCTTTTAAAAAGTGAGGTATCACATAATTTGTGATTAACTTAGTGTAAACTTTTTGTTTATAACAAGATAATATTTAATATCTTAAAAAATACCAATGCTTTGTACAATTTAAAATTGGCCAGTAAAACAAATTGTGTAGCGGTTGATTATGAAAGTGGTGTAAGTCCAATTTCTATGGACATTTACGAAAAAATAATTTTTTCTACACGCCACAGGACTATTATGATGTTATAAAGCAATGCTGAAAAAATAATAAATTGACGTTACTCGAAATGAGATGAGAGAAATTTGTTTCAACAAAAAATCTACAAAGCGCAATTCAAAAACGGATAAGAAAAAATATTAACGGAGAAAAGGTAAACCGGGGGAAAATTTGTTATTGTTTATATAAAGCATTGATGAAGGACACAGAATTTAACTGAACTTTTTTATTGTTACAGGTGAGTACTACGATTCTATACTTTTGGAGGAAACGTTCAATCTTACATTTGTGAGTTGACAAACGCTTTACTTTGTGTCAACGTGGTAAGTAAGTAAATTAGCATCATGTTTGTACAATATATAAATATAATTAACATTCAAAATAAAAAAGGTTACTCCTATTTTATTTCATGTTGCTATTGATAAACAAAATGGGATTAATACAAAATATATTTTAAGTGACATCTAATTTTCCATAATTGAAATTAAATGTTTTTTTACAAATTACTGATTATGAAAATGGTGTACGTCCATTTACAGTCCGTAAATATATATTATTTTAATCAAATTCGCCTAAAAGAAATTTATATAATCAATTGACATATTGATAAATTAGTAGAAACATTGCCAGACTTGACATAATTAATTTATATTTTTCAATTGACTAATATGCTAACCTTTAATTTTCTCGAAACAACAAAAAACGGACTTGCATCACTTTCGAAATAAGCGGCCCATATACAGCGGCTATGTTATAAATTAGTTTGGTCTAAAAATAGGTCGAACGAAAGAAGAACATTTTTTTACTTGAGACTTTGTTTTCGGAATTGAATAATTCGCGATTTTAATTCTTACCTTCCGGCATTTGCAGTTTTCATTATATTTCCGGTTTTGCAATTTTTGAGTTTTGTTATTTCTGTATTTTGTGCGCCTTGATATTCTGTATACTTATTATTTACGCTTATCAGTATACAAGCAATTTATCAGTATTTAATTTCGCAAATACCGAATTAACTAAATAAAATACAAACACTTTATTTTTCCAGTTTATCTCATAGCCATTTTTTACTTCATTTCTGCTTTTCTGTTTTGTGTGCATATATATTTCGAAATTATAGTAGCCCGACAATTTTAACCCACGAATCGACACTGCACGCAACACACTTAAAAATGCAAAATGACAAGATACCACAGGACACATTTAATAAAGTAAAATTACAAAATACCACAGAATACATCTGAAAACACAGAATTATCAGATACCACATACTCTATATAAAAATGCAAAATTACGAAATACCAGACACCATATCTAAAAATGCAAAATTACAAGATGCCACATGACACAGTTAGAAACGCAAAATTACAAGATATCACAAAACAAATTTTAAAAATACAAAGTTACAAGATACCACAGAACATATTTGAAAATGCAAAATTACTAGGTACCACGCAACATGTGCAAAAATGCAAAATTACAAGATACCATACAACATATTTAAAAATGCAAAATGACGAGATACCATACAACACATTAAAAAATGCAAAATTGCAAGATACCATAGAATACATCTGAAAATGTAGAATTACTAGATACCACACAATATAGTTAAAAATGCAAGATTGCAATACCCCACAAAACACACTTAAAAATGCAAAATGACAAGATACCACACGACACATTTAATAAAGTAAAATTACAAAATACCACAGAATACATTTGAAAACGCAGAATTATCAGATACCACATACTCTATATAAAAATGCAAAATTACGAAATACCAGACACCATATCTAAAAATGCAAAATTACAAGATGCCACACGACACAGTTAGAAATGCAAAATTACAAGATACCACTCAACAAATTTTAAAAATACAAAGTTACAAGATACCATAGAACATATTTGAAAATGCAAAATTTCCGGATACCACGCAACATGTGCAAAAATGCAAAATTACGAGATACCATACAACACATTTAAAAATGCAAAATTCCAATACCCCACAAAACACATTCAAAAATGCAATATTACAAGATACCACAAAATACATCTGAAAATATAGAATTACTAGATACCACACGATACAGTTAGAAATGCAAAATTCCAAGATACCACAAAACACATTTAAAAATGCAAAATTGCAACACCCCACAAAACACATTTAAAAATGCAAAACTACAAGATACCACACTACACATTTTAAACATGCAAAGTTACAAGATACCACAGGATATATTTAAAAATGCAAAATTACAAGATACCACACAACACATTTAAAAATTTAAAATTATAAGATGCCACACGACATATTTAGGAATGCAAAATTACAAGATACCACACGACACATTTAGAAATACTAAATGACAAGATACCACAGAACACATTTAGAAATGCAAAATTACTAAATACCACACAACACGTGTAAAAATGCAAAGTTGCAAGATACCACACTACAAGTTTTAAAAATGCAAACTTACAAGATATCACATAACACATTTAGACATGGAAAATTACAAGATACCACACGACAAATTTACAAATGCAAAATTACAAAATACCACAAACACATTTAAAAATGCAAAATTTCAAGATACCACACAACACATTTAAAAATGCAAAATTAAAAGATAAGACGCATACGTCTAAAAATGCAAAACTACAAGATACCGCACAATACATTTAAAAATGCAAACTTACAAAATATCACATAACACATTTAGACATGGAAAATTACAAGATACCACACGCCAAATTTACAAATGCAAAATTACAAAATACCACAAACACATTTAAAAATGCAAAATTTCAAGATACCACACAATACATTTAAAAATGCAAAATTAAAAGATAAGACGCATACGTCTAAAAATGCAAAAGTACAAGATACCACACAATACATTTAAAAATGCAAAATTGCAAGATACCACACAACACATTTAAAAATGCAAAATTAGAAGATAAGACGCATACGTCTAAAAATGCAAAAGTACAAGATACCACACAATACATTTAAAAATGCAAAATGACAAGATACCACACGACACATTTAAAAATGCAAAATTATCAAATACCACACAACACGTGTAAAAATGCAAACTTACAAGATATCACATGGCACATTCAGAAATACAAAATGACAAGATACCACACAACACATTTAAAAATGCAAAGTTACAAGATACCACATAACACATTTAGACATGAAAGTTACAAGATACCACACGACACATTTACAAATGCAAAATGGCGAAATACCAAAAACACATCTGAAGATGCAGAAGAAACCATACAACACATTTAAAAATGCAAAATTACAAGATGCCACACGACACGTCTAAAAAATGCAAAACTACAAGACACAGTCAGAAATACAAAATGACAAGATACCACACAACACGTCTAAAAATACAAAATAATAAGATACCACGCAACAAAATTAGAAATGCAAAATTGCAGGATGCCACACAACCAATTTCAAAAATGTAAAGTTACAAGATGCCACAGAACACATCTAAAAAGGCAAAATTACCAAATACCACACAACACGTGTAAAAATGCAAAATTACAAGATACCACACGGCACATTCAGAAATACAAAATGACAAGATACCACACAAACACATTTAAAAATGCAAAGTTACAAGATACCACACAAACACATTTAAAAATGCAAAGTTACAAGATACCACACTACAAATTTAAAAAATGCAAAGTTACAAGATACCACATTTAAAAATGCGGCCACACTACACGTCTAAAAATGCAAAACTACAAGATACCACACGATACATTCAGAAATACAAAATGACAAGATACCACATAAACACATTTAAAAATGCAAAGTTACAAGATACCACACTACAAATTTAAAAAATGCAAAGTCACAAGATACCACACGACACAATTATAAATGCAAAATCGCCAAATACCAAAAACACATCTGAAGATGCAAAAGTACTAGACACCATACAATACATTTAAAAATGCAAAATTCTAAGCTACCACAAAACAAATTCTAAAACTGCAAAATTACAAGATACCACACATCACATTTAGAAATGCAAAATTACAAGATACCCCGCAACACATTCAGACATGCAAAATCACAAAGTAGCACGTTCTGCTCCCCGGCGTATTTCAATAAAAATGTCGAACTATTTGCACATTCGATTCATTCCGTGAAACGTTCAATCTGTCATCAACTGGTGTACGTAGACGAATGGATACGCTTGACACTTGACCTTGCGATTTCTCTCGGCACCGATCAGCTCGCCTGTCGCTCGCCAACTGAACGCGTCAAACAATCAGCTTCTTTCCCAAGAAAGGCATCTGCAAATGATAAGCCTGTGTGAAACACCATAGCGTCGCCACCTAAACTGCAAAAATTCACACCAGACATATCGAGGAACGTGGATTCTGGGATATGTTCGATAATGGAATAATTTGTTCGTAAATATGGACGCAGATAAAGTAGATGTAATTAGCAGAGTGGGACGAATATTTATTAAAAATGCCCAGGCGAGTTTGTCATAATAAAAATATTCGGAAAGTATAGTATTTTTAATTTTGACATTTTTAAGATAAACGTTTACTAAAAATGCCGAGACTAGTTTGTCATAATAAAAATATAAGATAAATGTTTAATAAAAATACCCAGGCTAGTTTGTCATAATAAAAATACGATTCGGTTGATTATTTCGGAAAGTGTAGTATTTTCGAATTTAGTCATTTTTGAGGTCGGTGACTCTAAATCTGAGTTAAGTTGGATAATGGAATATTTCTTTGTAAATATGGATGCATATAAGTAGATATAATTGGCATAATAGGATGAACATTTATTAAAAATGGTCAGGCAACTTTGTCATAATAAAAATATCTTAAGTCTAAGTATAGTATTTTCGTTTTGGTCATCTTTAAAGTCTGTGATTCTAAATCTGAGTTAAGTTGGACAATGGAATATTTCTTTGTAAATATGGATGCATATAAGTAGATATAATTGGCACAATAGGATGAACATTTATTAAAAATGGTCAGGCAACTTTGTCATAATAAAAATATCTTAAGTCTAAGTATAGTATTTTCGTTTTGGACATTTTCAAGGTCTGTGATTATAAATTTGAGTTAAGTTGGATAATGGAATATTTCTTTGTAAATATGGATGCATATAAGTAGATATAATTGGCACAATAGGATGAACATTTATTAAAAATGGTCAGGCAACTTTGTCATAACAAAAATATCTTAAATCTAAGTACAGTATTTTCGTTTTGGACATTTTTAAGGTCTGTGATTCTAAATCTGAGTTAAGTTGGATAATGGAATATTTCTTTGTAAATATGGATGCATATAAGTAGATATAATTGGCACAATAGGATGAACATTTATTAAAAATGGTCAGGCAACTTTGTCATAACAAAAATATCTTAAATCTAAGTATAGTATTTTCGTTTTGGACATTTTTAAGGTCTGTGATTCTAAATCTGAGTTAAGTTGGATAATGGAATATTTCTTTGTAAATATGGATGCATATAAGTAGATATAATTGGCACAATAGGATGAACATTTATTAAAAATGGTCAGGCAACTTTGTCATAATAAAAATATCTTAAGTCTAAGTATAGTATTTTCGTTTTGGACATTTTTAAGGTCTGTGATTATAAATTTGAGTTAAGTTGGATAATGGAATATTTCTTTGTAAATATGGATGCATATAAGTAGATATAATTGGCACAATAGGATGAACATTTATTAAAAATGGTCAGGCAACTTTGTCATAACAAAAATATCTTAAATCTAAGTACAGTATTTTCGTTTTGGACATTTTTAAGGTCTGTGATTCTAAATCTGAGTTAAGTTGGATAATGGAATATTTCTTTGTAAATATGGATGCATATAAGTAGATATAATTGGCACAATAGGATGAACATTTATTAAAAATGGTCAGGCAACTTTGTCATAACAAAAATATCTTAAATCTAAGTATAGTATTTTCGTTTTGGACATTTTTAAGGTCTGTGATTCTAAATCTGAGTTAAGTTGGATAATGGAATAATGTTTTTCGTAAATATGGATGCAGATAAAGTAGATGTAATTTGCAAAATGGAATAAAGATTTATTAAAAATGCCCAGGCAACTTTGTCATAATAAAAATATCTTAAATCTAAGTATAGTATTTTTGTTTTGGACATTTTTAAGGTCTGTGATTCTAAATCTGAGTTAAGTTGGATAATGGAATATTTATTTGTAAATATGTATGCATATAAGTAGATATAATTGGCACAATAGGATGAACATTTATTAAAAATGGTCAGGCAACTTTGTCATAATAAAAATATCTTAAGTCTAAGTATAGTATTTTCGTTTTGGACATTTTTAAAGTCTGTGATTCTAAATCTGAGTTAAGTTGGATAATGGAATATTTCTTTGTAAATATGGATGCATATAAGTAGATATAATTAGCATAATAGGATGAACATTTATTAAAAATGGTCAGGCAACTTTGTCATAACAAAAATATCTTAAGTCTAAGTATAGTATTTTCGTTTTGGTCATTTTTAAAGTCTGTGATTCTGACTCTGAATTAAGTTGAATAATGGAATAATGTTTTTCGTAAAAATGGATGCAGATAAAGTAGATGTAATTTGCAAAGTGGGACGAATATTTATTAAAAATGCCCAGGGAACTTTGTCATAATAAAAATATCGTAAGTCTAAGTATAGTATTTTCGTTTTGGTCATTTTGAAAGTCTGTGATTCTGACTCTGAATTAAGTTGAATAATGTTTTTCGCAAATATGGATGCAGATAAAGTAGATGTAATTTGCAAAGTGGGATAAACATTTACTAAAAATGCCCAAGCAAGTTTGTAATAACAAAAATAGGATTCGGTTAATTATTTCGGAAAGTGTAGTATTTTCGAATTTAGTCATTTTTGAGGTCTGTGATTCTGAATCTGAGTGAAGTTGGATAATGGAATAATGTTTTTCGTAAATATGGATGCAGATAAAGTAGATGTAATTTGCAAAATGGAATAAAGATTTATTAAACATGCCCAGGCAAGTTTGTCATAATAAAAATATTCGCAAAGTATAGTATTTTCGATTTATGTAGATATCTTTGATCTCTGTGATTCTGAATTTAAGTTAAGTTGAATAATGGAATAATGTTTTTCATAAATATGGATGCAGATAAAGTAGATGTAATTGGTACACTGGGATAAACATTCTCTAAAAAATTGTGAGAGATGACAAAAGTAAAATTCAGTAGAATATCCCGAAAACTCCACTATATTCGGTTTAGAAATGTTAAAGACCTACAAAATTTATAGCTAATTTTCTGATGATAAAAGTAATATTTACTAAATCATTCCAAAACTGCACTAATATTCGATTCATAAATGTTGATGCCCTAGAAAATTCGTGGTAAATTTTCTGGTGATAAAAATAAAATTCATTAAATTACTCCGAAACTACACTAATATTCAGTTTGGAAATGTTGAAGACCTAAAAAATTCGTAAGTAATTTTCTGATGATAAAAGTAAGATTTACTAGATCACTCCAAAAACTACATATATTTGGTTTAAACATGATGAAGGCCTAAAAAATATATTTTTATTTATAAATATATATATTTTATTAATATTTATTAATTAAGACATCGAGTGGGACAAAGGTGCGTAGAATAAAGGTCCTATCTAATTTTATCATGATTAAAGTAGAATTCAATAGGCCATTTTTATAAACTACACCAAGCTCGCGTTTAAAATTATGAAACACACGAACTCATAATAAATTCGTTAACCCCTTCGGACCCTGTGTACATTGTAATGTATATAATACTTTTTGTCCTGTATTTTATTACGTATATTATTTTTACGAATACGAAATTTTATTTGTTTATACAAATATTTCTCAGGATCTCCTTAATATTATGAATTTTTCGTAAGGACCATATGTCCATTAAAATGTACATTTACAAATTATAAATAAATAAATAAATATTTCTGTAAAAAGTATATTGTTACCTTCATTCACATGAATTGAGTTAATTTTAGTATAAAAAATCATTTTCCTTAAACGAACATAAATTTGGTTCTAAAGGGATTATGTGATAATTCTTTCATAAATTAGCTAAGACAATGACACGAATAATTAAGGCTTCGAAGCTGAAGTGTGCGGATTAAGATTCCTAGCTAATTATGACGTGATAAATGAAATATTCGCAAATCACTCTGTAAACCACACCGAATTCACTTTAAAAATTGTGGAATCCGTGGACTCTGGGCTGAGTCGGATAATGGGATAATTCTTTCGTAAACATGACGAAAGATAAAGTACAAGCGATTATTGGCACAGTGACACAAAAATGTCAAATAAAATTCCTAGCTATTTTTGTCCTGATAAAAATCGGACTCATTAACTCATTTCGTCAAGTGTACTAATTGACTGTAGTAATTGCGAAATTCTCTGATTCTGAACTAAGTTAGAAAATTAGAATAATTCCTTTGTAAATATTGCGGAGTTCTCTAATTCTATACGAAGTTAAATAATTAGAATAATTCCTTCGCAAACATGAGTAATGATAAAGTACATATATTTAACACTGTGATAGAAAATGTAAAAAAAAATCCTAGCTATTTTCGTCATGATAAAAAATGAATTCATTAACTTACTCCATCAAGTGCCCTAATTGACTATAATAATTGCGAAGCTCGGATTCTGTACCAAGTTAGATAATTGGAATCATTCTTTCGCAAATTTGAGCAATGAAAAAATACATATATTTGGCACTATGGCAGAAAACGTCAAATAAAATTCCTGGCTATTTTTGTCTCGATAAAAATCGGACTCATTAACTCATTTTGTGAACTGCATTAATTGACTCTAGTAATTGCGAAATTCTCTGATTCTAAACTAAGTTAGAAAATTAGAATAATTCCTTTGTAAATATGAAAGTGACAAATTACATTTATTTGGCACTGTGGCAGAAAATGTAAAAAAAATTCGTAGTTATTCTTGTCATAAAAATCAGATTCATTAATTCACTTCGTCAACTACGCTAATTGACTGTATTAATTCCCGAAGTTCTCTGATTCTGTACTGATTTAGATAATTGAAATAATTCGTTCGAAAATATAAGTAATGACAAAGTACATATATTTGGCACAGTGATACAAAAATGTCAAATAGAATTTCTAGCTATTTTTGTCCTGATAAAAATCGGATTCATGAACTCATTTCGTCAACTGTACTAATTGACTGTAGTAATTGCGAAGCACTGAGTCTGTACTAAGTTAGATAATTAAAATAATTTCTTTGCAAATATGAAAATGACAAAGTACATATATTTGGCACAGTGATACAAAAATATAAAAAAAATTGTAACTGTTTTTGTCATGATAAAAAACGGATTCATCAACTCCCTTCGTCAACTGCACTAATTGACTGTAGTAATTGCGAAGCACTGAGTCTGTACTAAGTTAGATAATTGAAATAATTCCTTCGTAAATATGAGTAATAACAAAGTACATATATTTGGCATTGTGATACAAAAATATCAAGTAAAATTCCTTGCTATTTGTGTCCTGATAAGAAGCGGATTCATTAACTCACTTCGTCCACTGCACTAATTGACTGTATTAATTCCGAAGCTCTCTGATTCTGTACTGATTTAGATGATTGAAATAATTCCTTCGCAAATATGAAAATAACAAAGTACATATATTTGGCACAGTGACACAAAAATGTCAAAACAATGTGTAGCTATTTTTGTCATGATAAAAAACGGATTCATTAATTTATTCCATCAATTGTACTAATTCATTGTAGTAATTGCAAAGCTCTGATTCTGCAGTAAGTTAGATAATTAGACTAATTCCTTTGCAAATGTGAGTAATGACAAACTACATATATTTGGCACAAAACATAAAAAAAATCGTACCTATTTTTGTCATGATAAAAATCGGATTCATTAAATCACTTCGTCAACTGCACTAATTCACTGTAGTAATTGCAAAGCTCTGATTCTGCAGTAAGTTAGATAATTAGACTAATTCCTTCGCAAATGTGAGTAATGACAAACTACATATATTTGGCACAAAACATAAAAAAAATCCTAGCTATTTTTGTCATGATAAAAATCGGATTCATTAGATCACTTCGTTAACTGCACTAATCGCTTGTAGTAATTGCGAAGTTCTGATTCTGTACAAAGTTAGATAATTGGCATAATTCCTTCGTAAATATGAAAATAACAAAGTAAATATATTTGGCACCGTGACACAGAAATTTCAAATAAAATCCCTAGCTATTTTTGCCATAATAAAAAACGGATTAATTAACTTACTCCATCAATTGCACTAATTCACTGTAGTAATTGCGAAGTTCTGATTCTGCAGTAATTTAGATAATTAGACTAATTCCTTTGCAAATGTCAGTAATGACAAACTACATATATTTGGCACAAAACATAAAAAAAATCGTAGCTATTTTTGTCACGATAAAAATCGGATTCATTAGATCACTTCCTCAGCTGCACTAATTCACTGTAGTAATGGCGAAGTTCTGATTCTGTACAAAGTTAGATAATTGGCATAATTCCTTCGTAAATGTGAAAATGACAAAGTACATATATTTGGCACAGTGACACAAAAATGTCAAAAAAATGTGGAGCTATTTTTGTCATGATAAAAAACGGATTCATTAATTTACTCCCTCAATTGCACTAATTCACTGTAGTAATTGCGAAGATCTGATTCTGTACGAAGTTAGATAATCGGCATAATTCGTATCGTATTCTTTTTAACCACGTTTTTCTACGCTAAGTCGCATAATAGTCTAAATCCTCTGACCCCCAGAATTCCACGGATGAACTCAGCATTTTTTTCGGTCTACTTCATTGACGATCAAGAATTTGTAATCCAGAAAAATAATGCAAAAATCCACAAACTACATTATATAATTAAATTTAAAAAATAACTAAAACATAGTACATAATACATAGAACACATAAATAAATAAAAGAACAACTAAAACATTTAAAAAAAAATTAAATAACAAGGTACATCGTGTTGTTTTTAAGCACGTTTTTCTACCCTATGTCCAATAATAGGATGAACTCAGCATTTTTTTTCGGTGTACTTCATTGGCGATCGAGAATTTGTAATCAAGAAAAATAATGAAAAAATCCCGCAAACTACACTATACAATCTTTAAAAGTTGCGAAGCAGTCTAGAACCTAGCTAAATCCCTAACCCAATAATTCTTTCATAAATTCATGTAAAACAATACCACCGTCGTCCACATATTGTCAAAAATATTAACCGTTTGAGTGCCAAGCGGCGCGATCGCGCTTCTTCTGTCTGTCCTCAAAACTGCAGCGTAATCACAGCAGGCTCGGTTTCTCTCGATGCACAACATTACGGTAACTTTTCAATCTTAGGTAAAAAAGATAAAATTGGAGTAATGTTACACTTTATAGGTCTACATGCTTTTATTCATATAAAAATTGCTGTAATATAACAAGCGCTATAGCGCCGCTTGGCAAGTTTCGACACGGAATATAACAAGCGCTATCGCGCCGCTTGGCAAGTTTCGACCGGGAAATGAGAAAGACCCGTGGCACTCAAACGGTTAAATAAGCGACATAGTATTTTGCTTAACCACGTTTTTCTACGCTAAATTGCATAATTTTTCTCGGATTAACTCAGCTTTTTTTTTTTACTTCATTGGAGGTCGAGAATTTGTAATCCAGAAAAATAATGAAAAAATCCACAAACTACACTATATAATTAAATTTAAAAAATAACTAAAATATAATACATAATACATACAACAAATAAATAAAACAGCAACTAAAACATTTTCAAAAAAATAAAATAACACGTGACATCGTATTTTTTTTTAACCACGTTTTTCTACCCTAAGTCCCATAATAGTCTAATTCCTTTGACTTCCAAAATTCCTCGAATGAACTCAGCATTTTTTTTCGGTGTCCTTCTTTCGCGAACGCGGTCGAAAATTTGTAATCCAGAAAACTAATGCAAAATCCCGCAAACGCGCATTCCACACGTGGCAAGCAGACGTCGATTTCTGAAGTAACTTCTCACGCCATTGTTTACCCGCGCGTTTGTGCGTTTGCAGATGACCTTGAGAGTCGTTATCGCCAATTCGCGTAACGTCACGACGCACGTGGATTATCTCGAAGTAACGTCTGTGTGGCAAGCGTCACAGAAAGAATCCGTCGTGTCTCTTTTGCGCTTTTTCGTTACACTGGCGTCGACTTTTTCTTCTTCGCCGCCGAAAAACGCAAACATCGGCTAACAATTTGATAGAAAGCTTGAGGGCGTTTTAGATTATTTTCCATCAAAGGGTTTATTCAGTTTATATGGATCTTTAACACGTTGGTTTGAAATATTGTGCATTTTCAGGCGGCAATTTTAAATTGCGTAATATAAGGATTGTCAATTTTTAAGCAGCGATTTTAATTGATGGAAATTGAAGCGTTGATATTTTTTAAGCAGGAAATTTGAATGCAGTAAATTTGAACTTTACCCTTTTTTTTACGTTAAATTTGCATGGCGTAAATTTGAATGATGTCAATTTAAATATTGCCAAATTTCAAGCGGTAAATTTCAATGACGAAAATTTCGATATTGCCAAATTTCAAGCGGTAAATTTCAATTACGAGAATTTCAATATTGCCAATTCTCCAGCGGTAATTTTGAGTTACTTAAATTCAAACGTTGCTACTTTCCAAACAGCAAATTCGGTTTATATGAATCGTTAACACGTTGGTTTGAAATATTGCGCATTTTCAGCCGGCAATTTTAAATTGCGTAATATAAGGATTGTCAATTTTTAAGCAGCGATTTCAATTGATGGAAATTGAAGCGTTGATATTTTTTAAGCAGGAAATTTGAATGCAGTAAAATTAAACTTTACCCTTTTTTTTACGTTAAATTTGCATGGCGTAAATTTGAATGATGTCAATTTAAAATTGCCAAATTTTAAGCGGTAAATTTCAATTACAGAATTTCAATATTGCCAAATTTCAAGCGGTAAATTTCAATAACGAGAATTTCAATATTGCCAATTCTCCAGCGGTAATTTTGAGTTACTTAAATTCAAACGTTGCTACTTTCCAAACAGCAAATTCGGTTTATATGAATCTTTAACACGTTGGTTTGAAATATTGCGAATTTTCAGGCGGCAATTTTAAATTGCGTAATATAAGGATTGTCATTTTTTAAGCAGCGATTTTAATTGATGGAAACTAAAGCGTTGATATTTTTCAAGCAGGAAATTTGAATGCAGTAAATTTAAACTTTACCTTTTTTTTACGTTAAATTTGCATGGCGTAAATTTGAATGATGTCAATTTAAATATTGCCAAATTTCAAGCGGTAAATTTCAATTACGAGAATTTCAACATTGCTAATTCTCCAGCGGTAAATTTTAATTACGAGAATTTCAATATTGCCAATTCTCCAGCGGTAATTTTGAGTTACTTAAATTCAAACGTTGCTACTTTCCAAGCAGCAAATTCGGTTTATATGAATCTTTAACACGTTGGTTTGAAATATTGCGAATTTTCAGGCGGTAATTTTAAATTGCGTAATGTAAGGATTGTCAATTTTTAAGCAGTGATTTTAATTGATGGAAACTGAAGCGTTGATATTTTTTAAGCAGGAAATTTGAATGCAGTAAATTTAAACTTTACCCTGTTTTTACGTTAAATTGGCATGGCGTAAATTTGAATGATGCCAATTTAAATATTGCCAAATTTCAAGCGGTAAATTTCAATTACGAGAATTTCAATATTGCCAAATTTCAAGCGGTAAATTTCAATAACGAGAATTTCAATATTGCCAATTCTCCAGCGGTAATTTTGAGTTACTTAAATTCAAACGTTGCTACTTTCCAAACAGCAAATTCGGTTTATATGAATCTTTAACACGTTGGTTTGAAATATTCTGCATTTTCAGCCGGCAATTTTAAATTGCGTAATATAAGGATTGTCAATTTTTAAGCAGCGATTTTAATTGATGGTAACTGAAGTGTTGATATTTTTTAAGCAGGAAATTTGAATGCAGTAAATTTAAACTTTACCCGTTTTTTTTACGTTAAATTTGCATGGCGTAAATTTGAATGATGTCAATTTAAATATTGCCAAATTTCAAGCGGTAAATTTCAATTACGAGAATTTCGATATTGCCGATTCTCCAGCGGTAAATTTCAATTACGAGAATTTCGATATTGCCAATTCTCCAGCGGTAATTTTGAGTTACTTAAATTCAAACGTTGCTACTTTCCAAACAGCAAATTCGGTTTATATGAATCTTTCACACGTTGGTTTGAAATATTGCGCATTTTCAGCCGGCAATTTTAAATTGCGTAATATATGAATTGTCAATTTTTAAGCAGCGATTTTAATTGATGGCAATTGAAGCGTTGATATTTTTTAAGCAGGAAATTTGAATGCAGTAAATTTAAACTTTACCCTTTTTTTTTACGTTAAATTTGCATGGCGTAAATTTGAATGGTGTCAATTTAAATATTGCCAAATTTTGAACGGTAAATTTCAAATACGAGAATTTCAATATTGCCAATTCCCCAGCGGTAATTTTGAGTTACTTAAATTCAAACGTTGCTACTTTCCAAACAGCAAATTTCAACGATTTAAATTCGACCTTGCCACTTTTAAGTCGAAAATTTGAATAACGTAAATTTAAATACTGTCAGTTTCAAGGCATTCGGCGTTTTTAGGCAGCAAGTTTGAACGCAGCAAATTTAAGTTTCAACCTTTTTAATGGCAAACTTGCATGGCGTAAATTTGCAAGTAGCACATTTGAATGACGTCAATTTAAATATTGCCAAATTTCAAGCGGTAAATTTCAATTACGAGAATTTCAATATTGCCAATTCTCCAGCGGTAAATTTCAATTACGAGAATTTCAACATTGCCAATTCTCCAGCGGTAAATTTTAATTACATCAATTTAAACATTGCCAATTTTCCAGCGGTAGTTTCGAGTTACGTAAATTTAAACGTTGCTACTTTCCAAACAGCAAATTTCAACGATTTAAATTCGACCTTGCCACTTTTAAGTCGCAAATTTGAATAACGTAAATTTAAATACTGTCAGTTTCAAGGCAGTTGACGTTTTTAGGCAGCAAATTTGAACGCAACAAATTTAAATTTTAACCTTTTTAATGGCAAACTTGCATGGCGTAAATTTGCAAGTAACACATTTGAATAACCTCAATTTAAGTATTGCCAAATTTTCAAGCAGTAATTTTGAGTTATGTAAATTTAGACGTTACTATTTTCCAAACAGCAAATTTCAACGATATAAAATCGTCCTTGCCATTTTTAAGTGACAAATTTGAATTATGTAAATTTAAATATTGTGAGTTTCAAGCAATAAATAAATTGAACAATTGAATGATTCTTTCATAGATACAAGTTTGTTCAAGATGTTGCGGTTAGATTCGGGCAATTTTTTTTACGTATTTTATTTGTAACTGCACGGTTCTCAGTAAAAGTTTATAATATTAGTTATACGTACTTTAAAATTATTACTAAAAATTTACAATAATTAAATCACGTCCTATAAAATTGTGACTAAAATTACAATATTTCAATTTATGAAATTTAAAATGATTGCCTAAAAATGTGCAGTAAATAAATTTACTGTATTCAATCTTAACAAGACTTAAAATTACGCATTTCACACTTGCTGCTTGAAAATTGACGATGTTTACATCTTTATCGTTCAAAACTATCGCTTGTACATTGACAAAACGCGTGGTACCTTTTTTACAAAATACTTTTTTCCGCTAGTCACTCTCAGAGTTACGCAACTTTTTAAGAAATTGTATTCATAATGAAAGAAGATTTTCTTAGTACGTCCTACGTTTTTTACACAATATTTTACTTATGTTTATCTTAAAATCGCGAAAACCAACAAACAGTCGAAAAATAATTTTGCCGCAACACAAACTGTACTTTGTTATCCCCGCAATATAGAGAAACGTCAAAAAAACGTTCAAACATTCAAAATATGCAGAAGCAAAGGGAATTTGATCTCATTCGCAGACTTTGCTTCAGTTTAACACAAGTTTCGCGTTTTACTGCGATTCAATTGTTTTACGACTTCTTTAAACGGCATCACTTGAACTGGTAAAAACCATTTGATCTGAATTCAAGTGTTTGCTTTCGTTTAACATAATTTTTATACGTTATGCCAATTCTGCTCAATTTCCAAGCTGCCATTTTGAATTACGTGAATTTAACCGTTGCCAATTTCCAAGCAGCAGGTTTGAATCAGGTAATTTTTAACAATATACATTTTTAAACGATAAATTGGAAAAATCCAAATTAAAATAGTGTCAATTATCAAGCAGCAATTTTTAATTACGTCAACTTAACCGTTGCCAATTTTCAATTAGCAATTTTAAATGAGGTTATGTTTAACAATATACATTTTTAAACGATAAATTGAAAAAATGCAAATTTAAATATTTAAAATTATCAAGCGGCAATTTTGAATGAAGTCGTTTGTAACAATATACATTTTTGAACGGTAAATTGAACAAATTCATATTTAAATACTCAAAATTTTCAAGCAGTAATTTTGAATTACGTCAACGTAACGGTTGCCAATTTTCAAGCAGCATTTTTTAATCTGGTCATTTGTACCAATATACATTTTTAAACGCTAAATAAAAAATTAATTTTACTAATATCAACTGAAATATTGTAATTTGGCACACGGTTATTTCAAATTATGTAAATTTGTATACTGTCAATTTTCGAGCAGCAATTTTGAAGGACGTAAATTTAAACCTTGCCAATTTTCCGTGGCAAATGTAATTGTCAGGCAGCAATTTAAAATTACGTAAATGTAAATATCTAATCGAGGTATATTTAAAGCATGCTATTGTCCGCGGTAAATATCACTGTTATCAATTAAAATAGTGTAAATTTTCACATAGTTATTTTAAATTATGTAAATGTACATACTGTTAATTTTCGAGCAGCATTTTTGAATGACGTAAATTTAAATCTTGCCATTTTCCAGTCGCCAATGTAATTTCCAGACAGCAATTTAAAATTGCATAAATGTAAACACTTAACGGAAGTATATTTAAACCTTGCCTTTATCTACGGCAAATTTCACTGTCATCAATTGAAATATTCTAAATTGTCACAAGGTTATTCTGAATTATGTAAATTTACATACTGTACATTTTCGCCACTTTTAAATGACATAAACTTAAAATTTGCCATTTTTCAAGCGGTAATCTTAAATTACGTAAATTTCTATACTGCAGCTTTTCAACCGGAAATTTCGAGGTTTATTGCTATCTACAATATTTCGCTTTTTCTTATAATTTACAAGCATACACCGCATTGAATACGAAAAATTGCTTTTTCCAAAAATTACACGGGTTTTATCACTAAGCAACAGATCTTTTCAATTTCTTATAGTTTGCAAACAAATGCCGCTCAGAACACAAAAACTTGCATTTTGCATAATTGGCGCGAGTTTAATGTTAAGGTACAAATTTGCGCATTGTCTTATAACTTACAAGCATACACCGCATAAAATACGAAAAGTTGTCTTTTGCAAAAATGACACAAGTTTATTACTAAGCAACAAATATTTCAAATTTCTTATGGTTTACAAGCACATACCGCCCAGAATACGAAAACTTGTATTTTGCAAAAATGATATGAGTTTATTACTAAGGTACAAATTTTCGCATTTTCTTAGAGCTCACAAACAAACACCGCATAAAATACAAAAAATTGCTTTTTCCAAAAATGACACAGGATTATCGCTAAGCATTAAATATTTCAAATTTCTTATAATTTACAAGTACATGCCGCGCAGAATATGAAAACTTGCATTTTGCAAAAATGGCGCGAGTTTAATGTTAAGGTACAAATTTTTTCATTTCCTTATAACTTACGAGCATACACCGCAAAAAATACGAAAAGTTGCGATTGTCAAAAATGACACGGGTTTATAACTTAGCAACGGATCTTATAAATTTCTTATAGTTTACAAACACATGCCGCTCAGAATACCAAAAATTGCCTTTTGCAAAAATGACACTAGTTTATTACTAAGGTACAAATTTTCGCATTTTCTTATAGCTCACAAACATACGCCGCATAAAATACAAAAGATTGCTTTTTCCAAAAATGACACAGGATTATCGCTAAGCATCAAATATTTCAAATGTCTTATAATTTACAAGTACATGCCGCTCAGAATATGAAAACTTGCATTTTGCAAAAATGGCGCGAGTTTAATGTTAAGGTACAAATTTTCGCATTTCCTTATAACTTACGAGCATACACCGCACAAAATACGAAAAGCTGCGATTGTCAAAAATGACACCGGTTTATCACTTAGCAACGGATCGTTCAAATTTCTTATAGTTTACAAACACATACCGCCCAGAATACGAAAACTTGTATTTTGCAAAATTCATATGAGTTTATTACTAAGGTACAAATTTTCGCATTTTCTTATAGCTCACAAACATACGCCGCATAAAATACAAAAAATTGCTTTGTCCAAAAATGACACAGGATTATCGCTAAGCATTAAATATTTCAAATGTCTTATAATTTACAAGCACATGCCGCTCAAAATATGAAAACTTGCATTTTGCAAAAATGGCGCGAGTTTAATGTTAAGGTACAAATTTTCTCATTTCCTTATAACTTACGAGCATACACTGCATAAAATACGAAAAGTTGCTCTTTTCAAAAATTACACGGGTTTATCATTAAGCAACGGATCTTTTAAATTTCTTATAGTTTACAAACACATGCCGCACAGAATACCAAAAATTGCCTTTTGCAAAAATGACACGAGTTTATTACTAAGGTACAAATTTTCCCATTTTCTTATAGCTCGCAAACACCGCATATAATACGAAAAATTGCTTTTGCCAAAAGTTACACGGGTTTGTCACTAAGCAACGGATCTTTTAAATTTCTTATAGATTACAAATACATGCCGCTCAGAATACCAAAAATTGCCTTTTGCAAAAATGACACGGGTTTATCACTTAGCAACGGATCTTTTACATTTCTTATAGTTTACAAACACATTCCGCTCAGAATACCAAAAAGTGCTTTTTACAAAAATGACACGAGTTTATTACTAAGGTACAAATTTTCCCATTTTCTTATAGCTCACAAACAAACACCGCATAGAATTCGAAAAATTGCTTTTGCCAAGAATTACACGGATTTATCACCAAGCAACGAATCTTTCAAATTTCTTATAGTTCACAAATACATGGTGCGTAGAATTTTGCAAAAATGCCGCGAATTTATAAGAAAGCGACAAATTTTAAACATTTCTAATATTTAATAACTGTATTTATGGTACAATGTTATTACGAAGCACCAATATTTAATACATTTTTCAACGTTTCGCGCATCTAAGAAAAGCATAAATTTCAAATATCACTCGCAACACGTAGCGGAACGACACGCTTACGGAATCTGCGTGCAAAAGTTCATGTCGATCGGATTAATCAGTCGGGAGAAATCGTGTCAGCCGTATTCGGAGATGTCGTTTTGCTAAAAACACGTTTAAAAGTTCCCTCGGCGAGTCCACCATTCCGGAAGAAACGTTGCCAAACTCGCCAAAAACTCGGAAACATAATTCTGCTCGATCGCAGAAAGTCCGCCAGGAAGTTTTCGAGTAATTATTTCACTCGCGCACTCGTGATTGCAATTAAGTAAAAACACATTTTGTCAGCCACTTCGAAACGTCGCGTAAATCGTTAATTTGATTTTTTCGGACATTTTTTTTCGTTACTTGAAATATGCGAAGTATACGGAAATAAAGAAAATAAGGTTTTTATTTTATTTTCGCATGAAATGAATTTCTTTCATTATTCTGATAATCAAATTAAGAAAGTTAGTATATGAAAAATTTTAGGCGATTATGGCATATATATGGAATTCCATTGAAATAGTGAAAATAAATCATTTTTCGGAAAGTGATATTTCATTTTTTATAACTGAAATTAAATGATTTAAATTTCAATAATAAATGATGTTTAAAAAATGAAAATAAAATAACGAACAAATGGAATAAATGAAAAATTCAATCGTAAATGATACAACAAGATGTATACGCCAACTAGTAAAAAAAATTAAAGTATTTAATAAAATATCGATTTATCGATATGTGACTTCAAATTCGCGCGGGTCCATAGAGGGTTAAGTCGTTATATAATTTGAAAAGCGATGATACAGCTGGTGTAGAAATTTTGTTTAGGCTGGCACTTGTGCAACATGACACTTCGAAGGTTACCTAGTCAAACAAACAGACGTAGGACCCTGTGCATGAATGCCTCTTCTTGTTTACATACGCACGACTTCTCAAGCGTTCGTAGCACATGTACTTCTGCGAGAGGTAAATAACGAGATAAAACGCCTGTTGTGTCGCATGTTTTGTAGTTCATGTTATAAAAATATTCGCAACGCGACCCCGAGATTGCAGCTTTTTAATCGCTTAATGCTTTCGAGACGGATGGTCTTTTAAGAAAATAAAAGGGGCAGGTTACATTTCTGAGAGTTCAGGTGAAGAATTTATTCGTTGTAATAGGGTAGAAGAAGAAAAATTATTTTTTTGTGTCGGGGTAAAGATATAAATGTCCTATTAGTCTTATAAAAATTATGACAAAATTTAGTGTCAATTGATACACGTTTAGTGTATTATATGTAATGCGAAAAAAAGAATATAAAAACAGGAAAAATAGTGTTTATATTTAATTACTTGTGCTTATTTCATATCATATAGCATATGCGGTATAGAATGAAAATTTAATGATTGCTATAATATGTATTCTTACTTTTGTATTCATATCTAATTAATTCTGTTTACTTGAAATCACATAGCACATACGGTATAGAATGAAAAGTTGAAGTTTACTGTAATATGCATTATTACTTTTATATTCATAACTAGTTAATTCTGTTTATTTCGCATCATATAGCATATGCGACATGAAATTAATATTTGACGCTTGCTATAATATGTACTATTATTTTTATATTAATATCTAATTAATTCTGCTTATTTCAAATAACATAGCAGATGCAGCATAGACTCAAAACTTGACGCTTCCTGTAATATATATTATTACTTTTATGTTCATATGTGATTAATTCTGCTTATTTCAAATCACATAGCATATTCGACGTAAAATCAACATTTGGCATTTACTATAATATGTATTCTTACTTTTATATTCACATCTAATTAATTCTGCTTATTTCAAATCATATAGCATATTCGACGTAAAATCAACATTTGGCATTCACTATAATATATATTCTTATTTTTATATTCACATTTAATTAATTCTGCTTATTTCAAATCATATAGCATATTCGACATAACATCAACATTTGGCATTCACTATAATATATATTCTTATTTTTATATTCATATTTAATTAATTTTGCTTATTTCAAATCACATAGCATATTCGACGTAAAATCAACACTTGGCATTCACTATAATATATACTTTTATTTTTATATTCACATTTAATTAATTTTGCTTATTTCAAATCACATAGCATATTCGACGTAAAATCAACATTTGGCATTTACTATAATATGTATTCTTACTTTTATATTCACATTTAATTAATTTTGCTTATTTCAAATCACATAGCATATTCGACGTAAAATCAACATTTGGCATTCACTATAAATATATATTCTTATTTTTATATTCACATTTAATTAATTTTGCTTATTTCAAATCACATAGCATATTCGACGTAAAATCAACATTTGGCATTTACTATAATGTATATTCTTACTTTTATATTCACATTTAATTAATTCTGCTTGTTTCAAGTCACATAGCATATACGACATAAAATCAACATTTGGCATTCACTACAATATATATTCTTATTTTTATATTCACATTTAATTAATTTTGCTTATTTCAAATCATATAGCATATTCGACGTAAAATCAACATTTGGTATTCACTATAATGTATATTCTTATTTTTATATTCACATTTAATTCATTTTGCTTATTTCAAATCATATAGCATATTCGGCGAAAAATCAACATTTGGCATTCACTATAATATATATTCTTATTTTTATATTCACATTTAATTAATTTTGCTTATTTCAAATCACATAGCATATTCGACGTAAAATCAACATTTGGCATTTACTATAATATGCATTATTACTTTTGTATTCACATCTAATTAATTCTGGTTATTTCAAATCACACAGCATACGCGGCATAGAATATTACTTTTATATGAGTGTCTAATTTATGTCGCTTATTTCAAGCCATACAGCAATACTTTTACCTGAAACATATTCTTGACACCCACACCTCAAAGTGTAAAAACACACCGTATAGTATACCGTAAATATGCATTGACATACATATACACGTTTATTGTGCTCATACTACATTTAACATAAATTTTATAACAACATTATATACACATCATGTTTGCTTGTTTTTCAATGTTTCTTTGGGAACAAAAAAAAAATGTATTCTCAATTGATACACATATAGTGTATTATATATAATAGGAAAAAATTAACGTAAAAATAGGGAAAATAATGTTTGTACTTAATTACTTTGTATGATAAGGTGCGAAGCACGTGTCACACAAAAGTATATCAGATGCAGTACACATCATGTTTCTTCGTTTTTCAATGTTTCTTTGGAAGCAAATTTTACGTCGTCTGGTCGCTTCTTTTATTGGCATATGGTCGCCAACATTTTTACATTCAATTTCATTATTATTGTGGCAACCTAACAAAAAAAAAAAGAAACTTTTGTTCGAGTGACTGAGAGCGCCATACGGCGGCCGGTCCTAAAATTTTTTGATCAAGATAGTATACTAAGTTGCAGTCTTTCTAGTGTTAAGAGTAAAATCTGCCGACCGCAAAGGGTTAACCCATTCGAGACCGATTGCACACCGCGTGTGCAATTGATTTCCGAGGCTATAAGACGGCTTGCACACCGTGTGTGCAATAACAGTAATGTGGAATTATCAGTTATTCTGAGTAAACTAGTCGCCGAAATAAGATTTTCCTTGAACTAATGAAATCGGCAAGGTACAGGAAAACGAAATTTGGCATTGGTTTTACTGTGTTAAAAATCTGAAAATTATTTGAAGCCTTTCTTACATGTAAAATACTGAATTGCCGACAGTCCTACAAATCTCGGAAAATATAAACGTAATAATTACTCTTGTCCTGCTTGTGTCGGTAATCCTGGATTATGTTTGGGAGAATGTTTCAACCAACTAATGTATAATTACTTTATGATGAGTGTACTATTTCCTAAAAATGTATTTACAAATTATATTTTCTTTTTTATTACTGAGTTACATTACTTTGTTATCTGTAGACATTTTTCTAAAAATTTATTTCTCGTTTGTTATTTTTTTCATTATTGAACTTATCTTTTTTTAACTTTTTACTACTTTTTAAACATTTTCTTTGCATTATATTCGGTTCTTTATTATTGGAAACAAAATAACGATTTTATATTATCTAACTATTTTTTAAATAAATGTTCATAAATTTTTTAATGATGTATTTTCATTTTATATATGGTGTTCAATCCGTTCGTCGCAATAAAAATTTTCCGAGGAGCGATTTTAACCTGGTGTGCAATGATTTTATTTATGTGAATTCACTTACGAATTGGGCGATTTCCCTAGTAAACATGTTTTTTTTTTATTAAAAATTAACAATATAAAGAAAAAAAATCGCTCCTGGGGACCGTGTTCGAAAAAAATCGTCGTCTCGAATAGGTTAAACATTACATAAAATACACCTCCTAACCTTAATTTTAATTCCTTATCCCTAAATAAACTACTGAACTTCGATTCTTTCACTTCCACGTTCGGTTACAAAATAAATCGAGTGACTTGAGAGAGCTTTCGCGTAAAATTGCCGGTCAACAACGTGTTAACTGCAAGCATTACCGTGCATGACGTTCGACGTGACGCAAAGACTGCGTCACACGTTAAATGCGTCCGCTGCCGCGTGCTTCTCAGAAGAATTTTAACGACCGCCCCGAGACAATGAAAAGTCATTAGCGTCTCGCGGCACAATAATTCACGTAGCGCCGCTCGCGCGATAAACCGATCGACGTTAAACTCGTAAACACACTTGTTCGATTTATTAGCGTGTCGGCCTCTTCTTGCGTCTTATCTTCGACGCTTCCGACCGCCAAGGCGCCTTCATTCGATTAAAACGCGACTTGTGTGGCAGAAAATGCTCGACATATGGACCGTTTATTTTGAAAGTGGTGCAAGTGCATTTTTTGTTGTTTCGAGAAAATTAAAGGTTAGCATATTAGTCAATTAAAACATTGAAATTAATTACCAGGTTGCTCAATAAGTTTTGTTTTGTTTTGTTGAGGGCGTTGCTACTAGTCCAAATTTGTTTTTGTTTTGTTGGTTCACTCTTCTTATCAACGTATGTGAAGGTTCATTTCAATCAGTCAATTCATTCTTTGTTTACAAGCCATTTAGTGTCGCCGTGTCACAGTATTTTCAACAATGGAAAAATTGAATATCGTGCAGTGATAAAATTCTTTTTTTCGAAGGTGTAGCACCAAAAGAAATTCACGAACGAATGTTAAGAGTGTATAATGAACGTTCACCTTCAATTAGAACAGTAGAAAGATGGGTTGCTGAATTTAAACGTGGTCGTACAAGCCTTGAAGACGATCCACGCGATGGACGTCCAAAAACCGCATCAACACCATAAATTTTAGCCAAAGTACAGGATATGGTTTTGGAAGATCGTCGATTGACTGAGAGGGATTTAGTAGAGGCTCTACACATCTCATTAGGCAGTGTGAGTCATATTTTAAATGAAATTTTGAGTTTTAAAAAGCTGTGTGCACAATGGGTGCGGCATTCGCTAACAATTGAACAAAAACACATTCGAATGCGACTTTCTCAACAACATTTGGAGCGTTTTAAAAAGGATAAAGTGGATTTTGTGCGTCGATTCATCACTATGGATGAAACTTGGGTCTATCACCATGATCCTAAATCAAAACAAGAGGCTAAAGAGTGGTGTGAACCTGGTTGTTAGGCTTCGAAACGAGTTCGTGTCCAGAAATCGGCCAAGAAGGTTCTGGCATCAGTTTTTTGGGATGCGAAAGGAATTTTATTTGTGGATTACTTGCAAACTGGTAAAACAATTAATTCTGAATATTATTGCAACGTTTTGGACCAGTTGAAGGAAAAAATTCGTGAAAAAAGACCCGGTTTGCAGAAGAAAAAAATCCTTTTTCATCAGGACAACACACCGTGTCACAAGAGCATTTTGACAATGGCTAAAATCCATGAATTAAAGTTCGAATTGTTGGAGCATCCGCCGTATTCACCAGATTTGGCCCCCAACGACTTCCATTTGTTTCCAGAACTCAAAAAATGTATGCGTGGCAAGCGTTTTTCGTCAAATGAAGAGGTCATAACGGCTGTTGAAGCGTATTTTGCAGACCTTCCGGAATCTCACTTCAGGGATGGGATCCACAGATTGGAGGATCGTTGGAGCAAGTGCATTAATGTTCAGGGAGATTATACTGAATAATAAAGTGTATTTTGAACCATAACATTGTGTTTTTCTTATCGAACGACAAAACTTATTGAACAACCTGGTATGTCAAGTCTGGCAATGTTTCTACTGATTTATCAATATGTCAATTGATTATATCAATTTCTTTTAGACGAATTTAACTAAAATAATATATATTTACGGGCTGTAAATGGACTTACACCATTTTCATAATTAGGCAATTGTAAAAAATATTTAATTTCAATTATGGAAAATTGGATGTCACTTAAAATAAATTTTGTATTCATCCAATTTTCTTTATAAATAATAACAAGAAACAAAACAGTAGTTTTTTATTTTCAACGTTAATTATATTGTTAAACTGAACATAAGATTTTATCTGGCAGTGTTTTGAAATATCCATAATGCACAGGAGGTATATAGGGTAACACCTGTTCCATATGTTTATATTTTTCGTATTTAATGGCCTCCCATATCATACAGACATCTTTCCCGACAATGAACTAATAAATATAGCGTCTTAAATTCTGTGTCTTCCATCGATGCTTTATATAAAATAGTATACGGTGCACTTTTGCAGAACCTCATCCAACAAATTTTCACCCGGTTTATCTTTTCTCCGTTAATATTTTTTCCGATCCGTTTTTGAATTGCGCTTTGTAAATTTTTTGTTGAAACGAATTTTTTCACCTCATTTCGGGTAATGTAAATTTATTATTTGTTTAGCGTTGCTTTATAACATCATAATAATGCTGTGGCGTGTAGAAGAAATTCTTTTTTCGTAAATGTCTATGGAAAGTGATGTCTTATTTTTTAAAAGAATGGACTTACACCACTTTCAAAATAAGCGATCCATATTGTAGCGGACGCATGTTGGGATTCGAATGTTCGTTTTTTCGCGAATCTTAACATTTGATACTTTATTAACCTTTTGGGCGCTGCGTTGTCGCAAGTTGAGCAGATTGAATTTTTATTGCAAAATATATTGATTGTAATTGAAATAAATTATGTAACGACTTCAAAAGCATTAAATAACGATTTAGTACATTGAGCAATAATATGAACAATATAAAAGTAGTAAATTTTATATATAATGTATATATTATGTATGTATATATATACATATGTTTTATATATAAAATTTACTACTTTTATATTGTTCATATTATTGCTCAATGTACTAAATCGTTATTTAATGCTTATATATATATATATATATATATATATATATATATATATATATATATATATATCTTTTAAATTGAAAATTTAATAATTCTGTTTTGTGTGATAAATATCAAAGCAGGGTTCAATACATAAGCCAACGTTACATTTTTCGCATTCGTAACGCGATTTTATTATTATTTGAATTTGAAAAATATGTAATTTTTTAGTTATTTTGTAAAATTTTAAGTTAACCCTCTATGGGCCCGCGTGACTTTGAAATCAAATATAATTAAAACTTTTGATTTGATAATTGTTATACAGGAAATGCAAGATTGTTAGACCCCGATAAATTTGACGCTTTGCGCTGCTGTATTAATGCATTATACGGATATTAATAAATTAAGAGAGAAGAAATAAAAAATAAAAATATATAAAAATGGTTTTATAAAAATTGTAACACTTTATCTTTATTAGTTTATGTCAGTAGTTCTAAAGATTGTTGATACTATTTCTCTGTTCGGAGCTTGTTTATTACAATATCCCGTAAAAAATTCTAAAACCCTCCTCAACCTAAAAACTTTAATTAACTTAAAAACTTAACCCTCTATGGGCCCGCGGGACTTTGAAACCACCTAATGTAATAAATGATAAATCGATATTTTATTAAATAGTTGAATTTTTTTACTAGATGGCGTATACATCTTGTTGTATCATTTACTACTTAATTTTTCATTTATTTCATTTTATTTTTTAAACATCTTTTATTATTGAAATTAAAATCATTTAATTTCAGTTATAAAAATTTAAATATCACTTAAAATATATATTGTATTAATCCAGTTTTGTTTATAAAGAATAACAAGAAATAAAATAGTTGTATTTTTCATTTTCAACGTTAATTATATTTATATATTGTTAAACTTAATATAAAGTATTGCCATTATTTATTTATGCTCTTTATGTGGCAGTGTTTCGAAATATTAACGTCTTCAATTCTCTGTTTTTCATCGATGCTTTATATAAAACAGTAGACGGCGCACTTTTGCAAATCCTTATCCAACATATTTTCAGCCGGTTTACCTTTCCTCCGTTAGTGTTTTTCTTACCCGTTTTTGAATTGCGTATTGTAGATTCTTTGTCGAAACGAAATTCTCTCGTTTGATTTCGTGTAAAATATATTTATTACTTTTTGTTCCTTGTGTTATAATATCATAATAGCCCTGTGATGCGTACAGGAAATTAACTTTTTGTACTTCCATTTCTATACCAGCCATATCTATGAAAATTGAACTTACACCACTTTCATAATCAATCGCTACACAGTTTCTTTTATTGGTCAATTTTAAATTGAACAAAACATTGGCATTTTTTAAATAAGACGTATTTCATATGACGTTAATTTTTGAGTAAGACCTGTTTAATCATGATTTATAAATAAAAAATAAGAAATAAAAATTTGATTGCTTACATTTACTTTTTGAAACAAATGGTTAAGCTATTTCTTCATATTTCGTCAAGCTACCCCAAATTAAAAAAAGAATCATGACTCCCCGTTGATTAGTTGTTGAGATAATGCAAGGTCGTCAAGTTTGAACGCATTTTGTATTCTCAATACCTACATTTTTCATATAGAACTCTTTTTCGTAAAATTACTAAGATATTTTATGCATATGTACATGTATTTTGCATACCAAATATTTTATTTGCATACAATATTGTTGTGCATATAAAATATTTTACAAGTATGTTTGAACATACATATATTTTGCATATCAAGTATTTTATTTGCATACAATATTGTTGTGCATATAAAATATTTTGCAAGTATGTTTGAACATACATATATTTTGCATATATATTTAAACATACGTGTATTTTCATGTAAAATATTTTATTTGCAAATAGTATTGTGCACCTAAAATATTTCACACGTGTTTAAACATACATGTATTGCATATGAAATATTGTTTTTGCATGCAATATTGTGGCGCATAGAAAATATTTTACATACATGTTTAACCATAGATATATTTTGCATATAAAATATTTTGTTTACCTGTAGTATTGCGCGCACTAAATATTTTTTGTTTGCATATAGTATTGTGGCGCATAGAAAATATTTTACATGTATACTTAATATACATATATCTTGCATATAAAATATTTGGTTTGCATATAATATTGTTGTGCATACAAAATATTTATATGTATGTGTAAACGTACATATATTTTTCATATAAAATATGTTATCCGCATATAATATTGCGTATGTAAAATATTTTATATGTATTTTTAAATACACACGTATTTTGCATACCAAATATTTTATTCCCATATAATGTTGTTATGCATATTAAATATTTTACATTCATTTATTGTGCATATAATATTATTGTGCACATAAAATATTTTACACGTATGTTCCAACGTACACGTATTTCTCATATAAAACATTTTATTCACATAGAAGGTGAAGTAACGCAAACTGGATTTTTTGTAATTTTATTCTGCAATAAATTGCTCTTGTGATTATGTAAATTGTCTTCATTAGAACTCGAATGGCGACCAATCAACGTACTGATTTGATCGATACACGATATATTATCGTCGACTTCTGATCACACACCATAGGGAAAAATTGCACTCTACCTTAAGTTGTTAAGAAAAATCTTTATTTCAGGTTGAATTTTATTCTTATAACCGGAATAAGCGAATATAAACTTATCGGAAAGCTAAATTCGTGAAAAAGTGAATATCCGAGGCAAAAGCTATAATTCAAATTATCGATAGCTTTTCCAGTATTTTGCTGGAGGCCATTTCCATGAGTGTCCACGAATATTTCTCTAAAATCGTTCGATGGTTCGTCATTATCGATATTACATTCATAATTAAAACTTTTGATTTGATAATTGTTATACAGGAAATGCAAGATTGTCAGACCCCAATCAATTTGACGCTTTACAATTATGTATTAATGCATTACACGCATGTTAATATATTAAGAGAGAAGAAACAAAAAATAAAATTACACAAAAATGGTTTTATGAAATTTGTGACACTTTATATTTATTAGTTTATCTCAGTAGTTCTAAACATTGTTGAAGTCATTTCTGTGTTCGGAGCTTGTTTATTACAATATTCTGTAAAAAATGTAAAAACTTTCCTCAACCTAAAAACTTTAATTAACTTACAAATTTAAAGAAAATTGTAATACGTTGAAGTCAATCGTAAAAAAGGCTTTAAGAATTTTTAAATCTTTATGTTAATTTCTGACATTGTTGATTAAAAAATTATTATCTCTCAATTTTGTATATATAAAGCTCATGCACAGTAAAAAAAAAGTTATTTTATAATTAACAAATTACCGTTTTAAGGCAATTAATTAAAAATATTACTGTATCGAGTCACACATTTATCATCTGCCCATTTAAATATGTTATTATAATTAAGAAATATATAATAACATATTTAATTATTATTATTATAATTATATTTAAATTATTATTGTAATTATTATATTAATATATAATAGGAAGAGTCACGGAAGGTACACATTTTATTAATTCATTAGATTAACATTTTAACCGTTAATGAGTACAATTTATTCAGTTGCAATAAAAATGTTAATCCATTGACGTGCAATTTTATTAATTCATTAGATTAATATTTGAACCGTTAATGAGTACAATTTATTCAGTTGCAATAAAAATGTTAATCCATTGACGTGCAATTTTATTAATTCATTAGATTAATATTTGAACCTTTAATGAGTACAATTTATTCAGTTGCAATAAAAATGTTAATCCATTGACGTGCAACACTCATAAAAAACATTGAATGCAATAAATATAACTTTCCAGGTTGATTTTGCTGTTTTGATTGAATTAATTTTTTTAGTAACAATGTGATTTTTCATGATCATAAATGTACGTTCACATTTACACAATAAATGAGCCATTTAAATATGTATTACATTTTGCAATATTTTCTCGGTTCGCTAAGCAAGATTTTGTAACAAATAATGTCTCAAAAGATTTATATATTTTTCTTCAAAATTAATGATTCGTGAATGCATTCTTCCCTTGAAGACATCAAAATAAAATACTAAAGTTTTCTACTTTTGTTTATGTATCAACACTATCTTATTTTTGAGTAACGAATATTACGAAATTTCTTAAACATTAATTATTACAAAAATCTCTGTACTATCTTCAATGCAATACGCAAAAAATGCTTTAGGATCCTTTCAACTTTTGAACCTTTTGAACTTTGAAGTACGTTTTAAATAAAACGCCTGAAATAGTGTTGTGTTTTCGGGCTTTGTTCATCTGCCAACATTTTTAGTAACAAGCTTGTCCCCAAATATAAATTCTCACCGAAGTTTCAATGCTATTTTCAATATAACACGTAAAAAATGATTGACATTGCCTTTAATCAACCAACTGTCACCCGAATGCGATTTCAAATATGCCGCTAAAAATAATGCGACGGTATTGGACAATAAAACATCGGGACCGTTTTTGATTGCAATCCTTGCTCAAATAAAAATCAGATTTCCGAAAAGATATTTGAAAATAAAAACACGTATTCCACTGATCCTGTACGAAAATAAATAAAAAAAGTTTCACAAACTCTCCTTTTTTAAAAAACAGACACTTTCAGCCCACATAAAAAATTGTGCATAGTAAATTGGCACCTCAAAATGTCAAAGTACAAATTGCATGATGCATAAAGTATGTTTTAAGAGAGAATATAAAAAGTATGTGTTAGAAAAATGTCAAAAACACCATAAAAATAATAGATCTCGAATAATAAGATTATTATAAAGTATGTTTTAAGAGAGAATATAAAAAGTATGTGTTAGAAAAATGTCAAAAACACCGTAAAAATAATAGATCTCGAATAATAAGATTATTATAAAGTATGTTTCAAGAGAGAATATAAAAAGTATATGTTAGAAAAATGTCAAAACACCATGAAAATAATAGATCTCGAATAATAAGATGATTACAAAGTATGTTTTAAGAAAGAATATAAAAAGTATCTGTTAGAAAAATGTCAAAAACACCGTAAAAATAATAGATCTCGAATAATAAGATTATTATAAAGTATGTTTTAAGAGAGAATATAAAAAGTATCTGTTAGAAAAATGTCAAAAACACCATAAAAATAACAGAGCTCGAACAATAAGATTATTATAAAGTATGTTTTAAGAAAGAATATAAAAAGTATGTGTTAGAAAAATGTCGAAACACCATGAAAATAATAGATCGCGAGTAACAGGGTCATTAGGAAAAATATTTTATTTATTTTATTTATCTATTCAATACAATGCGTACAAAAATTATTTACGTCGCTTCAAATCAATCAACTGTCCGTTGAGGCAGTTTCTTAACAATTATTCATCAAGAACATTGCATTTTTTGCAAATAACGCAGATCGATGTTAAATAGTTGAAAGGCGGGAAAAAAAGATATAAATTATTTTTTAACGGTTACACTATATTTGGTAATAATCAGTTGGTCAAAAGACATGAAATTGAATTTAAATGATGCGATAAAGTATTTTTTGTTGTTTTTGCAAAACCTAAGTTTGACGATAGATGACATCATTTAAACGACAAATTAAAAGTATCTAACGAACTTTAGTATTTTTTCAAAACGTGATAATGTGAAAATTATATAGAACCTGTATTGAAATTTCTTCGTTTTTACGTTGAAAAAGTTTGATGATAAATGACATCATTTAAACGTGAAATTAAAAGCATGTAACGTACTTTAGTATTTTTTTTTGAAGCGTGATAACGTGAAAATTATATAAAATATATAGTAAAATTTATATTACTAATATAATATTTCTAAGTACTATATATAGCGTACGTGATCATTTTTCCTATTAATTTTAACTGAATTTCTATGACAAGTTCGATTGAAAATCATGTTTTACAAAAGCATAAAAGGTTTGACGCATAATTCGAGTACAAGATTGTCTAAATAGCACGAGAAAAAGTAAACAAGCATGTTAACGTGAAAATTATATAAAATATGCACTAAAATTTCTGATACCAATATAATATTTCTAAATGTATAGTGTATTAACAAAAGATAATGTTACTAATACAATATTTCTAAATGTATAGTGTGCTAACATAATGTTATGTTACTAATATAATGTATAGTGATAATGTTTCCCATTAACTTTAAGTGAATTTATATGACAAGTTCCATTGAAAACGATTTTTTACTAAAGCATAACATATTTGACGCTTTGCACATAATTCCAGTACGAAACTGTCTAAATAACATGCGGAAAACTTCTCCCCATTTAGCGACTTAATTCGATTGGCTGAGTATTAACACTAGAAAGACTGAAACTTAGTATATACCTATATTGCCCAAAAGCAGTCAAAATGACTGCATTGCGAAAGAATAATTAATGTGTAAAGAAATTTATTTAAAATTAATTTTTAATATTTATTCATATTATTTACAGTTATATAACAGGGTATTAGTAAATATTAACTGTAAATATTGACTGTTTTCAATGAACTTATCCCATATTTCCGAAAGCAAGGCAAATTTATTTGTTTGTAGGCGCCTACTTCTTTCGGTTCTTTTGTCAAAACGAATAAATCGTAGGATTTGGTTGAACTTTTCTCTGGCCATAGTTTTTCTAAAAAATTCGGGCCCCCACTTTGCTGACCATAAATAACTCAATTTAAAATTTCTTGTCTCGTAAGCTCCACGAGTATATAAAATCCCAATAAATGCACGGATTTCCGGTAATGATATTGTCCAATCGTTTCTCAAAATTCGACGACGTCCTTCTGTGCACTTTCTTATATGTTTGATAATATGGTTATCTATTATCAACGAGAATGCACTGATAAGATTATCTGCCATAATGTTCCTTTTTGCGTAGCCTGTTGGCCCTTTCACACCCTTGAAAATACAAGTAGATGGTAACCTTCCAGGAATACCACCTTCGTCAATTTTTGTCCACACAGTACCATCAGCAGCTGTTTCGACCTCCTGAAACGTATTTTCAGTTTCTTCATCAGAATCTGAACTAGTTAGCACCCTACACCTTTTCCTGGGCATATTGATGACACTTTCATTTTCATCATTGGTGATCGACTCTTCATCACTATCTTCAGCGTCAGATGTTTCACTTTGAATATAATCCGCTTCATCTTCAGATGATAGTTCAGAATTTGTTGCATTTGATTCTATATCGGAGCACTCTTCACTTATGTTCGTTAGCTTTTCCAAGAACTCATTTCTGTTCGACATTTTTTTCATAAAGTTAGGGCGCAAAAGAAATAAAATAAACAACTTGTTAGAACAACACTTTATAACGATTCGAATAACTAGTACTACTTTAGCTTATTGAGCAACTGACACTTATCAAGTATACGCCCAAATCGACAATTTATCATGCATCATATTTCAATACAAAGCCGGACAGGTCATATAAGAAATTTACTCAATTCAATAAATAAAAATCTTTTGATTATTTAAAATTTACCAAGCAGTCAAAATGACTGCTTCTGGGCAATATAGGTATAACACATATATATATATACGGAAATAAAGGAGGGCGGAAGTAACTACAATTATTCATAAACCCATTTAGATGTTATAGAAAAAGTCACCAAATTCTAAGAAATTGTGTCATCAATTTCATAATTGTTTTTCTAATTGAAATTAAAAAACAGTCAAAATGACTTTCTTGACCAATCTAGTGTTAATAAACAGTCGAAATATTCGAGACACCCGGTGCACATCTGTCCAAAGCCGAATTACTCAACATTCGACAAAGCCGCTCGATAAAAATTGCTCGCGCGCCGATGAATAAATCACACACTCTTTAAATATCGCTTGGCAGGTAGACGCTGATTACACTAGAGACAATATATTTGCTAATTAGCCGTTACGTAACCGCTAAGCATGGGATTTGCTAAGTGTTACGTAACGTGTGAGCTACGTCGTATTAATATCGACTAAATTCGTTTACAGGTAAGCTGGATGACGCATTGCAAACAACAGACGATAACATTTTTGGTAGCCTAAAGATGCGTCGCTTTGTGGTGAGTGCCAAGAAAATATGTATGAAAGAAATCTCCAAGAAAATTTAAAAAAAAACAATATTCAGAAGAGAATCAGAAAAATTTTCATGTCAGATTTCGTTCGGATGCCCGTAATGAATTTTATGACAGATTACGGAAAAAATTTTGATACGAATTTCCGTAAGAATTTTTATGGAAATTTTTGAAGAAGCCGTCATACAAATTTTCACTACATCAAATCATAATGTGTTATATGTTTCTTCGTGAGAATCATAATAAATGTTCGTCAAAAAATTGGTCTGTATGAAAGAAATCTCCAAGAAAATTTAAAAAAAAAACAATATTCAGAAGAGAGTCAGAAAAATTTTGTGGCAGATTTCGTTCGGATGGCCATAATAAATTTTACGAAAGTTTACGCAAAAAATTTGGTAACAAATTTTCATGAGGGATTTCATGGAGATTTTTAAAGAAGCCGTCATACGTATTTTTACTAAAAATAATCATAATATGTCATATGATTGTTCATGAGAATCATAATAAATGTTCATCAGAAAGTTAGGTTTGTATGAAAGAAATCTTCAAGATATGAAAAAACAATATTCAGAAAAAAGTAGAAAAATGTTCATGGCAGATTTCGTTCGGAAGCCCATAATAAATTTCATGAGAGGTTATGGAAAATTTTTTTTCAATAAACATCAATTTAAATATTTTAATAAATCAATTTATTATAACTAAATTTATAATTATAATAACTAAAACACTCTGATTTTTTGTATATTACTTCATTTTTACAATTTTTATCGAATTTTGACGTACGTCGAGCGTACAAAATATTTTAATAAACATCAATTTAATCTATACAAATTTATTATTATTATAACTAAATTTATTATTATAATAATTAAAACACTCTGTGATTTGTTGTATATTAATTCATTTGTACGATTTTTATCGAATTTTGACATACGTCGAGCGTATAAAATATTTCAACGAACATCAATTTAATCTATACAGATTTATTATTATTATAACTAAAACACTCTGTGATTTGTTGCATATTACTTCATTTGTACGATTTTTATCGAATTTCAACATACGTCGAGCGTACAAAATATTTTAACAAACATCAATTTACTCTATACAGATTTATCATTATTATAACTAAATTTATAATTATAATAATTAAAACACTGTGATTTTTTGTATATTACTTCATTTTTACGATTTTTATCGAATTTTGACGTACGTCGAGCGTACAAAATATTTTAATAAACATCAATTTAATCTATACAAATTTACTATTTATATAACTAAATTTATTATTATAATATCTAAACTCACTGTGTAATTTGTTGTATTTTAAGTCATTTGTACGATTTTTTATTGAATTTCGACATACAGCAAAGGTATAAAATATTTCAATAAACATCAATTTTAATCTATACAGATTTATTATTATTATAACTAAATTTATTATTATAATATCTAAAACACTCTGTGATTTGTTGTATTTTAAGTCATTTGTACGATTTTTATCGAATTTCGTCATACGTTGAGCGTACAAAATATTTTAATAAACATCAGTTTAATCTATACAAATTTATTATTATGATTATAACAAAATTTATTATTTTAATAACTAAAACACTCGGTGGTTTGTTGTATTTTAAGTCTTTTGTACGATTTTTATCGAATTTCGTCATACGTTGAGCATACAAAATATTTTAATAAACATCAATTTAATCTATACAAATTTATTATTATTATAACTAAATTTATTATTATAATAACTAAAACACTCTGTGATTTGTTGTATATTACTTCATTTGTACGATTTTCATCGAATTTCGATATACGTCGAGTGTACAAAATATTTTAATAAACATCAATTTAATCTATACAAATTTACTATTATTATAACTAAATTTATTATTATAATAACTAAAACACTCTATGATTTGTTGTATATTAATTCACTTGTACGATTTTTATTGAATTTCGACATACGTCGAGCGTACAAAACATTTTAATAAACATAAATTTAACGTATACAAATTTGCTATTATTATGACTAAATTTATTATTATAATATCTAAACCACTGTGTGATTTGTTGTATGTTACTTCATTTATACGAGTTTTATCGAATTTCAACGTACGTCAAGCGTACAAAATATTTTGATAAACATCAATTTAATCTATACAAATTTATTATTATTATAACTAAATTTATTATTATAACTAAAACACTCTATGATTTGTTGTATATTAATTTATTTGTACGATTTTTATCGAATTTTGACATACGTCGAGCGTATAAAATATTTTAATAAACATCAATTTAATCTATACAAATTTATTATTATTATAATTAAAACACTCTATGATTTGTTGTATATTACTTAATTTGTATGATTTTTATCGAATTTCAACATACGTTGAGCGTACAAAATATTTTAACAAACATCAATTTAATCAATACAAATTTATTATTATTATAAGTAAATTTATTATTATAACTAAAACACTCTGTGATTTGTTGTGTATTAATTTATTTGTACGATTTTTATCGAATTTTGATATACGTCGAGTGTACAAAATATTTTAATAAACATCAATTTAATCTATACAAATTTATTATTATTATAACTAAATTTATTATTACAATAACTAAAACACTCTGTAATTTGTTGTATATTACTTCACTTGTACGATTTTTATCGAATTTTGACATACCTCGAGCGCACAAAATATTTTAATAAATATAAATTTAATCTATACAGATTTATTATTATTATAACTAAATTTATTATTATAATAACTAAAACACTGTGTGATTTATTGTATATTAATTAATTTGTACGATTTTCATCGAATTTCATCATACGTTGAACGTACAAAATATTTTAATAGACATCAATTTAACCTATACAAATTTATTATTATTATAACTAAAACACTCTATGATTTGTTGTATATTAATTCACTTGTACGATTTCTATCAAATTTCGACATACGTCAAGCGTATAAAATATTTCAATAAACATCAATTTAATCTATACATATTTACTATTATTATAATAAAATTTATTATTATAATAACTAAAACACTCTGTGATTTATTGTATATTAATTAATTTGCACGATTTTTATCGAATTTCGTCAAACGTTGAGTGTACAAAATATTTTAATAAACATCAATTTAATGTATACAAATTTATTATTATAATAATTAAAACACTGTGGAATTTGTTGCATTTTAAGTCATTTGTACGATTTTTACTGAATTTCGACATACGTCGAGCGTATAAAATATTTTAACAAACATAAATTTAATCTGTACAAATGTATTATTATTATAACTAAAACACTCTATGATTTATTGTATATTACTTCCCTTGTACGATTTTTATCGAATTTCGACATACGTCGAGCGTACAAAATATTTTAACAAACATCAATTTATTCTATACAAATTTATTATTATTATGAAAAATGCATAAATATATATTTCATCTCATTTCCGCCTTTCAAATACCGCTGACTTACGCTTTTACAACAAATTGCCACAAAATGGTGAACCCATTTAACTGAAAACCGTCACACCATGTAACGATCAGATTATATTCCTAAGTTACGTAAACGTTGCAGATCAATACGTTCACACAGTACGCGTATTCTTAGATATGCCAGTATATACACGACTTTGTATACTTTCCAAGCGGTGCAATCCCAGAATTATGCATCCATACGTGTGCATTCTGCGTCTGTCTGCACTTTACAGCCGCTAAACTATTTCTTTCCACGCTTTTTCGGCCTTTTTTGCTATCTAAGCACTGCGGATTGATTTAAGACTTGAAATCGTAGAAAATCATGGAAAATCGTGGAAAATCGTGGAAAATCGAAGAAAAGCGTGCATGCGAACAGAATTTTCGAAGAAAAGAGAAGTTTGCAATCATAGATATAGTACCATAAGATTCTTTATTTAAAGTATTTTTTGTTCTGTGAGAAATACTGCGAATTGATATGAAATGATTGCATTTATGCAGATGTAGTGAGATACTAGTTATTCTTTGAATTTTCTTTGTTATGGGACAGTTATGAAACAGTAAAAACTGTGCGAATCATGTATATAAATATATTTTTGGGTAAAATACGAATTTGCGGTTAGGTATGTGGTGACATATATACCTGCATTTATGCAGATGTAGTGAGATACTAGTTATTTTTTTACTATTCTTTGTTATGCGATAGTTATGAAACAGTAGAAACTGTGACAAGCATGCATATAAATATATTTTTATGTAAAACACGAATTTGCGGTTTGATATGTAGTGACATATATATCTGCATTTATGCAGATGTAATGAGATACTAGTTATTTTTTGAGTTTTCTTTGTTATGCAATAGTTATGAAACAGCAGAAACTGTGACAAGCATGCATATAAATATATTTTTGTGTAAAACACGAATTTGCGGTTAAATATATAGTGACATAGTTCTTATTCATTGAAACTTTTTGTTTTATCTGACAAATATTGTAGAAGGGTTCAAAATTTGAGGTTCAATTTCAATATATATACTATATATAATAAAATATGTATGTAAATAAATGCCAAAACTTTTCCAAAGTTTAGAAAGTTTTCTTTTTATCTGACAAATATTGTAGAAGGGTTCAAAATTTGAGGTTCAAATTCAATATATATACTATATATAATATAATATGTATTTAAATAAATTCCAAAACTTTTCCAAAGTTTTCTTTTTATCTGACAAATATTGTACAAGGGTTTAAAATTTTAGGTTCGATATGAATATATATACTATATATAATATAATATGTATTTAAATAAATTCCAAAACTTTTCCAAAGTTTCCAGTTTTCTTTTTATCTGACAAATATTGTAGAAGGGTTGAAAATTTGGGGTTCAAATTCAATATATATACTATATATAATATAATATGTATTTAAATAAATTCCAAAACTTTTCCAAAGTTTCCAAAGTTTTCTTTTTATCTGACAAATATTGTAGAAGGGTTCAAAATTTGAGGTTCAAATTCAATATATATACTATATATAATGGAATATGTATTACATTTAAATAAATTCCAAAACTTTTCCAAAGTTTCCAAAGTTTTCTTTTTATCTAACAAATATTGTAGAAGGGTTCAAAATTTGAGGTTCGAGTTCAATATGTATACTATATATAATATAATATGTATTTAAATAAATTCCAAAACTTTTCCAAAGTTTTCTTTTTATCTGACAAATATTGTAGAATGGCTCAAAATTTGGGGTTCAAATTCAATATACATACTATATACAATATAATATGTATTTAAATAAATTCCAAAACTTTTCCAAAGTTTCCAAAGTTTTCTTTTCATCTGACAAATATTGTAGAAGGGTTCAACATTTGAGGTTCAAGTTCAATATATATACTATATATAACATAATACGTATTTAAATAATTCCAAAACTTTTCCAAAGTTTTCTTTTCATCTGACAAATATTGTAGAAGGGTTCAAAATTTGGTATTCAAGTTCAATATATATACTATGTATAATATAATATGTACTTAAATAAATTCCAAAACTTTTCCAAAGTTTCCAAAGTTTTCTTTTTATCTGACAAATATTGTCGAAGGGTTCAAAATTTAGGATTCGAGTTCAATATATATACTATATATACTATAATATGTATTTAAATAAATTCTAAAACTTTTTCAAAGTTTCCAAAGTTTTCTTTTTATCTGACAAATATTGTAGAGGGATTCAAAATTTGAGGTTCAAATTCAATATATATACTATATATAATATAATATGTATTTAAATAAATTCCAAAACTTTTCCAAAGTTTTCAGTTTTCTTTTTATCTGACAAGTATTGTAGGAAGGTTCAAAATTTGGGGTTCAAATCCAATATATATACTATGTATAATATAATATGTATTTAAATAAATTCCAAAACTTTTCCAAAGTTTTCTTTTTATCTGACAAATATTGTAGAAGGGTTTAAAATTTGAGGTTCAAATTCAATATATATACTATATATAATATAATATGTATTTAAATAAATTCCAAAACTTTTCCAAAGTTTCCAAAGTTTTCTTTTTATCTGACAAATATTGTAGAAGGGTTCAAAATTTGAGGTTCAAATTCAATATATATACTATATATAATATAATATGTTTTGAAATATATTCCAAAACATTTCCAAAGTTTTCTTTTTATCTGACAAATATTGTAGAAGGGTTCAAAATTTGAGGTTCAAATTCAATATATATACTATAGGTAATATAATATATATTTAAATGAATTCCAAAACTTTTCCAAAGTTTCCAAAGTTTTCTTTTCATCCGACAAATATTGTAGTAGGGTTCAAAATTTGAGATTCAAATTCAATATATATACTATATGTAATATAATATGTAATTAAATAAATTCCAAAACTTTTCCAAAGTTTCCAAAGTTTTCTTTTTATCTGACAAATATTGTAGAAGGGTTCAACATTTGAGGTTCAAATTCAATATATATACTATATATAATATAAAATGTATTTAAATATATTCCAAAACTTTTAAATTTTGAAACCTTCTACAATATTATTATAATATATACAATTCTATATAGTATGTATATATATATTGATTCAAGATTTTGAAGTGACATAAAGTATTCATATATAGATATACTTTTTTTAATATTTACAAAAATATATTTTTGCCCCAAACAAGAAGTCTTCTGTTATGTGACCAGTTGTTCAGTGAAATTTTATTTTTGTTACATGATAACAAAAAAAAAATATTCCAAGTTTTAATATTAACAAAAATCGTTTTCGAAAATATATTATTACCAGAAACAAAAAATCTACAATTATGCAGATACAGAAACTCACAACTCCTTTATCACTGAAAGCTTTTTATCATGTGACAAATATTGTATATTCATTTAATATTCTAGAGCAATGAAAACTGTTCACATAAAGAGAATCTTTTACGAAACATAGTTACATATGTAGATTAACAAACGTATTGTAGGTTTCAGGTATTAATTAAATAATTCTAATCAAGAAGCGCGTCTGCCAAAAGTGCGTCTTTCGTCTTTAATGGTTCGTCTACGACTGTCCGCACGAAACAACAGCACCTTCATTCTTTTGTTATGTGCCTTGTCGCTCACGCTACACATCACACTCTTAACATATACGCATTTGGTACGGCGCATCGTTTCCTCGCGGATCTTCTAATATTCGGTCCCACAGTATTGTTTATTGAAACAATTTCTTGTTATGCGACAAAATATTACAAATTGATTTAAGATCAAAGAGCAATAAAAAATGTCTGTAAAAACATGCTTCTGTTCGAAACAATAAGCCATAATGAAACACCATATGCTAAAGTTTCAAGATTTAAAAATGATGAATATTATTGTATATTTACGCATGTGTATTATTGTATATTAATATTACGGTTATATTAATATATACATTATGTATAGTATACAGTTTTAAATACACGTGTGTATTAGTAATTAAAGTTTACGCGTTTATAAGTTCTTGCCAAAAAAAGCCACTGTTTTCATCAATTTCCGCAGACAGTACCGCCGCAAAATTCGTTCAATAACCTCAAATTAATTTGAGATGCGCCTCACGTCACTTATATAATATTGCCGACCGATCAATCAAAATAATTGCTTCGACCATCGGTGTGCAGTAATTAACTAAAGCGCAGATAAGATAACTTTAGCACGACACAAGTAATTGTCAGTATCATTTGAATAATGCAAACTCAACAAAATCGCTGGATTTAACAGTTTATTTAATGAATATATATGATTTTAAAGTAGAATAACATTACGAAGAAAACTTATTCAAATTATTTCATAATTAATACACGTTACACGTTTGAATAATAAAAACTCAACAAAATCGCTGGATTTAGCAGTTTATTTAGTGAATATTTACGATTTTAGAGTAGAATAACATTAGGAAGAAAACTTGTTCAAATTATTTCGTAATTAATACACGTCACGCATTTGAATAATGAAAACTCAACAAAATCGCTGCATTTAACAGTTTATTTAGTTAATATATATGATTTTAAAGTAGAATAACATCAGGAAGAAAACTTATTCAAATTATTTCATAATTAATACACGTCACGCATTTGGATAATGAAAACTCAGCAAAATCGCTGCATTTAACAGTTTATTTAGTGACTATATATGATTTGAAACTAGAATAACATCACGAAGAAAACTTATTCAAATTATTTCATAATTAATACACGTTACGCATTTGAATAATGATAACTCAACAAAATCGCTGGATTTAACAGTTTATTTAGTGAATATATATAATTTTAAAGTAGAATAACATCACGAAGAAAACTTATTCAAATTATTCCGTAATTAATACACGTTACGCATTTGAATAATGAAAACTCAACAAAATCGCCGCATTTAACAGTTTATTTAGTGAATATATACAATTTTAAAGTAGAATAACATTACGAAGAAAACTTATTCAAATTATTTCATAATTAATACACGTCACGCGTTTGAATAGTAAAAACTCAACAAAATCGCTGCATTTAACAGTTTATTTAGCGAATATATATGATTTTAAAGTAGAATAACATCACGAAGAAAATGTATTCAAATTATTTCATAATTAATACACTTTATGCGTTTGAATAATTAAAACTTAACAAAATCGTTGGATTTAACAGTTTATGTAGTGAATATATACGATTTTAAAGTAGAGTAACATTACCAAGAAAACTTATTCAAATTATTTCATAATTAATACACGTTACGTATTTGAATAATGAGAACTCAATAAAGTTGCTGCATTTAACAGTTTATTTAGTTAATATATACGATTTTAAAGTAGAATAACATCACGCAGAAAACTTATTCAAATTATTTCATAATTAATATACGTCACGCATTTGAATAATGAAAACACAATAAAATCGTTAGATTTAACCATTTATTTAGTGAATATATATGATTTTAAAGTAGAATGACATTACGAAGAAAACTTATTCAAATTGTTTCATAATTAATATACGTCACGCGTTTGAATAATGAAAACTCAACAAAATCGCTGCATTTAATAGTTTATTTAGTGAATATATACGATTTTAAAGTGGGATAACATTTCACGAAGAAAACTCATTTAAATTATTTCATAATTAATACACGTCACGCGTTTGAATAATGAAAACTCAACAAAATCGCTGGATTTAACAGTTTATTTAATGAATATATATGATTTTAAAGTAGAATAACATCACGAAGAAATCTTATTCAAATTATTTCATAATTAATACACGTCACGCATTTGAATAATGAAAATTCAACAAAATCGTTGGATTTAACAGTTTATTTAGTGAATATATACGGTTTTAAAGCAGAATAACATCACGAAGAAAACTTATTCAAATTATTCCGTAATTAATATACGTCACGCATTTGAATAATGAGAACTCAACAAAATCGCTGCATTTAACAGTTTATTTAGTGAATATATACGATTTTTAAGTGGGATAACATCACGAAGAAAACTTATTCAAATTATTTCATAATTAACACACGTCGCACGTCTGAATAATTAAAACTCGACAAAATCGCTACATTTAACAGTTTATTTAGTGAATATATATGATTTTAAAGAAGAATAACATCACGAAGAAAACTTATTCAAATTATTTCATAATTAATACACGTCACGCATTTGAATAATGAAAACACAATAAAATCGCTAGATTTAACCATTTATTTAGTGAATATATATGATTTTAAAGTAGAATACCATCACGAAGAAAACTTAGTCAAATTATTTCATAATTAATACACGTCATGCATTTGAATAATGAAAAATCAACAAAATCGCTGCATTTAACAGTTTATTTAGTGAATATATATGATTTTAAAGTAGAATAACATTAGGAAGAAAACTTATTCAAATTATTTTATAATTAATACACGTCACACATTTGAATAATGAAAACTCAACAAAATCGCTGGATTGAACAGTTTATTTAAAGAATATATATGATTTTAAAGTGGGATAACATTTCACGAAGAAAACATTTATTAACATTATTAACAATACAGACACATTATGCAATTATCAAATCTTATTGGTATCTTAATGTTTTTCAGTGTGACTGTACATTATTTACTCACACGAATCACACTTCGGTATTGCAAAATACTGGGTACACATGAGGAAGCCATAAGTAACCCTTCCAATTACGCTGACCGTGAAAACCTCAAATAATTGTGTAACAAGCTCGCACAAACGACATTCTTCCCTCCTATCAACTCGTCACGGCGTTAAAACAAAAATAAGCAAGTTAAACCATTTTAGTAATTTAGTAAAATGAAAAGTAGATAATGTAAATTCCGGCAGTAAAGAGTACTTATTACAAATTTAACGTTTCTATCCGGAATCTATTACAGCAGATAAAATATATGCAGGGATCCAAATCTCGAAAAAATTGGAAACGCATTTTCTTAAAATAGATACCAATGCGGAAAGACGCTTAAAATTCCAAAAAGAACTGAGATCATGCATGTCTCACTATCGTGGCATTTACAAGCAACTGACCAGTCGACCGTCGTCACAAAAACTGATCACTGAGTTTATGGTACCAAAAAACAAATCAATTGAAATCCTATCTTCAAGCGACGAAAGCGATTTTCAACCAATCCATCACAAGAAGATGCGCGTTTTGGATTACGACGAGTAGCAGCAAACTATTTAATGTATAATGTGAACACTTCTCCATGTATATCTACAATGAAGAATTAAATATTTTTACAATTTCTTTAGGTCTAATTTAATTATTTTATTTAATTGAAAGCATTCTCTCATCTATTTCATAAATCATTGATGTATTTTCTAAGTCCGACTTTTTTTATGCGGTCCCTATCCACCGCATAAAAAAAAATTTAGATACTATATCGCACACAATTGTTTATTATAGGTAAGAATTTATAAAATTTTCGAATATTTTTTTGTACGATTTCTTTTATGCGGTCCCTATCCACCGCACAAAAACAGGCTTTACTGTATTGTCAAATCGTAAGGGTGTCGTTTTCCACCATGATAATGCAAAGCCCCACACGTCTTTGATCACTCGCCAAAAATTATTGGAACTGGGTTGGGATGTTTTATCACATCCACTGTATAGCCCTGATCTTGCGGCTTCAGACTATCATTTGTTTCGTTCCATGCAGAACTCCTTAAATGGTAACATTTTTAATAACGGTGATGATGTCAGGTCGCATTTAATTCAGTTTTTTGATAGCAAAAATCAGAAATTTTACGAACGTCGAATTTTGACACTGCCAGAACGATGGCAAGAGGTCATCGACAAAAACGGACAGTATCCAATTGACTAAAGTAACAACTAATTGACAAAGTTAACATTTCAAACTATCATTTGTTTCGTTCCATGCAGAACTCCTTAAATGGTAAAATTTTTAATAACGCTGATGATGTCAGATCACATTTAATTCAGTTTTTTGATAGCAAAGATCAGAAATTTTACGAACGTGGAATTTTGACACTGCCAAAACGATGGCAAAAGGTCATCGACAAAAACAAACAGTATCTAATTGAATAAAGTAACGTTTTTAAACAAAAATTAAGAATTTTCCTTCTTATTTCAAATCCGCAATCACTTAGTTGCCAACCCTTATTTCAAATCCGCAATCACTTAATTGTAAATATTTTATATGCTCAACAATATTGTACGCAAATGCGATATTTTTGTACGCATTCGATTTGGCAGAATTTAATTTTCTTCGAAACAATGCCTTTGAAAAGCAAAATTCGACATTTTTGTGCGCATTAGATTTGTCAGAATTTAATTTTCCTCGAAACAATGCCTTCGAAATGCAAAATTCGACATTTTTGTGCGCATTAGATTTGTCAGAATTTAATTTTCCTCGAAACAATGCCTTCGAAATGCAAAATTCGACATTTTTGTGCGCATTAGGTTTGTCAGAATTTAATTTTCCTCGAAACAATGCCTTAAAAATGCAAAATTCGGCATTTTTGTGCGCATTAGATTTGTCAGAATTTATTTTTCATCGAAACAATGCCTTCGAAATGCAAAATTCGACATTTTTGTGCGCATTAGATTTGTCAGAATTTAATTTTCCTCGAAACAATGCCTTCGAAATGCAAAATTCGACATTTTTGTGCGCATTCGATTTGGCAGAATTTAATTTTCCTCGAAACAATGCCTTCGAAATGCAAAATTCGACATTTTTGTGCGCATTAGATTTGTCAGAATTTAATTTTCCTCGAAACAATGCCTTCGAAATGCAAAATTCAACATTTTTGTGCGCATTAGATTTGTCAGAATTTAATTTTCCTCGAAACAATGCCTTCGAAATGTAAAATTCGACATTTTTGTGCGCATTAGATTTGTCAGAATTTAATTTTCCTCGAAACAATGCCTTCAAAATGTAAAATTTTACATTTTTGTGCGCATTAGATTTGTCAGAATTTAATTTTCCTCGAAACAATGCCTTCGAAATGCAAAATTCGACATTTTTGTGCGCATTAGATTTGTCAGAATTTAATTTTCCTCGAAACAATGCCTTCGAAATGCAAAATTCGACATTTTTGTGCGCATTAGATTTGTCAGAATTTCATTTGTTCTCGAAACAATGCCTCCTCAAAATGCAAAATTCGACATTTTTGCGCGCATTAGATTTGTCAGAATTTATTTTTCCTCGATACAATGCCTTCGAAATGTAAAATTCGACATTTTTTGTCGCATTAGATTTGTCTGTTTAATTTTCCTCGAAACAATGTCTCGAAATGCAAAATTCGACATTTTTGTTCGCATTAGATTTGTCAGAATTTAATGTTCCTCGAAACAATTCCAGTTCGAAATGCAAAATTCTCATTTTTTACGCATTAGATTTGTCGAATTTAATTTTCCTCGAAACAATGCCTTCGAAATGCAAAATCTCGACATTTTTGTCGCATTAGATTTGTCAGAATTTAATTTTCCTCGAAACAATGCCGCTCGAAATGCAAAATTCGACATTTTTGTGCGACCGCGATTTTCAGTCGTTGAAGTTCGGCTTTCGATCCGTAAGTTTTAAGGCCTATTGCTTGCAGTTCGGCCTTCAATTCCACTAGTCTCGAAAATTCTTGAAGATTGTTCACATTCATAGTCCGTGTCCACCACACCTCACCACGGTCACTTCACCCACCACTTTGACATTTTTGTCGGATGTAAATTTGTCAGAATTTAATTTTGCTCGAAACAATCCCGGCTGAAATGCAAAAAATTTATGTAGGATTGAGTTATTGGGTCAGAGCGTAGGGGCAATGGGCAGGATGAAATAAACCGTTTACGCTAATAAAATGTATATTCAAAACACTTTTTCGTCGCATTCGTTTGTCGTTCGTGTCGTAAGTCGTTCGTGTCGTAAGTCGTTCTTCTTTCGACGTTGCCAGAAGACTACTGTCGTGTTTTTTTCGTCGCAGTCCTATGGTTTTAACCGTTTATCGTTCTTTTGTTCTGTTTAGGTCCGTCGCTATGCACGTATCTGTACGTCCGTCGCTATGCACGTATCTGTAGGTCCGTCTTACAATGTCAGTCTACAGTCCTTTTTACATACAGTCTTACATAAAAGCCTTAACCTACGATATATTCTACTCCACATATATACTATATATAATATAATATGTTTTGAAATATATTCCAAAACTTTTCCAAAGTTTTATTTTTATTTGACAAATATTGTAGAAGGGTTCAACATTTGAGGTTCAAATTCAATATATATAATATATATAATATAATATGTATTTAAATATTCCAATACTTTTCTAAAGTTTACAAGGTTTTCTTTTTATCTGACAAATATTGTAGAAAGGATCAAAATTTGGTGTTCAAATTTAATATATATACTATATATAATATAATATGTATTTAAATAAATTCCAAAACTTTTCCAAAATTTCCAAAGTTTTCTTTTTATCTGACAAATATTGTAGAAGGGTTCAAAATTTGAGGTTAAAATTCAATATATATACTATATATACTATAATATGTATTTAAATAAATTCCAAAACTTTTCCAAAGTTTCCAAAGTTTTCTTTTTATCTGACAAATATTGTAGAAGGGTTCAAAATTTGAGATTCGAGTTCAATATATATACTATGTATAATATAATATGTATTTAAAAAAATTCCAAAACTTTTCCAAAGGTTCCAAAGTTTTCTTTCTATCCGACAAATATTGTGGAAGGGTTCAAAATTTGAGATTCAAATTCAATATATATACTATATGTAATATAAAATGTATTTAAATAAATTCCAAAACTTTTAAATTTTGAACCCTTCTACAATATTATTATAATATATATATATATATATATATATATATATATATATATATATATATATATATATATATATAGTATTAATTAAAATAGATATAATACATTTTTTTTTTAATATTTACAAATATATATATTTGCCCGAAACAAGAAGTTTTCTGTTATGTGACTAGTCGTTCAGTTACATTTTATTTTTGCTATAAGATAACAAAAAAAAACACGAATATTCCAAGTTTTAATAGTAACAGAAAGCGTTTACGAAAATATATGATTATCAGAAACAAAAAATCGACAATTATGCAGATATAAAAACATACGACTCTTTGATTACTGAAAGCTTTTTATCATGTGAGAAATATTGTATATTAATTTAAGATTTTAGAGCAATGAAAACTGTTCATATAAAGAGAATTTTTTCCGAAACATAGTTACATAGATTAACAAACGTATTGTTTATTGCAACTGTTTCTTGTTACGCGACAAAATATTACAAATTGATTTAAGATTAAAGAGCAATAAAAAATGTCTGTAAAAACATGCTTCTGTTCGAAACAATAAGCCATAATGAAACACCATATGCTAAAGTTTCAAGATTTAAAATGATGTGTATTATTATATTTTAATATTACGTTTATATTAATATATACATTATGTATAGTATACAGTTTTAAATATACGTGTGCATTAATAATTCAAATTTACGGGATTATAAGTTCTTGCCAAAAAAAGAGCAACTGTTTTCATCAATTTCCGCAGACAGTACCGCCGCAAAATTCGTTCAATAACCTCAAATTAATTTGAGATGCGCCTCACGTCACTTTTAATTTGCCGACCGATCAATCAAAATAATTGCTTCGACCATCGGTGTGCAGTAATTAACTAAAGCGCAGATAAGATAACTTTAGCACGACACAAGTAATTGTCAGTATCATTTGAATAATGAAAACTCAACAAAATTGCTGGATTTAACAGTTTATTGAGTGTATATATACAATTTTAAAGTAGAATAACATCACGAAGAAAACTTATTCAAATTATTTCATAATTAATACACGTCACGCATTTGAATAATTAAAACTCGACAAAATCGCTGCATTTATTAGTATATTTAGTGAATATATACGATTTTAAAGTAGAGTAACATCACGAAAAAAACTTATTCAAATTATTTCATAATTAATACACGTCACTAATTTGAATAATGAAAACTCAACAAAATCGCTGGATTTAAAAGTTTATTTAGTTGATATATATGATTTAAAATAGAATAACATTGCGAAGAAAAATTATTCAAATTATTTCATAATTAATACAGGTCACGCATTTGAATAATGAAAACTCAACAAAATCCTCTGCATTTAACAGTTTATTGAGTGAATATATACGATTTTAAAGTAGAATAACATTACGAAGAAAACTTATTCAAATTATTTCATAATTAATACACGTCACGCGATTAAATAATGAAAACTCAACAAAATCGCTGCATTTAACAGTTTCTTTAGTGAATATATATGATTTTAAAGTAGCATAACATTAAAAAAAAAAAAAAAAAAATTATTCACATTATTTCATAATTAGTACACGTTACGCATTTGAATAATGAAAACTCAACAAAATCCTCTGCATTTAACAGTTTATTGGGTGAATATATATGATTTTAAAGTAGAATAACATTACGAAGAAAACTTATTCAAATTATTTCAAAATTAATATACGTTACGCATTTGAATAATGAAAACTCAGCAAAATCGCTGCTTTTAACACTTTGTTTAGTGAATATACACGATTTTAAAGTAGAATAACATCACGAAGAAAACTTATTCAAATTATTTCATAATTATACACGTCACACATTTTAATAAGAAAAAGTCAACAAAGTCGCTGCATTTAACAGTTTATTTAGTGAATGTATATGATTTTAAAATAGAATAACATTACGAAGGAAAGTTATTCAAATTATTTCATAATTAATACACGTTATGCATTTGAATAATAAAAACTCAACAAAATCGCTGGATTTAACAGTTTATTTAATGAATATATATGATTTTAAAGTAGAATGACATCACGGAGAAAACTTATTCAAATTATTTCATAATCAATAGACGTCACGCATTTGAATAATGAAAACTCAACAAAATAGCTAGATTTAACGGTTTATTTAGTTAATGTATATGATTTTAAAGTAGAATAACATCACGAAGAAAACTTATTCAAATTATTTCATATTTAATACACGTCACGCATTTGAATAATGAAAACACAACAAAATCGTTGGATTTAACAGTTTATTTAGTGAATATATATGATTTTAAAGTAGAATAACATCACGAAGAAAACTTATTCAAATTATTTCATAATTAATACACGTCACGCATTTGAATAATGAAAACTCAGCAAAATCACTATATTTAACAGTTTATTTAGTTAATATGTATATATGATTATAAAGTGGGATAACATTACGAAGAAAACTTATTCAAATTGTTTCATAATGAATACACGTTACGCATTTGAATAATGAAAACTCAACAAAATCGCTGCATTTAATAGTTTATTTAGTTAATATATATGATTTTAAATTATAATAACATTACCAAGAAAACTTATTCAAATTATTGCATAATTAATACACGTTACACATTTGAATAATGAAAACTCAACAAAATCGCTGCATTTAACAGTTTATTTAGTTAATATATATGATTTTAAAGTAGAATAACATCACGATGAAACCTTATTCAAATTATTTCATAATTAATACACGTTACACATTTGAATAATGAAAACTCAACAAAATCGCTGCATTTAACAGTTTATTTAGTGAATATATATGACTTTAAAGTAGAATAACATCACGGAGCAAACATATTCAAATTATTTCATAATTAATACACGTCACGGATTTGAATAATGAAAACTCAACAAATTCGCTGGATTTAACAGTTTATTTAGTGAATATATATGATTTTAAAGTAGAATAACATTACGAAGGAAACTTATTTCAATTATTTCATAATTAATACACGTCACGCGTTTGAATAATGAAAACGCAACAAAATCGCTGGATTTAACAGTTTATTTAGTGAATATATACGATTTTAAAGTAGAATAACATTACGAAGAAAACTTATTCAAATTATTTCATAATTAATACACTTTACGCATTTGAATAATGAAACCTCAACAAAATTGCTGGATTTAACAGTTTATTTAGTGAATATATACGATTTTAAAGTAGAATAACATTACGAAGAAAACTTATTCAAATTATTTCTATAATTAATACACGTCACGCATTTGAATAATGAAAACCTAACAAAATCACTGCATTTTACAGTTTATTTAATTAATATATATGATTTTAAAGTAGAATAATATCATGAGGAAAACTTATTCAAATTATTTCATAATTAATACATGTTATGCATTTGAATAATGAAAGCTCAACAAAATAGCTGGATTTAACAGTTTATTTAATGAATATATATGATTTTAAAGTGGGATAACATTTCACGAAGAAAACATTTATTAACATTATTTGATAATTAATACAGACACATCATGCAATTATCAAATCTTATTGGTATCTTAATGTTTTTCAATGTGACTGTACATTGTTTACTCACACGAATCACACTTCGCTATTGCAAAATACTGGGTACACATGAGGAAGCCATAAGTAATCCTTCCAATTACGCTGACCGTGAAAACCTCAAATAATTGTGTAACAAGCTCGCACAAACGATATTCTTCCCTCCTATCAACTCGTCACGGCGTTAAAACAAAAATAAGCAAGTTAAACCATTTTAGTAATTTAGTAAAATGAAAAGTAGATAATGTAAATTCCGGCAGTAAAGAGTACTTATTACAAATTTAACGTTTCTAACCGGAATCTATTACAGCAGATAAAATATATGCAGGGATCCAAATCTCGAAAAAATTGGAAACGCATTTTCTTAAAATAGATACCAATGCAGAAAGACGCTTAAAATTCCAAAAAGAACTGAGATCATGCATGTCTCACTATCGTGACGTTTACAAGCAATTGACCAGTCGATCGTCGTCACAAAAACTGATCACTGAGTTTATGGTACCAAAAAACAAATCAATTGAAATCCTATCTTCAAGCGACGAAAGCGATTTTTAACCAATTCATCACAAGAAGATGCGCGTTTTGGATTACGACGGGTAGCAGCAAACTATTTAATGTACAATTTGAAAACTTCTCCATGTATATGTACAATGAAGGATTAAATATTTTTACAATTTCTTTAGGTCTAATTTAATTATTTAATTTAATTGAAAGCATTCTCTCATCTATTTCATAGATCATTGATGTATTTTTTAAGTCTGACTTTTTTTATGCGGTCCCTATCCACCGCATAAAAAAATTTTTACGTAGTATATCGTACAAAATTGTATTATATGCAAGAATTTATAAAATTTTCGAATATTTTTTTGTACGATTTCTTTTATGCGATCCCTATCCACCGCACAAAAACAGGCTTTACTGTATTGTCAAATCGTAAGGGTGTCGTTTTCCACCATGATAATGCAAAGCCCCACACGTCTTTGATCACTCGCCAAAAATGATTGGAACTGGCTTGGGATGTTTTATCACTTCCACCACATAGCCCTGATCTTGCGCTTTCAGACTACCATTTGTTTCGTTCCATGCAGAACTCCTTAAATGGTAAAATTTTTAATAACGCTGATGATGTCAGATCACATTTAATTCAGTTTTTTGATAGCAAACATCAGAAATTTTACGAACGTGGAATTTTGACACTGCCAGAACGATGATAAAAGATCATCGACAAAAACGGACAGTATCCAATTGACTAAAGTAACAACTAATTGACAAAGTTAACATTTGAGACTACCATTTCTTTCATTCCATGCAGAACTTCTTAAATGGTAAAATTTTTAATAACGCTGATGATGTCAGATCGTATTTAATTCAGTTTTTTGATAGCAAAGATCAGAAATTTTAGGAACGTGGAATTTTGACACTGCCAGAACGATGGTAAAATGTCATCGACAAAAACGGATAGTATCTAATTTACTAAAGTAACGACTAATTGACAAAGTTGACATTTCAGACTACCATTTCTTTCGTTCCATGCAGAACTCCTTAAATGGTAACATTTTTAATAACGCTGATGATGTCAGATCGCATTTAATTCAGTTTTTTGATAGCAAACATCAGAAATTTTACGAACGTGGAATTTGGACACTGCCAGAACTATGGCAAAAGATCATCGACAAAAGGACAGTATCTAATTGAATAAAGTAACAACTAATTGACAAAGTTAACATTTCAGACTACCATTTCTTTTGTTCCATGCAGAACTCCGTAAATGGTAAAATTTTTAATAACGCTGATGATGTCAGGTCGTATTTAATTCAGTTTTTTGATAGCAAACATCAGAAATTTTACGAACGTGGAATTTTGACAATGCCAGAACGATGGCAAAAGGTCATCGACAAAAACGGACAGTATCCAATTGACTAAAGTAACAACTAATTGACAAAGTTAAGATTTGAGACTACCATTTCTTTCGTTCCATGCAGAACTCCTTAAATGGTAACATTTTTAATAACGCTGATGATGTCAGATCACATTTAATTCAGTTTTTTGATAGTAAACATCAGAAATTTTACGAACGTGGAATTTTGACACTGCCAGAACGATGGCAAAAGGTCATCGACAAAAATGAACAGTATCTAATTGAATGAAGTAACATTTTTAAACAAAAATTAAGAATTTTCCTTCTTATTTCAAATCCGCCATCACTTAGTTGCCAACCCTTATTTCAAATCCGCAATCACTTAATTGTAAATATTTTATATGCACAACAATATTGTACGCAAATGCGATATTTTTGGACGCATTTGATTTGGCAGAATTGAATTTTCCTCGAAACAATGTCTTCGAAATGCAAAATTCGACATTTTTGTGCGCATTAGATTTGTCAGAATTTAATTTTCCTCGAAACAATGCCTTCGAAATGCAAAATTCGACATTTTTGTGCGCATTAGATTTGTCAGAATTTAATTTTCCTCGAAACAATGCCTTCGAAATGCAAAATTCGACATTTTTGTGCGCATTAGATTTGTCAGAATTTAATGTTCCTCGAAACAATGCCTTCGAAATGCAAAATTCGACATTTTTGTGCGCATTAGATTTGTCAGAATTTAATGTTCCTCGAAACAATGCCTTCGAAATGCAAAATTCGACATTTTTGTGCGCATTAGATTTGTCAGAATTTAATTTTCCTCGAAACAATGCCTTCGAAATGCAAAATTTGACATTTTTGTGCGCATTAGATTTGTCAGAATTTAATTTTCCTCGAAACAATGCCTTCGAAATGCAAAATTCGACATTTTTGTGCGCATTAGATTTGTCAGAATTTAATTTTCCTCGAAACAATGCCTTCGAAATGCAAAATTCGACATTTTTGTGCGCAATAGATTTGTCAGAATTTAATTTTCCTCGAAACAATGCCTTCGAAATGCAAAATTCGACATTTTTGTCCGCATTAGATTTGTCAGAATTTAATTTTCCTCGAAACAATGCCTTCGAAATGCAAAATTCGACATTTTTGTGCGCATTAGATTTGTCAGAATTTAATTTCCTCGAAACAATGCCTTCGAAATGCAAAATTCGACATTTTTGTGCGCATTAGATTTGTCAGAATTAATTTTCCTCGAAACAATGCCTTCGAAATGCAAAATTCGACATTTTTGTGCGCCTTAGATTTGTCAGAATTTAATTTCCCTCGAAACAATGCCTTCGAAATGCAAAATTCGACATTTTTGTGCGCATTAGATTTGTCAGAATTTAATTTTCCTCGAAACAATGCCTTCGAAATGCAAAATTCGACATTTTTGTGCGCATTAGATTTGTCAGAATTTAATTTTCCTCGAAACAATGCCTTCGAAATGCAAAATTCGACATTTTTGTGCGCATTAGATTTGTCAGAATTTAATTTTCCTCGAAACAATGCCTTCGAAATGCAAAATTCGACATTTTTGTGCGCATTAGATTTGTCAGAATTTAATTTTCCTCGAAACAATTCCTTCGAAATGCAAAATTCGACATTTTTGTGCGCCTTAGATTTGTCAGAATTTAATTTCCCTCGAAACAATGCCTTCGAAATGCAAAATTCGACATTTTTGTGCGCATTAGATTTGTCAGAATTTAATTTTCCTCGAAACAATGCCTTCGAAATGCAAAATTCGACATTTTTGTGCGCATTAGATTTGTCAGAATTTAATTTTCCTCGAAACAATGCCTTCGAAATGCAAAATTCGACATTTTTGTGCGCATTAGATTTGTCAGAATTTAATTTTCCTCGAAACAATGCCTTCGAAATGTAAAATTCGACATTTTTGTGCGCATTAGATTTGTCAGAATTTAATTTTCCTCGAAACAATGCCTTCGAAATGCAAAATTCGACATTTTTGTGCGCATTAGATTTGTCAGAATTTAATGTTCCTCGAAACAATGCCTTCGAAATGCAAAATTCGACATTTTTGTGCGCATTAGATTTGTCAGAATTTAATTTTCCTCGAAACAATGCCTTCGAAATGCAAAATTCGACATTTTTGTGCGCATTAGATTTGTCAGAATTTAATGTTCCTCGAAACAATGCCTTCAAAATGCAAAATTCGACATTTTTGTGCGCATTAGATTTGTCAGAATTTAATTTTCCTCGAAACAATTCCTTCGAAATGCAAAAATTCGACAGAAAAAATCTTTCGTCGCGCAGCTTCGTAATTCGACTAAACCACACCCTATACGTCTTCGTTATTTCGGTCTCATCAACCGTCTGCCAATGGTTTCGGTTATTCTGGTTCCCGCTGCTGTATATGCGTGGCTCACATACTTTTTCCCATCAATCATGCGCTTTCGTCGACGCGCGCGTATGCGAATGCGTATATATGCGCCGACGTGTTTATGCATAACGTCTGTTCACGCGACGTTACGTAAAATGCCATTTCGTAAATCCATCCTCTCGATGGCGTGACTGACTTCAGCTCCCTTTGTGTTTTTCTTTCTTTTCTTGACCAGTTAAGTGGGTTTGACGACTATATCCGTCATGGAGATATGGCAGTATTTTGCGTCATGACGATTATATGCGTCGTGCGTAAAATTTTGTTACAATGTAATATTTAAATTGTAATTTTGTTGCAATTTGATACCTAAATTGGAATTTTGGCGAAAAATAAATTATATTCGTAAATTTTCATATATTTAATCAGTTAAGTGTGTTTGACGACTATATCCGTCATGGAGATGTGGCAGTATTTTGTGTCATAACAATTATATGCGTCATGCGTAAAATTTGGTTACAATTTGATATTTAAATCGTAATTTTGACGAAAAATAAATTATATCCTTAAATTTGTATATATTTAATCAGTTAAGTATGTTTGACGACTATATCCGTCATGGAGATGTGGCAGAATTTTGTGTCATAACAATTATATGCGTCATGCCTAAAATTTGGTTACGATTTCATATTTAAATTGGAATTTTGGCGAAAAATGAGCAATATTCGTAAATTTTCATATATTTAACCAATTAAGTGTGTTTGACGACTTTATCCGTCATGGAGATGTGGCAGTATTTTGTGTCATAACAATTATATGCGTCATGCCTAATATTTGGTTACAATTTAATATTTAAACTGGAATTTTGGCGAAAAATAAATTATATTCGTAAATTTTTATATATTTAACCAGTTCAATGTATTTGAAAACTATATCCGTCATGGAGATGTGGCAGTATTTTGTGTCATAACAATTATATGCGTCATGCCTAATATTTGGTTATAATTTAATATTTAAACTGGAATTTTGGCGAAAAATAAATTATATTCGTAAATTTTCATATATTTAATCAGTTAAGTGTGTTTGACGACTATATCCGTCATGGAGATGTGGCAGTATTTTGTGTCATGACGATTATATGCGTCGTGCGTAAAATTTTGTTGCAATTTGATATTTAAATTGTAATTTTGACGAAAAATAAGTTATATTCGTAAATTTTCATATATTTAACCAGTTCAGTGTATTTGATGACTATATTCGTCATGGAGATATGACAGAATTTTGTATCAAGACGATGATATGCGTCATGCGTAAATTTTTACGCGTTGATATTATTGATACGATATATTTGATACGATTTTATATTTAAATTGGAATTTTGGCGAAAAATAAACTATATTCGGAAATTTTCATATATTTAACCAGTTAAGTGTGTTTGAAGACTATATCCGTCATGGAGATGTGGCAGTATTTTGTGTCATAACAATTATATGCGTCATGCGTAAATTTTGGTACAATTTCATATTTAAATTGGAATTTTGGCGAAACATAAAGTATATTCGTAAATTTTCATATATTTAACCAGTTCGGTGTATTTGACGACTATATTCGTCATGGAGATATGGCAGAATTTTGTATCAAGACGATGATATGCGTCATGCGTAAATTTTTACGCGTTGATATTATTGATACGATATATTTGATACGATTTTATATTTAAATTGGAATTTTGGCGAAAAATAAACTATATTCGCAAATTTTCATATATTTAACCAGTTAAGTGTGTTTGAAAACTATATCCGTTATGGAGATGTGGCATATTTTGTGTCATAACAATTATATGCGTCATGCATAAAATTCTGTTACGATTTCATATTTAAATCGTAATTTTGGCGAAAAATAAAGTATATTCGTAAATTTTAATATGCGAGGACTATTTGAAAAGTTTGCGGCCTTTTTAAGAAAAATGCATATTTCGATGCAAAACAAAATTTATTTCTCAACGAAGTCTCCCTGCAACTTAATACATTTGGTCCAATGTTTCTCGCATCTTTTTACACCGTTTGAAAAAAATTGATCGTCTAAACCTGCAAAATACTCGTTTACAGCGTTTTCCACCTCTGTAATTCACTTATATTTCTTTCCCCCAAGAAATTGTTTCAAATTAGGAAACAGGAAGAAGTCGCTGGGAGGTAAATCTGGCGAATAGGGTGGCTGCGGGAGCAATTGAAACTTTAATTCGGTCAATTTTGACATTGCGATCAAGTACGTGTGAACCCGAGCATTGTTTTGGTGAAAGAGGATTTTTTTCTTGGACAAATGCGGACATTTTTTCTTAATTGTGGCCTTTCATTTATCCAGCAACTGTCCATTGATTAGTAACGAAGCGTAGTACGAAAAATGATGCCTCGAATAATTTTAAACTGACACTTATAGACAAAGTTTCGAATCCAAGGGATCTTACCTTAAGGGATTCTTACTTTAAGATGCAGTAACGAAATTATTGAAAAATCTAGAAACTTTCTAAACACTAAATAAAAATGAAGAGTTACATTTATAATTTATTCTTCAATTTGATCTAGTTTTTTTTAATAGTAAATTTCGCGCGCCTTATTTATTTTTTCTTGCTACTATTGTCATGGGACAAATTAAGTGTATCAACTGCTACTATTATTATGGGCAACTTTAAAATGCAGTATCGAAACTATTGAAAAATCCAGAAACTATTTGAACTCCCAAAATGAAAATTGAAAGCAATATTTCTAATTTATTCTTCAATTTAGTGTAGTTTCTTAATCATAAATGTTGCGTTCTATATTTATTTTCTTAATAAACTTCGATGTCCCCGCAAAGGGAATCCGTCTTCTATGGTTCTTCTACAGTCTCTATTGAGAAAGCAAAATTTCGCAGCCAACGAATCCTACCGGCATCTTTGAAATGCAGTAACAAAATTATTTAAAAATCCAGAAACTATCTGAACACCAAATAAAAATGAAGAGTAATATTTATCATTTATTCTTCAATTGAATCTAGTTTCTTAATCATAAATGTTGCGTTCTATATTTATTTTCTTAATAAACTTCGATGTCCCCGCACAGGGAATCCGTCTTCTATTATCTCTACAGTCTCTATAGAGAAAGCAAAATTTCGCAGCCAAACAATCCTACCGGCACCTTTGAAATGCAGTAACAAAATTATTGAAAAATGCAGAAACTATCTGAACACTAAATAAAAATGAAGAGTAACATTTATAATTTGTTCTTCAATTTGATCTAGTTTTTCTGATCATCAATTTTTCGCGCTTTATTTATTTTCTTTTGGTACTATTATCATGGGACAAATTAAATGTATCAACTGCTACTATTATTATGGGCAACTTTAAAATTTTTAGCCCTTTGGGCTGGATTTTTTTATACAGGCTCGCGACACTCGCGCCTAATGTCCAAATTTTGATGTAAAATCTTGTGCAACCGTTCAGATTATATCCTACACATCTTAGCAATATCGTTATCAGTCAATCGACGATCTTCCATTACAGCTTGATGCACTAAATCGACCCTTTGTACGAGGACCACCCAATGTTTGGCCGTTGTAAATGAAGGGGAGGCTTTACCGTGCACAAAGTCTAACTCATCTTTTATTTCTTCAGTCTTTTTCCCTTTCAAATGAAGGAATTTTATCACTGCGCGATACTCAATTTTCTCCTATATCTAAAAGGCGTAAAAATATTTTTTTACAATATTCGTTTAGTCTTTTTCTTGCAGATCCATCACTGCAGATGAAGTATCGAATACACTTTTTTTGGGTTTGATACACCAAGATAAAATTCGGAATAATCAAAGATTTAGTGTTACCGCACTACCAACGAATTAGCGCTGAGGATGTTATGAATCCATCTCAAACTATTTACCATTTTTATTTGTTTATTTAATTTCGTCTTGACCTCTAAACATTTTAAATACGTGGGCCATTTGAAAAGTTTCCGGCCTCATCGACATAAACTATTAGGTTGGAGGGAAAGTTCTGTCGTTTTTTTAATAGGCAGGTAATTTTTCTTATAAATAAAAAAACATCTGGCTAGTGAGTCATTCGGATTTTTTTTGTTTTTTATAGCTGCTGTATAATATAAAAGGAGTCCTTTTTTACCATTCATCGTTTACTTGTGATATTTAAAGTAAAAAACATGTCAGTACATAAAGTGTATTTACGACACTGCATTTTGTATGAATTCCAAAAAGGAAGCAACGCATCGGTTGCATGTAAAAATGTACTGTATTTGGGAAAGATATTGTAAATGTTCGTGCTATGTAAGATGGTTTAGCAAATTTCGTTTATCTGATATCGATCTGGACGACCATCCAAGATCGATAATGATATTTTACGATCCATGTTGGAAAATAATCCACATTTAACAAGTCGAGAAATTGCAGAAGAGTTTGGCATTCATCATACAACACATTAAATGTATTATGATTAATATTAAACACATACTTTTATAAATTAATTCAAATAGTTTCGTTAAAATACGACAGAACTTTCCCTCCAACCCAATAACGGTAGAAAAAAAAGTTTTCGCCGTCCAATAGATAGCATTGACATATGTAAACCGTAAACATTTCAATTCATTCTGATCATTACTTTGTCTACGGCACTCTTCCAAAGTTGTCAGCTGACATTGTCTATCAAGAATAGAGAAAATTGAGTATCGCGCAGTGATAAAATTCCTTTATTTGAAAGAGAAAAAGACTGAAGAAATAAAAGATAAGTTAGACTTTGTATACAGTAAAGCCTCCCCTTCATTTACAACGGTCAAACATTGAGTGATGCTCGTAAAAACGTGGTCGTACGAGGATTTTAGACGAGGAACCTTCCGGGCGCCCGAAAACCGCGACAACTGGCCAAATGCTTGATTTAGTGCATCAAACTGTAATGGAACATCGTCGATTGACTGTTAACGATATTACTAAGGCTTGTGGGATATCATCTGAACGGGTGCATAAGATTTTACATTAAGATTTGGACCAAAATTTTGTTTTGCATCGAAAGATGTGTTTTTCTTAAAAAGGCCGCAAACTTTTCAAATAGCCCTTGTAGTATGAAGTATTTAGTATAAAGAGACTAAATATATAAATACATTTATTTAGTAAATATTTACAGATTATTTGCGGATATAGCACATAGTATGTGCAAAGTATACATGAATTTAGTAAAAAGAAACTAAATACATATATATATATATATATATATATACATAGTATACAAATATTTAGTATAAAAATACTAAATACATAAATATATGTACTTGGTATATAGTACACTATATGTATATAATACACATAAATTTGGTACAAAGTATATATCTAATCAGAATACATGTACATAGTATGCATATATCTAGTATAAATTATACATCGATTTAGAATACATGTACATAGTATACATGTATTTAGTATAAAAAGACTAAATACTTGTACATAAATATACAATAAATATACAATATAAACACATATACAAAAAATATACAATAAATACATAAATATGTGTACCTAATATATAGTACACGGTATTTACACAGTACACATACATTTGGTACAAAGCATATATCTATTTATAACACATGTACATAGTATACAAGTATTTAGTATAAAGTGTACATGTATTTACTATATCCGTACATTGTTTTTACGTATATAGTACATCACATGTATATAGCATAAACACACTAAATACCTAAAGATATTTTTCTCAACTACTCGCGCAGAAAAACAAACGCGCGAAGATTCGCTCATAAAATCTGCGGGCGGTGAAAGATAGGCGACAAAAGAAAGAGAAAAATGGCGGAAGACGTGTCTGAGGACGTCGCCGACTTATTGGTTAGTTGGCCATTCGCCACCGTTTACTAGCTTCTTGGCCGATCATCAGCTTCAACTTCATGGCCAGCGCATAAAGACGGTATTGAATCTTTCGCAAATAGCTTCGAATCGCCGGATCGAATAATTGGCGTGCTTTGAGAGATTGCGAAACGGCCGGGCTGAGTTTTGCTTCGGCACGTAGTCGTTCGACAGTTGTTTTGCTTTGACAGCTTTATAGTCGTTGCCATCCTAGTTACGGTTACACTCATTAATATTCAGACGTTCGTTAAAGCGGAATAATTTCCTTCAAATTCGACAGGTGGCTTGACTTTTTTAACGTTGTAAGAGTGTGTTGAATATAGTGTGTTAAACATAAACTATGTAAAAAATGTAATAATAATAATGACAACAAGAATAATAAGAACGATATAAAAAAAAATATTTTTACCATGTATAAGATTAAGTTTCCATTAGCGATTCAGGATATGAGAAATCAAAATAATAATAATAATGATGACAAGAATAATAACAACAAATATAGAAAAAAGGATTTTCACCATGTATGTAACTGGTCTAAATTAACATAATCGGTTTTTTAACTTTTGATTACTGACTCAAAATATCAGAAATCAAAATTATAATAATGACAACAGGAATAATAACATTGAACAAAATAAAAAAATGTTCAGCATGTACATATATAACTGCTCTAAATTAATAAAATCGATTATTAAAGTTTCCATTAGCTTCTCAATATATGAGCCGTTTATTTTGAAAGTGGCCTAACTCCATTTATCTTCAAATCGAGATAAATAACATTTACTGATAAATAACATGAATTTGTACATGTAACCATGGTAACCGGAAAATATTGAAGAACGGAGTTAGGCCACTTTCAAAATAAACGGCTCATATCATAAATCAAAATAATAATAATGATGACAACAGGAATAGTAACAACGAATGTAAAAAAATAATATTTTCAGCATGTATATAACTACTCTAAATTAACAAAAACAATTATTTAAGTTTCCGGTAGCGACTCAAAATATCAGAAATCAAAATAATATTAATAATAATGACACAAAGAATAATAACAACAAATATTAAAAAAAAAAGTATTTTTATCATCTACACAACTGCTCCAAATTAACAAATGGATTATTTAAGTTTCCGTTAGCAACCCAAAATATCAGAAATCAGAATAATAATAATAACGATGACAACAGGAATAATAACAACGAATGTAAAAAAAAATATTTTCACCATGTATGTAACTGCACTAAATTAACAAAATTACTTGTTTAAGCTTCCTTTAACAATTCAAAATATAAAAAATCGAAATAATAATAATAATGATGATGACAATAAAAAAAATAAGAACGAACATATAGAAAAAATTTATAAATATACAAATATTAATAAACATCTATATCAATCACATATATATATATTTATTGCAATCTTTTATTCTCTTCCTTATTATTCTTAATATAAGTACATATTGACATTTATTATTTTTCTATGATTATTTTAGTCGCTTAACCCTTTCGAGATGGATTGTTTTTTTTTTTTAAGAAAATAAAAAAGGCAGGTTACATTTGTAATACTTGAGGGGAAGAATTTATTTATTATACTAAGGTAAAGGCAAAAAAATGATTTTTTTTACATCAGTGCAAAGTTAAAGCTTGGGACATGTATGTACCATTAGTCTTATAAAGATTATGACAAAATTTATTCTGAATTGATACGCATGTAGTGTATTATATGTAATAGCAAAAAAATAATATAAAAACAGCGTTTGGAACCTATGGGATATATATGTGCCACCGCTTTTTGTACATAAAGAACTAAGTCTTTTGAATTGGCTACATAAAAATATTCAAAAGGGAGCTAATAAAATACTAAGCCAAAATTTACCGGCTCATTTTATCTATAAACCGTAATGACTTTTTGGAAACTACCTACAAATGATGTAACCCCGCTGATATTTTACACTTAACGGATTTTTTGACAGGAAGAAATTGTGGTACGCGATTTTAAGAAATGTGACAATAGAAGCCTATTGACAATGGAGCAGTGTGCAAGAAATTTTAATAGATTGTTAGTTAGAATCTATGATTAAACCGTTTGATTATGTAGTCAATTTTCTAGAAAGTGCAGAAATCTTAGACAGGACCGTTTAACGTTTGAGAAGATATTTGTTGATGTTGCAACACATGGTGCTATGGAAATGGACTATTTAACTGTTGCTAAGGTTGCAGTATAAGAAATCGAGTAAATATTTATCATTTGTCAAATTATAAGCACAGCACCTTACCACCGATTTAAACTTTTTTTTATGGGGGGAAAAGAGTTACATTCGTTGAAAAAAATACCGAGATATCATGAGGTAAGTGATTCGGCGTAATTTTTTTTCCTTGTCGTAATAATAAAATTATTAAATAAATATTGTGTTTAGAGGATAAGCTGCGTTTTAGCTGCAATATGAATTCGCACTACCACAGTAGTCTATTTTTTTTTCTTGGTACACATCGTGGAAAGTACATGTTATAATTATTTTGCATTAATATAAAAAATCATGAAATAAAGGGTCAACCCGTTGTAATTCTTCGTCGAGCGTGAATCGATAGCAAATTTTATGCTTAGATCCTCGTGTGTCCAATCAGATACGATGTTTATAAATAGTTACGGGACCGCAAATGTATTGAAATGGTTTTGAGAATTACCACAAAAATATTTGCAACATTATACATTGTTAACGTATAAAATACTTACAAGCACATGCTTATAGTTGTGTTTGTGTCGTCACCATTAAAAGCTTAGAAATCATTGGTAAATTTCTGATAACTAACTTAAAAAAAAAAACTGTCACCCACGCTCAAGTGGCACGGCTTCAATCTGCTAACACCATAGAAATTAAGGGGTAACATCTAGCTTAACGCCTAAAAACATAGGGTAAATTTAGGAATTTTTTTTAATTACATGATGTAACATATCGAAATTTGGTTTAAAGGCGTTGAATGTGCATACTTTAATATATAAAAAAAGATTTTTTTTTATGTTTTTACTTCAAAATGAGGCGCTGGAGCTCTCAAAGTAGAAGTACATTTTTGGAAATGGTACACTTTCGCTAAGCACAAAAAACAAAATTTTTTCTTAATCTGTATTAAATTTGCTAGAAAAGTACACACGTGTATGGTAAAGTATTGATTTTTGTAGAAATGGCGAACATGTAGAGAAAAGTCCTAATTTTCATTAAAAAATTCGTCAAAAAAATATTTGTAATAACGAAAGTTTTTAACCGATCTTAAAAATCATATGTACTACTCTGAAGAATGTAGTTTAACAGCTACAGTAAAAATTTCAAGTGAATCGGAAAAAATTTGTTTAAGTTATGCTGCAAGCCAATTTGAAAAACGTAGTTTCGGGAAAAACGCATTTAAAGTTTTAAGTAACATTATTTCATATTATTTGACTAGTTTTGCCATATTTACGATTATTCTGCAATGCCTCCGCCATATAGGTGTCCTTCTACATTAATATTTTCTTCCTCTTTCTCTTTCCTGGAAGATGTGGAGGATCTACGTGCATCTTTCGCGGCAGAAATTGTAACAATTACGACCCACAGTCAATTGTGACACCTGCATCATTGGCATTATGCTTTCAAATCGATCGTTAAAAATAGAAGACACAATATTTATGCCGATACCGGGCAATTCTCGTGTTGCGGCACTTCATCTGTCGAAAGTTTATGGTGAAGAGTTGCCAAAATTTCGTTTCGCATTTTTTCGATGGAATCTGGATTTCGGTTGGTATTATGTCCCTTCAGAACCTTTAGAATCGGTACCATGTACTTTGAACCGCTCTGAGGCATCACGACTTGCTTTATAAAATAAGCTGTAAAATCACTTTAAAAAATATTTTTGCCTATAAGACAAATTGCACCTTATTTTTAAGGCTGTAAAGTATCGTATGAGACAAAAAATTTTTTTTCGATTTTTTGCAAATTTAAGATAGATGTTACCCCTTAACTAATATAACATTATAAAATGAATCAACTTTCAACGGAAAATTAGCATTTATTTTATTTAAAATATTATATTATTATAAATATTATTACATTTTATTTAAAATTAGCATTATTTCCGCAGTCTTGCCCAGCAGTTTCTATAATTAAACGCATCTGGCCGAATAGTCGCAGACTTCGAATTTCCCGCCACGTGGCGCCACGTGGCGGGAGAATTCAAACTATGCGTGACCGCCCGCGCACGGAACGCAGTCACTTGATTGACAACGGCGCCATTTCGCGTCTGCCAAGAAGATGTTTTCGTAGGTGAAGGACGCGACGTCTACACGCGTACTTTTTCTTGCGAAATATTCGCTGCCACTTTACTCCCACAACCGCCGGATCGGTCACTTGATATTTCCTGGTGCAGTGCTCAACGTTTTTCGTCGAAGCGTAACCCAAGCTTCGACTTTTCGCGAGTATACTCGTCATGCGTAAGAGTTGAAGTTGCTATGTAAATAGCAATGTTTGTCAAAAATAAGGTCTTTTTGGAATCCATCAATATGAAATAAATATTGACTTTCAGAAAGAAATTCCTAATTTATTAAAGCGAGAAATTGGGTAACCAGGTGATACAAGAATTTACAGAAAGTCAAATGATCGAAAGAAATAATAATAAATGTACGATTTTAACCCTTTGCACTCCTATGTCGAGTGTGACTCGACATCAGTTTTTATGGCAGGAGCTCCTTTGTCGAGCTCCACTCGACATTTTTTCATGTCTAAATAAATAGATATCGTGCACACGTTATCGACGCTCTCGCAATGTCACTAGAAGGGTTAGACATTCAGGTAATCGAAGAGAAATAAAAGAACTGGATGTGATCACAGATTATAATAAAAATATAGATGGTGTCGATATGGCGAACCAATACGCGACATCTTACTGTTTTTTACGTCGAGCACTCAAGTGGTGGAGGGAATATTTCTTTTGGGGATTGGAAATCTCCATGGTAATGCGTATATTTTATACAAAGAAAAAACAAAAAACCAAGGAACAGAACCTATAGCCCACAAAAAATTTCGCGAAAAGATTTGGTCAATGCTAATTCGTGATTGTCGTCATCCAGATATGAAATTGGGGAGGCCTGGAACACATGATAAACACGATCGCTTAGATGGAAAGCCTCATTTAATCTTCCTACATCCCGAAGGAAAACACAAAGACTGTGCAGTTTACTCGAATAGAAAAACATCTGGAGGAAAAAGAGAAACCACCTATTTTTGTGAAACGTGTGAAAGAAAATCAGGGTTACATCTTGCAAGTTCTTTCAAAAAATATCATACCCTTGAAAATTTCAATATACGACAATACTGTAAATAAAATTGGTATTTAAGTGAATTTGTTTCTTCCTTTATTTATTTAAATTGCTTTATATTTTTAGTTAAAGTAAATTTCAAATAAAACACTTAAAAGCGTTGGGAGCTGCTGGTAACGAAATTGAAATAAAATTCGGAGTGCAAAGGGTTAAAGTAAATTTTGAAAGGACTCATTTGACCCCGCTTGATACGTTTATTGTTAACACACAGACATAGTACATATTCACTGCTAAAGGCGTATTATATACGCCTTCACAAGTCCATCAATATATATGAAAGGCGTAAATATACGCCCTCTATAGTGTTTTTTACTATAACACCTTTATTCTAGTACTATAAAGTGCATTATAAAAAGTTATAAATGGTTGAACTTTTTTTTTTCATTTATTAGATATAAATATTTGGAACGCATATGTTTTATACAAATACGTATCAGGTAAAGAATTACAATTCGCGACATTTTGTTTATTACTAATAAAACAAATATTTAGAAAATATTTACGATCTTCAAATACATACCAAGGGAAAATAAATACTGACAATTCCTTACGTCTTTTTGAAAGGCATTTTCCAAATACACATTTTAACCCGTGTGCAAAAAAAAAGAATGAAACGCGAAAATGTGTAGTATGCACTAAACATAAAATCCGACGAGAAAGTAGATATGAATGCAAAAAATGCAATGTAGGTTTATGCGTTAATCCATGCTTTCAAATATACCATACACAAATTGACTATTAAATTTTTCTATTATAATTTTATTATCTTTATTCGTTCATTATTGTTTTATTATTTTTATTATTATTGCGTTAAAATTATCAAAATATTCTGTTAAAGTTGTCAAACCTCGTGTTAAATTACAAATTTTGGATTTTTTCCTTTGTATTTAATTACCGATTATTACTGAACGAATGTACAAATGAAGTTAAGTAAATTAAAATAGCTTAAAAAGTTACTGACGACAAATCAAAAAATGGATATTTTTTAAATCTGGCCGAGTCTCGTGATACATAGGATAACAAAAAAATCGTATCTGTTAAAATTTAATAGCAAATGGTCAAAATCACGGCGGTTCTCATTCCATACATCCTGCTAACAGGCGTTTTCGACTTTCAAAACACAGTACTCGCCGAACAATAAAAAATCTCTCAACAAACACGGATAAAAAATGAATACTTTCTATTATCACATTTTTTCTACCGTTCCATTTGCAACAAGTTTCGTTATTTTAGCTTTTAACTCTTTGACTGCTAAAGGCGTATATATATGCCTTTACAAGTTCATCAATATATACAAAAAGCGTATATGTATGCCCTTACAAATCCCTCAATATATACGAAAGGCGTAAATATAAGCCCTCTGTGTGATTTTACTATACACTGTTATTGTTTTACCGATTGATTCGGAATAGGTAGGTATAAAGTACCGGTACGTTTAGTGTTAATTGATATTCACTTAAATATTGCTAATTTTCAAGCAGAAACATTAAATCCGATAAATTCAAATATTGTCAATTTGTAAACGAGAATTGTGTATTTTTGTGAATGTGTTTCCATAAATTTAGGCATTGTTGATTTTCACGCGGCAATTTTAAATAATCTTCACATAAATATTGATAATTTTTTAGCAGTACGATGAAATCCGATAAATTCAAATATTGTCAATTTGTAAACGAGAATTTTGTATATTTGTGAATGTATTTTCATACATGTAGGCATTGTCGATTTTTATGCGGTAATTTTAAGTGATCTTCATTTAAATATTCCTAATTTTCAAACAGTACGATTAAATTCAATAAATTTAAATATTGTCAACTTGTAAACGAGAATTTTGTATTTTTATGAATGTATTTTCATACCTTTAGGCATTGTCGATTTTCATGCGGTAATTTTAAATGATCTTCACTTAAATATTGCTATTTTTCAAGCAGTATGATTAAATCCAACAAATTTAAATATTGTCCATTTTTAAACGAAAATTTTATATTTTTGTGAATGTATTTCCATAAATTTAGATATTGTCGATTTTCAAGCGGCATTTTTAAGTGTTCTTCACTTAAATATTGCTAAATTTCAAGCAGTACGATTAAATCTGATAAATTTAAATATTGTCAATTTGTAAACGAAAATTTTATATTTTTGTGAATGTATTTTCATAAATTTAGGCATGGCCGATTATCAAGCGGTAATTTTAAATGATTTTCACTTAAATATTCCTAATTTTCAAGCAGTACGAATAAATGCGATAAATTTAAATATTGTCTATTTTTAAACGAAAATTTTGTATATTTGTGAATGTATTTTCATACCTTTAGGCATTATCGATTTTCATACGGCAATTTTAAGTAATCTTCACTTAAATATTGCTAATTTCCAAGCAGTACGATTAAATCCGAATAAATTTAAATATTGTCAATTGTTAAACGAGGATTTTGTATTTTTGTGAATGTATTTTCATACTTTTAGGCATTGTCGATTTTCATGCGGCAATTTTAAGTGATCTTCGCTTAAATATTCCTAATTTTCAAGCAGCACGATTAAATCCAACAAATTTAAATATTGTCACTTTGTGAACGAGAATTTTGTATTTTTGTGAATCTATTTCCATAAATTCAGGCATTGCCGATTATCAAGCTGCAATTTTAAGTGATCTTCGCTTAAATATTCATAATTTTCAAGCAGTGCGATTAAATCCGATAAATTTAAATATTGTCAATTTTTAAACGACAATTTTGTGTTTTTACCATTCATATAAATAAGAGAGAATAAGAGATAAGAGCCTGTATCTTAGGTCAATAATATTGCTTCTCGAAAGTGACAAACATAATATTTTTACAATATCATGCATAGTCGAAGTCATTTTTAAAATACCATACTTCTCGAAAATTATAATACACACATAATGTTTGTACAATATTTCGCTTTGTACAATTGTTATTCATTGTTATTTCGTCTATCTCTTATCGCTTATTTCCTTTACTTTTTGCTCGAGTCTTCCAGGAAATTTATTTGCTCGCATTACGCGTGTTGATATGCATCAAATGCTTCATTGAAATTGCTCTTACGGCAAATAATAATATGTTACGAAAAAAAGATAAGACGCATGGCGGAACGTTAGTACAAAACATCGTGTAAAAGATAACATCTTATGAAGATTGTCGTGAAAAAGCACACTTTTGCTTAAATTTAAATACACTACAAAAAATATCGACAGGTTTACCTGTGAAAATATTTCCTTCACAAAATTGCAAACGCCAGTGTTCGCAAAGTTTAGCCATTTTTATAAAGATAAAAATGCGGAAGGTATAGATAAGTATATCGTATTCTGCGAAAGATAATTTGGCAGTCAACGCAAAACAACTTGTCAAATTTGTGCAGCTCGATTAACAAGTTGTACGCCGCGTTTGCCAAAAATGCTGCATGATATTGTGTTGGTCGAACATGCAAAAAATCTACCTTATTCAGCCAGAAAATTATTTGTTATTACGATAAATTTGCGGGAACTTTAAAATGCATGGTATAACAAAATAAGAATTATGCATTTTGAAAACATACAAGAATAACTATAAAGTTACGATATACAAGCGATTTAATAAAAAAAAAGCTACATACGATTAATCGCTAAAAGTATAGCAACGACACATTTATTTGCGTCTTATAATGACAAAAATAATTGCGTCCTTGTAATTTATCGATCAACGACGTAAACATTGCGTGGCGTGGAAATGATATTATTCGCAATTTATGATATATATATACTTGGCAATAATCGCGGTGTATCAAACTCGATACACGCGGCACTACATATTTTAACACTTTTCGTACTGAAACATTTGCACAAAATAACGATAACAATATATCGCCGTCAATAATTTTCGTGAGAATGCTAGATATTCTACTATTGTTTAACGTTTTATATTTATATAGTTTTGTAACATTTTATATGTTTATATTTCTCATTAACGTATATCATTTTGTGAATTTTCTCGTTAAAAAAAAAACAATCTTAAATTGATTTTTTAATTTCTTTATCTTTCTGATTTCTTATAACTGAAGGAGGACTGAAAGACGTTTTATTACGCATTTTATTCTTACTTTCACCCACTTCTAATAATTTTATCCTTTTTACTGTATTCTTACTATTTGTAACTATTTCGTTTATTTAATAAAAACTTCACTTAGTCTTTATGCCACTACAATAATAATACAAATATAATAAATGTCAGTATGCATTTATATAAAGAGTAATAATAAAGATAATAAAAAATTGCAATAAATATATATACAATTGATATAGATATTTATTAATATTTTTTATAATATTTTTTAATATGTATCGTCTTATGATAGCCATTTGCTTAAAAAAAAATTTCTTCAATTGATTTTTTATGTTTCATGTTACATATTCCGTATTAAATGATGACCAAATTATAACTCTTTATATTTGTAAATACAGTATGCAGAACAAAATCGACTTTTCCATTCCAAATTATAATTTTCAGTAAAAATAGTATTAATACGATTTAAAAGTACTAGTGTGGTAAGTTTGGCACTCATTTATTTTAAATTTATTCACTATGATTCTCCTTTCGGAGTTATGTAAATATTATTGTCATTTTTTCATATTTGTTTTATTGTTTTATTTTTTTTTATATTTGTTTCAGATGTTCTACTATTGTTTAACATTTTGTATAGATACAGTTTTGTACGTTAATTTTCTCATTACGTTAGTCATTTTGTTAAAAAACAACTCTTAAATTGATTCTTTATGTTTCATGTTACTTATTTCATATTAAATTATGACCAAATAACAACTCTTTGTACTTTTAAATGCAGTATGCAGAACAAAATCGACTTTTCCATTCTATGTTATAATTTTCAGTAAACAGTGTCAGTACCACTTAAAAGTACTAGTGTCGTAAGTTTGCCATTTAGTTATTTTCAATTTATTTTCTATTTCTCTCCTTTTGGAGTTATGTAAATATTGTCACTTTTATTATATTTAAATTTTTTTATTTTTGAAGCGGAAGTTTGGATATAAATACAACTTCTTTGACCGGTACTAAAACGGTTAAAACAGAATACCTTCTTTCAAATTTGACAAAAAGAATTGTTTGTTAAAAAAATGTGGAAACCTATAATTTATAAGATTATCGTAACAAGTAGGAAAGTTACGGGACTCTAATGAAAATGTTATAATCGATTTTATTAATTAGGACCACTTATATGCATGCTGAACATTTCATCGAAATCGGTTAACGTTCCTAAAAGTTAGCAGCAAAGAAACAATAGAGGTCCATTGACAATGAAGCAATGTGCAAGAAACTTTAGTAGATTGATAGTTAGAATCTACGATTAAACTTGACTGAACCAGGACTGAAAAAAGTATTATTACGCATTTTATTCTTACTTTCACCCACTTCTAATAATTTTATCCTTTTTACTGTGTTCTTACTATTTGTAACTATTTCGTTTATTTAATCAAAACTTTACTTAGTTTTTATGCGACTACAATAATAATACAAAAATAATAGGTGTCAGTATGCATTTATATAAAGAATAATAATAAATATATTAAAAGATTGCAATAAATATATATACAATTGATATAGATATTTATTAATATTTTTGTATAATATTTTTTAATATGCATCGCCATATGTTAGCCATTTTGTTAAAAAAAAATTCTTAAATTGATTCTTTATGTTTCATATTACATATTCCGTATTAAATTATGACCAAATGACAATTCTTTATACTTGTAAATGCGGTATGCAGAACAAACTCGACTTTTTCACTGTATATTATAATTTTCAGTAAACAGTATTAGTACGATTTAAGATAATTACTGTCGTAAGTTTGTCATTCATTTATTTTCAATTTATTTCCTATGATTCTCCTTTCGGAGTTATGTAAATATTATTGTGATATTTTTTATATTTGTTTTATTGTTTTATTTTTTTTATTCCTGCTATTATTTAACGTTTTGTATAGATACAGTTCTCTATCAGAATTTTCTCGTTATTATGTTAATCATTTTGGTAGAAAAAAATAATTCCTAAATTGATTCTTTATGTTTCATATTACATATTCTGTATCGAATTATGATCAAACCACAATTCTTTATACTTGTAAATGCAGTATGCAAAACAAACCCGACTTTTCCATTTTACGTTATAATTTTCAGTAAACAGTATCAGTACCATTAAAAATAATTACTGTCCTAAGTTTGCATTCATTTATTTTCAATGTATTTCCTATTATTCTCTTTTCGGAGTTATGTAAACATTATTGTCACTATTTTTTATATTTGTTTTAGTATACTCTACCAAATTACATTGTTTTGGAACGAAATTTCTCACATAAATACAACTTCTTTGGTCGGTACTAAAACGGTTAAAACAGAATACCTTTTTTTAAATTTGACAAAAAGAATTCTTTATTAAAAAGATGTGGAAAAACTATAATTTACAGGAACGTCAAAACCAGCAGTAAAATTATGAAACTCTAATAAAAACTTAAATAATCGATTTTGTTAATTTGGGCCAGTTATATACATACTGAAAATACTTTTTTTGTATTCCTTGTGATTATTCTTGTTGTCATCATATTTATTATTATTTTGATTTCTGACATTTTGGGTCGCTAATGGAAACTTGAATAATCGATTTTGTTAATTCAGAGCAGTTATATACATGCTAAAGATATCTTTTTTATATTTGTTGTTATTATTCTTGTCATTATTATTATTATTGTTTTAATTTTAGATATTTTGAGTCGCTAATAGAAATTTGAATAATCCATTTTGTCAATTTAGAGCAGTTATATACATGCTGAAAATATATTTTCTATATTCGTTGTTTTTATTTTTGTTGTCATCATTTTTATTATTATTTTGATTTATGATATTTTGTCTCGCTAATAGAAACTTAAATAATCGATTTTGTCAATTTAGCGCAGTTATATGCATGCTAAAAGTATTTTTTTTTTACGTTCGTTGTTATTATTATTATTATTTTGACTTCTGATGTTTTGACTCGCTAATAGAAACTTAAATAATCGATTTTGTCAATTTAGCGCAGTTATATGCATGCTAAAAATATTTTTTTTTACGTTCGTTGTTATTATTCTTGTTGTCATTATTATTATTATTATTATTATTATTATTATTATTATTATTTCGGTTTCTGATATTTTGAGTCGCTAATAGAAACTTAAATAATCGATTTTGTTAATATAACATAGTTATATACGTGTTGAAAATATATTTTTTTACAGTCGTTGTTATTATTCTTGTTGTCATTATTATTGTTATAATTTCGACTTCCGATATTCTGAGTCGCTAATGGAACCTTAAATAATCGATTTTGTTAATTTAACGCAGTTACTATATGCTAAAAACACTTTTTTTATATTCCTTGTTATTCTCGTTATCATTATTACTATTATCACTTTGTTTTTATACTGATTTGTATAGATTTGATAAAGTACGTAATTTTTCGCATAAGTACTCGTTCGGCCGGTATATTAAAGATGTTAAGATGAGTCAACCGTAGTAGAGCGATGAAATGCATCGTGTGTTTACGTTTCTGGCAATAGTATCGGCCGCACTCTGGCAATTAAGATAGCGAATCGTCACGTGTGCGAGCGATCGTCGACGATATTTATGCCACATGCAGTCGATCTCGCTGTCTGACACATGTAAACATCCGTCTCGCCGAACAAACGAGCTGTGTTAATGTCATGTCGCTAATTGTGTTTCCGAATGAACTTGAGATGAATGAAATTCAATAGTGCCCGCAGTTCCGATTGTTGGCGACACAAAGGAATATGCTTCGTCGAGAAATTCGAATAAAACGTGAATTTACGTTTAATTTTTCTTTTTTTTTCTTTTTTCTTTGTGAAATGAAATACGAAAATTGTAATTTCCAATGAACTTACAATTTATTTACAAGTGAAATTACTTAACCGAAATATTCGAAAAGAATGCAAATTTTAGTTTTATTTTTTTTATTTTTTTTTTGTTTGTGGAATAAAATATGGAAATTGTGATTACGAATGAATGTGATAAATTAAATTTAACAGTATCTGCGGAGTATTCGGTAATCAGCAACATAATTAAAAACCCTTGCTCAAGAAATTCAAAACCGTACATTCTGACTATTTTTTTTGTGAAGTGAATTCTAGAGATTGTAATTCCGCGTATATTTGCATTTGCGCCAGAAATACGGATTTCGCTACATCCTTGATTTTTTTTCTTTTTACACGAGTTCAATCGCTGTATTATGTCCACATCCTTTAATAACTTCGGTACCGTCGATTTTACGTCCACCGTGAAAACGGTGGCCTTGTAAGCTATTTCAGTCAAGTTCGTCCTTCATTACACACAACCCTGCAACCCTTATTAAATACCTCAGTAGACTACCTTCGTATTTACACATTTATCATGACCAACCAAAAATCCGCTTACAGCCCACGCTTCGTAAAGCTCTGCAAAGGTCGTTCAAGATAGAGTCGGACAGGAAAGTTTATTCATGAACCTGTGTTTCCCATTCCCTGTTTATTGTTTGCAGGAAATTTAGTTGCGGTGATGTCTTCGTAACGTATATTTTTCTTAATTTCTGCTGCTCAGTACAGCCCTGCAAATTACCTTTTTAGATATATCATCAGTGTATTCTTATATTCTGTTATATTAGTGTTAATACTATTAATATTACTACTACTACTATTAATACTATTAATTAATATAAAGTAGTTATTATACTAGTATTACAAATACTATTAATGAAGTATTTACAATACTAGCATATATATGTGAGTGTGTGAGAAATTATACTAGTATTGTAAATATTAATACTAATATTAATAGTAATATTACTACTACTACTACTACTACTACTACTACTACTACTACTATTAATACTATTAATTAATATAAACTAGTTATTATACTAGTATTACAAATACTATTAATGAAGTATTTACAATACTAGCATAATTTCTCACACACTCACATATATATATATATATATATATATATATATATGCTAGTATTGTAAATACTTCATTAATAGTATTTGTGTGCTGCTCAGTACAGCCCTGCAAATTACCTTTTTAGATATATCATCAGTGTATTCTTATATTCTGTTATATTAGTGTTAATACTATTAATTAATATAAAGTAGTTATTATACTAGTATACAAATACTATTAATGAAGTATTTACAATACTAGCATATATATGTAGTATTGTAAATACTTCATTAATAGTATTTGTAATACTAGTATAATAACTACTTTATAAATAATAACTACTTTACTAATTTCTCACACACTCACATATATATATGCTAGTATTGTAAATACTTCATGAATAGTATTTGTAACACTAGTATAATAACTACTTTATATTAATTAATAGTATTAATAGTAGTAGTAGTAGTAGTAATATTAATAGTATTAACACTAATATAACAGTATATAAGAATACACTGATGATATATCTAAAAAGGTAATTTGCAGGGCTGTACTGAGCAGCAGATATATATAGATAGATTCATATATACATAGAAGTATAGTTACGGTGATGTCTTCATAACGTGTATTTTTCTAAATTTCTGCTGTTCAGTACAGCCCAGCAAATTACCGTTTTAAATATTGTACCGGTGTATTCTTCTATTCTCTTGTATTACTATTAGTATATTATTATAATATCGCTATTGTTGTACACTATACTTATATTGCTGTTAATATTATGAATATAGTATTTATAATACTAGTATAATTTATTATATATATGAGAAATTATTACTTATACATACTATTTTCATATTTTATTATCATATCGCTATTGCTAATATATAGCTACAGTAAATAATATTATTATGATACCGCTATTGTTGTATACTATAGATGTGTTACTCTTAATACTATATTTAGTTGTTATTATACTAGTATTACAAATACTGTTAATATAGTATTTGTAATACTAGTATAATTTACCATGTATACATATATATACATGATATACATACAGGAGAAATTATACTGGTATTATAAATACTATATTAATAGTATTTGTAATACTAGTATAACAACTACTAATAAATACTATTTATAATATTAGTATAATTTCACATGTATATATATATATACATGAGAAATGATTACTTATAAATTATTATTAATTTTATGAAAATATTACATATTACTTATAAATACATTATAGATAATGTATATAAACAATTATATACATATATATACACGTGAGAAATTATACTGGCACTATAAATACTATATTAATAGTATTAACAGTAATATAAGTATAATATACAAAAATAGCGGTATTATAATAATATACTAATTCTAATATAAGAGAATATAAGAATACACTGATAAAATATCTAAAAAGGTAATTTGCACGGCTGTACTGGACAGCAAAAATTGAGAAAATAATACGTTATGAAGACATCACCGCAACTATATATATGTACATAATTTATATTATAATATTATTTATAATTTATATTTATATATATATTAATATGTTATTATATTATATATATATATGTATAGGAAACACCATCGATCCATAAACGGTCACTTACATAATTATCAAATTAACCAAAGTTGACTTAAAAATTAAAATAAAAAATGTTTACAATATTTACAATTTTGCCACCACTCCTAGAAGAATTAAGATTTTTAATAATGAAATCAACCGAATCGATGGTCGACATTAGTGCGAATTGTTAAAAAAAAAATTGTTCAGTACACTAGCCATAACATAATTTTTCAAACATACAAGGTGTCTTGATTTTTTTTTAGCCAAACTGTGGGGGCATATTTTATGGAAATAAAAAAGAGACTTATTTGAAGTTCGGCTGGAAACAAAGGGGTTTTATTACAAAGTGACAGACGAAATAAATTTGTATTAGTACAACGAATTAATAACTGAGCTGCCATGAAGTTATGAAGGAATTCCTGTTGTAAGAAGTTTCATAAAGCATCGGTATCAAGTTTGTATTCAAGTACAAGGACGACGTTTTACAATGATAAGATAAGAACGTTCGACCATTCATATTCTGCGAAGCCAATTCCGCTACTACCTACTACAGTTACATTTGTTTATAACTTTGTAATGGTCTGTTTCTCGTCGAACTTCAACTAACGTTTTTTTTCTTATTTTCAGTTTTAGAATATCCTCCCGCCAAACACTGATATAATATCTGATGTAATATCGAATTAAGTTGCAAAGAAAACATTTTTTTATATTTTCATTTTACTGCTGACGTGGTTTTCTGGGAACTGTCCTGGGTGATGAATGTGTGATAAAAGATTTCTTTGATAAATTTTGGTAAACAGTCTTATTGTAAAAAATGATTACAACAAAGACGTACTTGGAATAATTATTTTAATCGATAAATCTCATACAGTCCCTACAGTATACAATCGCTTTTTTTCATAATAAATATTTATGTTCATTTTATTTTGTCTTGGTCTTCAAATATTCAAAAAGTCTTAAATTTCGCGAATACATTTTCGCCTTCAAGAAAAATGCAACTTAAAGAGCGAATTCTAATTACTTTTTCTGCATGACGGGTATACTCATCAAAAACAGTTAACGGGTTAAAACACGTCGACACAAGCTTTTTTTACGCATTTTTATATAAAATATGTAACTACGTTTAACGCACATTGGGTACATTCGTCATAACACAAAATATTGCCATTTCTTTGTGGCGAGTACACTCGTCAAAGGCAGGTAATTGCTTTAGTAGTCAATGCTGCACTCATTTTCCATAAATCTTAAAACATGCAACTACTTTCTACGCATAATTGGTACATCGGCATAACACAAAATATTATAATACCATTTCTTCATGACGAGTATATTCGTAAAAAACACGTAACTGTTTAATTAGCCGATGCTGCATTAATTTTTCATAAATCTTAAAACATGCAACTACTTTTTGCGCATACTGCGTACATTCGCCATAACACAAAATTTAGCAATTTCTTCATTATGTCTATACTCATCAACACATATGCATTTAGCCGATGCTATAGTAATTTTCCGTAAATCTTAAAACGTGCAATTACCTTTTACGCATCACTGGTACATTCGGCATAAAATAAAGTATTGCCATTTCTTCATGACGAGTATACTCGTCAAAAACGCGTAACTGTTTAATTATTTGATACTGTAGTAATTTTTCGTAAATCTTAATACATGCAAGTACTTTCTACCCATAACTGGTACATTCGTCATTACACAAAACATTGCCATTTCTTCATAACAAGTACAGTCGTCAAAAACAGGTAACTGTTTTATTAGTTAATGCTACACTAATTTTCCATAAATCTTAAAACATGCAACTACTTTTTACGCATAACTGGTACCTTCGTCGTAACACAAAATATTACAATTTCTACATTACGAGTATACCAGTCAAAAACTACTTAGTTAACCAATGCTATAGTAATTTTCCCTAAACTTTAAAACATGCAACTACTTTTAACGCATAACTGAAACATTCGTCATACCACAAAATTTTGCCATTTTCTTATTACCAGTATACCGGTCAATAACTACTTAATTAGTCGATGCTGTACTCATTTTACTTAAATCTTCAAACGTGGAACTACTTTTTCCGCATAATTGATACATTCGTCATAATACAAAGTATTGCCATTTCTTCATGACGAGTATACTCGTCAAAAACACGTAACCACTTAAGTAGCCGATGCTGCAATAATTTTCTGTAAAACTTAAAGGATGTAACTACTTTCTACGCATAACTGGTATATTCGTCATAACCCAACATTTTGCCATTTCTACAAGTATACCAATCGAAAACTCCTTAAAATTTTTCAATACTATATTAATTTTCCGTAAATCTTAAAACATGCAACTATTTTCTACCCATAACTGATACATTCGTCATAACACAACATTTTGCCATTTCTTAATTACGAGTATACTCGTCAAAAACAGGTAACTCCTTAATTATTTGATGCTATATTAATTTTCCGTAAATCTTAGTACATGCAACTACTTTTTACGCATAACTGGTATATTCGTCATAACACACAATTTTGCTATTTCTACAAGTATACCAATCAAAAACTTCTTAATTATTTGATGCTATATTAATTTTCCGCAAATCTTAGTACATGCAACTACTTTCTATCCATAACTGGTATATTCGTCATAACACAAAATTTTGCTATTTCTACAAGTATACCAATCAAAAAGTCCTTAATTATTTGATGCTATATTAATTTTCCGTAAATCTTAGTACATGCAACTACTTTCTATCCATAACTGGTATAATCGTCATAACACAAAATTTTGCCATTTCTACAAGTATACCAATCAAAAACTCCTTAAAATTATTCGATACTATATTAATTTTGCTTAAATCTTAAAACATGCAACTATTTTCTACGCATAACTGATACATTCGTCATAACACAACATTTTGCCATTTCTTCATTACAAGTATACCAAGCAAAACTACTTAATTAGGTGATGCTATATTAATTTTCCCTAAATCTTAGTACATGCAACTACTTTTTACGCATAACTGGTATAATCGTCATAATACAACATTTTGCCATTTCTACAAGTATACCAATCAAAAACTCCTTAATTATTTGATGCCATATTAATTTTCCGTAAATCTTAAAACATGCAACTACTTTCTACGCATAACTGATACATTCGTCATAACACAAAATTTTGCCATTTCTTCATTACAAGTATACCAGTCAAAAACTACTTAATTAGCCGATGCTACAGTAATTTTCAATAAATCTTAAAACATACAACTACTTTTTCCGCATAACTGATACATTCGTCATAATACAAAATATAGCCACTTCTTCATGACGAATACAGTTGTCAAAAACAGATAACCATTTTATTTACTTAATGTCGCGTTAATTTCCCTTAAATCTTGAAACATGCAACAACTTTTTTCCACATTACAAGTACATTTGTCATTACACAAAATATTACTATTCCTTCATGACGAGTATACTCGTCAAAAACACGTATTTACTTAATTACCCGATCCTATAGTAATTTTCCGTAAATCTTAAAACATGCAACTACTTTCTATCCATAACTAATGCATTCATCATAACACAAAATGTTGCCATTTACCAATATACCAATCAAAAACTCCTTAAAATTATTCAATACTATATTAATTTTCCTTAAATCTTAAAACATGCAACTATTTTCTACGCATAACTGATACATTCCTCATAACACACAATTTTGCCATTTCTTCATTACAAGTATACCAGTCAAAAACTACTTAATTAGCCGATGCTACAGTAATTTTCAATAAATCTTAAAACATACAACTACTTTTTCCGCATAACTAATACATTCGTCATAATACAAAATATAGCCACTTCTTCATGACGAATACAGTTGTCAAAAACAGATAACTATTTTATTTACTTAATGTCGCATTAATTTCCCTTAAATCTTGAAACATGCAACAACTTTTTTCCACATTACAAGTACATTAATCATTACACAAAATATTACTATTCCTTCATGACGAGTATACTCGTCAAAAACACGTATTTACTTAATTAACCGATCCTATAGTCATTTTCCGTAAATCTTAAAACATGCGACTACTTTCTATCCATAACTAATGCATTCATCATAACACAAAATGTTGCCATTTACCAGTATACCAATCAAAAACTACTTAACCCTTTGCACTCCGAATTTTATTTCAATTTCGTTACCAGCAGCTCCCAACGCTTTTAAGTGTTTTATTTGAAATTTACTTTAACTAAAAATATAAAGCAATTTAAATAAATATATTTTGAAGCGGTAAATTGGAAAAAAAGGAAGAAACAAATTCACTTAAATACCAATTTTATTTACAGTATTGTCGTATATTGAAATTTTCAAGGGTATGATATCTTTTGAAAGAACTTGCAAGATGTAACCCTGATTTTCTTTCACACGTTTCACAAAAATAGGTGGTTTCTCTTTTTCCTCCAGATGTTTTTCTATTTGAGTAAACTGCACAGTCTTTGTGTTTTCCTTCGGGATGTAGGAAGATTAAATGAGGCTTTCTATCTAAGCGATCGTGTTTATCATGTGTTCCAGGCCTCCCCAATTTCATATTTGGATGACGACAATCACGAATTAGCATTGACCAAATCTTTTCGCGAAATTTTTTCTGGGCTATAGGTTCTGTTCCTTGGTTTTTTGTTTTTTCTTTGTATAAAATATACGCATTTACCATGGAGATTTCTAATCCCCAAAAGAAATATTCCCTCCACCACTTGAGTGCTCGACGTAAAAAACAGTAAGATGTCGCGTATTGGTTCGCCACATCGACACCATCTATATTTTTATTATAATCTGTGATCACATCCAGTTCTTTTATTTCTCTTCGATTACCTGAATGTCTAACCCTTCTAGTGACATTGCGAGTGCGTCGATAACGTGTGCACGATATCTATTTATTTAGACATGAAAAAATGTCGAGTGGAGCTCGACAAAGGAGCTCCTGCCATAAAAACTGATGTCGAGTCACACTCGACATAGGAGTGCAAAGGGTTAATTAGTCGATGCTGTACTAATTTCCCTCAAACCTTAAAACATCCAACACCTTTTTCCTCAATCCAGCGATACTCATACTGCAACCCACACCAAAAAATCTTGCCGCGCAACAGGCCGTCCAGAAACTTGGACACAAAGTGTCACCCGGTCAGGAATAGAATCTGCATTGAACCGTTTGGCGGTACGTCGGCATGCGGCATACAGTGAAGCATTTTGGCAAGTCTCGCTGGCGTTTGAAGCGGGAGTCGATCGGTCATAAGCGTAAATCCCGCCGACGAAAATATCTCGGCCTGCCTTAAAATAGCCATTTAATTGCGGCGCGAAGTTTACGGCGACGTTCGTTATAAAGTCCACCAAGTTTAAGGGCAATTGCCTGTGTCGGGCGATTGCTCGCTTTTTATAGTCCGAAGACTGGCCAATAGGCTTCTTGGTATTTACCTGTTTATTGTTTATGACGAATATACTCCGCATGCGTGGAAAGTTGGACGAAGATGTTTAAATGGCAGTTTTGGTGAAAGGAGAAATGTATTAGGCAGTTTTGAGGTGTTTTGAATATTTTGAGGCCGAGATGAAGGGGAACGAATAAATAAAAGGATAATAAAGATTATTACCATAAAACTGTATGTAATGTATTAGATTATTTGGGTAGAATTAGTATTCGGGTTGAATAAATATTCCACGCACGTCTGCGCTGCAATTTATTATAATGAGACACTTTAACAATACATGTAATTCTTAACCATATAAATTTTTAAACGGTAAATTGAAAAAATGCATATTTAAGTATTGTCAATTTTCAAGTGGCAAATTTGAATTACAATTTAAACGATACCCATTGTCAAGCACCAATTTTGAATAGTCATTTTTAACAATATATATTTTCGAACGGTAAATTGAAAAATGCATATTTAAATTTGTCAATTATTAAGCACAAATTCTGAATTACATAAATTGAACTGTTGCTAATTTTCAAACAACAATTATGAAAGAGATGATTTTTAACAATATACATTTTTAAACGGTAAATTGAAAAAATGCATATTTGAATATTGTCAATTAACAAGCGGCAATTTTGAATTAGGCTAATTTAATCATTATGGATTTTCAAGAAGCAATTTTGAGTAAGGTCATTTTTAACAATATAAATTTTGAAACGGTAACTTGAAAAATGCATTTTTAAATGTGTCAATTATCAACTGGCCATTTTCATTTACGTCAATTCAACCGTTGCCAATTTTCAACCGGCAGTTTTGAGCAAAATCATTTTTAACAATATAATTTTTGAACGATAAAATGCAAAATGCATATTTAAGTATTGTCAATTATCAAGCGGCAATTTTGAATTACGTAAACTTAACCATTCCCAATTATTAAGCAGCAATTTGGGCTGAGGTAATTTTTAGGAATATAGATTTTTTAACGGTAAATTAAAAAATGCATATTTAAATATTGTCAATTATCAAGCGGCAATTTTGAATTACGTAAATTTAACCATTGCCAATTTTCAAGCAGCAATTTTGAATGAGGTCATTTTTAACAATATACATTTTTAAACGGTAAATTGAAAAAATGCGTATTTAAATATGTCAATTGTTAAGCGCAAATTTTGATGTACGTACATTTAACTGTTGCTAACTTGCAAGTAGCAATTTTGAATGTCGTCACTTTTAACAATATACATTTTTAAACGGTAAATTGAACAAGTACATATTTAAATATTGTCAATTATGAAGCGACAATTTTGAATAACATAAATTTAACCGTTGCCAATATTCAAGCAGCAATTTTGAGTAAGGTAATTTTTAACAATATACATTTTTAAACGGTAAATTGAAAAAATGCATATTTAAATATTGTCAATTATGAAGCGGCAATTTTGAATTACGTAAATTTAACCGTTGCCAATATTCAAGCAGCAATTTTGAGTAAGGTAATTTTTAACAATATACATTTTTGAACGGTAAATTGAAAAAATGCATATTTAAACATTGTAAATTATGAAGCGGCAATTTTGAAAGAAGTCATTTTTAACAATGTACTTTTTTAAACGGTAAATTGGAAAAATGCATATTTCAGTGTTGTCAGTTATCAAGCGGCAATTTTGAATGAGGTCATTTTTAATAATATACGTTTTTAAACGGTAAATTAAACAAATGCATATTTAAATATTGTCAATTTTCAAACGGCAATTTTGAATGAGATAATTTTTAACAATATACATTTTCGAACGGTAATTTAAAAAAATGAATATTTAAATTTGTCACTTTAGCAGTTTCTAATTTTCAACGAACACTTTTTAATAACGTCAATTTAAATATTATCAACTTTCATTCGGCAAATTTGACTAACGTAAATTTAAATATTGTACATTTTTAAGGGAAAATTTTGAGTAACGTAAGTTAAAACATTATCATTTTTCAAACGGCAAATGAAAATAGCATAAATTCGCGCACCGTTATTTTTCAACCGGCAACTTTCATGGACGTAAATCTCTTTGAACGTTTGTCGGTTTTCCCGGCTTAACGATCAGAAAAAAGTAAAGCGTGTGAACACGTATAAAAATGTATGATGTGAAAAGAGTCCCAGGCGTATTTGTTGCATACGCGGAACAAGCTGCAATCTAGCACATTGTTGTATACGCTCGTCGTTTCTTATTTATTTCATGAATCACCGCTAGTTATCGCGGTTATTGTGTGATAAGGAAAACGTTGATAATGTTCGATTTGGGTGACGAATCAAACGCAGGTTTATTACTTTCCAAATAATCTAGTATTGCGGACAATATTGCATTTTTAACAATAATTAATTTCGTTAAGTACAGCGAAGCATTTTAACCTCGTTACTTTTAAAGTTTTATGAATGTACATATTTTTTTTAATAATACAAAATCATTTATATAAGAAAAACCAGTTTATTTATTGATTAGCCAAAATATCATGGACCGACAAGCAACGTAAAATCTTGTTCTTTTTGGAATGGCACATGGTCGTAAACAGATTTATATAAACAACATTTGTTAATAATTTTTTGCCAACCAAAAGATGGCGGCTGAAACTTAGTCAACGTCAAGGATTAGGATTATTTATAGTGCATCCATTTTTTGTGTTATGGTCCTATCATTATATCGTTAACTTCAGCGAATCATGTTAAGCTTGTTGCTTTTAAAGTTTTATAAATGTATGTATTTTTCTTATTAATACAAAGTCATTTACATAAGGATAACCGTTCCAATTTTTTATAAAATAATATAATTTTTAATTCATAAAGCATTTTATTCTTTTCCTTTCCGATAAAAATGGCAATAAAAAGTGCCATCATTAAAAAAGACCATTATATGCGAAATATGTATTTGAAATATTGACTACTCAGAAAAGAATATAGTCAAATTTGTAAATGTTATGTCTTTATTTCTCCCTTATTTTAAAATACTCTAAGCATCCAAAATTTGCCAGTTTTCTCCAGGATTCAAACTTAAACAAAAAATGGCAACGTCTTCTCGCGCGACGGAAAAAATTGAAAAGAATGTATGAGGATAATATGGAACAAGAAAAGAATATACCCTAAAATTTGTGAATGTTATGTTTTTAATTCTTCAACCAGCATATTCCAATTTTCGCAAGAATTCAAATTTAAACGAGAAATAACAACTACTTTTCTCGTGCGACCTGAAAAAAAATGAAACGAACATATGGGGATAATATGGACCAGAAGAAAAATATAGACAGAAATTTGTAAATGTTACCTTTTCATTTCTCCTTGATCTTAAAATATTCTGAGCATCAAAAATTCACCAATTTTCGCCAAAATTCAAACTTAAACGGAAAACTACTTCTCGCGCGGGACGTGAAAAAAAAACTGAAAAAAACATATAAAAATAATATGAAACAAAAAAAGAATATAGTCAGAAATGTGTAAATGTTATATCTTACACTCAAAATATTCTAAGTACCCAAAATTCATCAGCACATTCCAGTTTTCGTAAAAATTCAAATTTAAATGAAAAATAGCGACTATACCTTGCGCGACGTGAAAAAAAAATGAAAAAACATATGGGAATAATATGAAACTAAAAAAGAATATAATCAGAGATTTGTAAATGTTGTCTTTATTTCTCCTTTATTCTAAAAATATTTTGGGCATCAAAAAATCACCAGTTTTCGCCAGAATTCAAATTTAAAGAAAAAGCAGCAACTACTTCTCGCGCGCAACCTGAAAAAATGAAAATAACATATGGGGATAATGGGAAACAAAAAAAGAATATAGTCAGAGATTTGTAAATGTTATATCTTACTCTCAAAATATTCTAAGTACTCAAAATTCACCAGCACATTCCAGTTTCCGCAAAAATTCAAAGTTAAACAAAAAGCAACAACTACTTCTCGCGGGACCTGAAAAAATGAAAAGAACACACAGGGATAATATAAAACAAGAAAAGAATATAGTTTAAAATTTGTAAATATGACGTCTTGATTTCTCCCTTATTTTTAAAATACCCTAAGCATCCAAAATTTGCCGCTTTCCGCAAGAATTCAAATTTAAACGAAAAGCAGCAACTATGTCTCGCGCGACGTAAATGAAAATCAAAAGAACATATGCGAATAATATGAAACAAGAAAAGAACATAGTCTACAATTTGTAAATGTTACGCCTGCATTTCTCACTTATTCTCACAATACCCTAAACATCCAAAATCCACAAGTTTTCTCCAGAATTAAAACTTAAACGGAAAGCAGCAACTATATCTCGCGCGACGTAAATGAAAATCAAAAGAACATATGCGAATAATATGAAACAAGAAAAGAACATAATCTACAATTTGTAAATGTTACGTCTGCATTTCTCACTTATTCTCACAATACCCTAAACATCCAAAATCCACAAGTTTTCTCCAGAATTAAAACTTAAACGGAAAGCAGCAACTATATCTCGTGCGACGTGAAAAAAAAATAAAAAGAACATGTAAGGATAATATGAAACAAAAAAAGAATACAGTCAAAAATTTGAAAATGTTATGTCTTCATTCCTCCCTGATCTCAAAATATTCTAAACATCCAAAATCCACCAGTTTTCTTCAGACTTCAAACTTAAATGAATAATGGCAACTACTTCTCCCGCGGCACTTGAAAAAAATCGCAAAAACGACCATTTCTTTACGACACCCGCTTATTTGAAATTTCTTTCTGTTTCAGTTCCCTGGTGAGTGCATCCTCACATACATGGAGTTTCAGCTGGATAGCGCAGAGTACTGCCAGGCTCAACACAAATAAAGAGACACGCCCGAGAGTCCAAAAATTCGCTAGGTATTAAATAAGGTGAACGGAAGAGGAAGGAGGAAACATCTTGAGAAGGGAAGAAGGCTTGTTGAGTGAGACGTGAAGAAGGAGAACATCGGGATCGTCGAGAAGTCAGAAACAGGAAGAGAAAGAGTGAGAAAGTGGGAGAGAAAGTGTGAAAGAGTGGAAGCCAGAAATTCATCAGCTAGTCATCACGCAAGGCATAGAAGAATTTAAATAGAATCAATTATTAATTTACATTTATTAAATGCAGGCATTGTAGTTACTGAGCGCGCCTGACCAAGGAGCACCCAGTGCCAAATAGGTGAGTTCAACAAATTTTATTCTTATAACTAGCAATAATTAGCATAATTATCAAAGTGGTCTAAATCACGACCGTTTATTTTGAAAGTGGTATAAATCTATTCTTTAAAAAAATGAGATACCACATAATTTGTGATTGTTTGAGTGTACGGTTTTTATTAAAAACTACTTTTTATTTATAATAATACACATAAATTGAATGCGCGATTTTTATTTATAACTAATTAATATTTTATATCTTAACAAGTGCCAATTTTTGGTACAAATTTAAAATTGGCCGACAAAAGAAATTATTTTGAAAGTGATGTAAGTCCATTTTTTCAAACGAGATATCACATAATTTGTGATTGTTTGAGTGTACGATTTTTATTTATAACTAACTTGTATTTATAATAATACGCATAAATTGAATGCGCGATTTTTATTTATAACTAATTAATATTTGATATCTTAAAAAGTGCCAATTCTTTGTACAAATTTAAAATTGGCCAATAAAAGAGATTATTTTGAAAGTGGTGTAAGTCTATTTTTTTTAAATGAGATATCTTTTTAATGAGATAAATGATTTTTATTTATAATAATATACATAAATTGCGTAATATTATACATAATTGCATTATAATAATTGCATTATATGCAATTCATGATCACATAATTGCATAACATACATAATTGCATTATAATAATATATACATAATAATATACAATAAATTTTATTTATAATAATATACAAAAATTAAAAATATACATAAAAGGCACGATTTTTATTTATAACTAATTAATATTTGATATCTTAAAAAGTGCCAATTCTTTGTACAAATTAAAAATTGGCCAATAAAATAGATTATTTTGAAAGTGGTGTAAGTCCATTTTTTTCAAATGAGATATCACATAATTTGTGATTGTTTGAGTGTACGATTTTTATTTATAACTGATTTTTATTTATAATAATATACATAAATTGAATGCGCGATTTTTATTTATAATTAATTAATATTTGATATCTTAAAAAGTGCCAATTCTTTGTACAAATTTAAAATTGGCCAATAAAAGAGATTATTTTGAAAGTGGTGTAAGTCCATTTTTTCAAATGAGATATCACACAATTTATGATTGTTTGAATGTACGATTTTTATTTATAATAATATACATAAATTGAACGCACGATTTTTATTTATAATTAATTAATATTTGATATCTTAAAAAGTGCCAATTCTTTGTACAAATTTAAAATTGGCCAATAAAAGAGATTTTTTTGAAAATGGTGTAAGTCCATTTTGTTCAAATGAGATATCACATAATTTGTGATTGTATGAGTGTACGATTTTTATTTATAACTAATTTTCATTTATAATAATATACATAAATTGAATGCACGATTTTTATTTATGACTAATTGATATTTGATATCTAAAAAAGTGCCAACTCTTTGTACAAATTTAAAATTGGCCAATAAAATAAATTGTGTATATACACAAATAAATAACTGCATTATCATATGTTAATTTTAACAATATATAAATATATTATAGTTAAAGTTAAAAATAAAAAATACTACACCTGTTTTATTTCTTGTTATTGTTTATAAACAAAATTGGATTAATACCAAATATATTTTAAGTGATATCTAATTTTCCATAATTGAAATAAAATGATTTTTACAATTGACTAATTATGAAAATATTGTAAGTCCGCATTTTATTTAATACGCGGTTTACAGGAAACAAATTCCGTTTACGACGTACGAAACTTAAACGTTATAGTAAAGTTAATCAACAATCCAGTAAAAGTCAGCAAAGTTTTCTAGAAAACTATAGTAATAGTTTCTGATAATCAAAACGAATTTAAATTAGTTAAAATGCTGGAGACTGAGAAACAAATTTTGTCCGGCGTTCCAAAGTGAAAAATACTACTCCTGTTTTATTTCTTGTTATTATTTACAAAGAAAATTAGATTAATACAAAATATGTTTTAAGTGATATGTAATTTTCCATTATTGAAATTAAATCATTTTTACAATTGACTAATTATGAAAATGGTGTAAGTCCATTTACAGCCCATAAATGAATATTATTTTAGTTAAATTCCCCTAAAAGAAATTTATATAATCAATTGACATAATGATAAATTAGTAGAAACATTACCAGACTTGACATAATTAATTTACATTTTTCAATTGTCTAATTTGCTAACCTTTAATTTTCTGAAAACAACAAAAACTGGATTTGCCCCACTTTCAAAATAAACGATCCGAATAAGAATTCCGGTATTCTTACTTGTGCGATGCGATAAAACATCCTTTCAACCTTCTCATTTTCATAAATATTAACATTTTCGCGTAATACAGCAATCTAAAGTCGCTAAGCTTTCAAAAAAGGCAAATTCTGTTGTTGTAACATTTGTTATCCAACAAAGTGTACTTCTCCTCTATTTTTAAACTCATCTGAATTAAATCACTGTGTTTACAAAAAAAAAAAACAATTGCAAAATCAATGACATCGTAATAATTGTTTCTTTTTTTTTCATTATCCTCTGAAAATTACATTTTGATACTGCCGACTCTTAATTGTTTATACAATACTTTAGAAACTTTACTTTATATACTTATTTTATATACTTTATTTTATATACTCGAAAAATGTACTGTAAAAAATTGTCAGTTCGTCGGAAAACTTAAACTTTCAAGAAAAGGAAAATTCCATTTTTATTTGCTATAAAACAAGCCAATATAAGCATAGCAAAAACGTAATAATCGCCGAAATGGTAGCTAAATACTGTTCATTTTAAGTTGTTTCAATAATTGCCAGTTTATAAAGTTTTAATTAGCGCCAGTTTGACAAAGACCTTCAACTTTCGTGAAAAGCAAAATTCTGTTTCTACTTTTACTTCCCTCCTACTTAAACCCTTTTCAATTCAGTCGTCCTACATACAATTTAACGTTCATCAACCTATATATTATATATTTAATAGATGGCAGCCTGTATAAACTTTTAAGAAAACCAAATTATTTATGTACTAATCTTTAGTCGCGTTCGTAAATGTTTCAAATGTTAAACATAAAATTCCTTGTAAAAAGCCCAATAATCTCCATTAACCTTATCTATTAGTAATCGTCAATATTGATCATAATTTCAAATATTAAATATGTAAATTGCCTGTAAAATTCTTAATTAATTTCGAATACTTTATCCGCTAGTCTTTATTCGTTTTCAACAATATTTCTGAGAATAAACATAAAATTTCTTATTAAATGGTCAATAATTTCCGTCCAACAGCTTATGTTACATTCTAAACTAATTTTCTCCTGTATATTAATATAGTTACTATCATTAATATTTGTAAATATTCGCAATATTAATAATATTAATTTGCGCAAGGCTTAATTAATAGTTGTCCGTAAGTCACAAGCTTTAAAGCAATATTTTTTGTCCACTCTCATATGTCATTGCACACATATTTTAGCAGTTTGGCTCAATGTAGTGCGTCATTCAGCTCTGTTCCGATGGTATTTTTACCGCAAACTCGAAAATTGCGAATATTGTGAATATTTATCCGAACGCTCAGCCAAACGTGCGTCATATGATTTTTCGCAAGTAACGCATCTTCACTACTTGGAAGACGCAAAGAACGTATAAAAGTGTAAAACATAAAATTAGAGACAAATAACGAAATTTAGAATGTATCGTAGTTTATGCAAAACATGAAACTAAAGATAAATTATATAATTTAAACACGAATTTAAAAATGTATAAAACATTTTACGTCGTTCTGTATTATATTTATTGTTCTACATTATATTTATCGCAGTGACGTATTTTATGATTTTTAAGTGTAGAGAATTTTGTATTTTTGTGAAAGTATTTTTATACCTTTAGGCATTGCCGATTTTCACGCGGCAATTTTAAATGAACTTTATTTAAATATTGCTAATTATCAGGCAGTACGATTAAATCCAATAAATTTAAATATCCTCAATTTTTAAAGGAGAGTTTTATATTTTTGTGAATGTATTTCTATAAATTTAAGCATTGTCGATTTTCACGCAGCAATTTTAAATGACCTTCACTTAAATATTGCTAATTTCCAAGCAAAATGATTAAAAACGATAAATTTAAATGTTGCCAATTTTTAAACGAGAATTTTATATTTTTGTGAATGTATTGCCGCAAATGTAGACATTGTCAATTTTCACGCGGCAGTTTTAAATGAACTTTATTTAAATATTACTAATTTCCAAGCAATATGATTAAATCCGATAAATTTAAGTATTTTCAATTTTTAAACGATAATTTTATATTTTTGTAAATGTATTTTCATATCTCTTAGGCATTGCTGATTTTCATGCGGCAATTTTAAATTATCTTCGCTTAAATATTGCTAATTTTCAAACAGTACGATTAAATCCGATAAATTTAAATATTGTCAATTTTTAAACGAGAATTTTTGAATGTTTATGAATGTATTTTTGTAAATTTAGGCATTGACGATTAGCAAGCGGTAATTTTAAATTATCTTCACTTAAATATTGTTAATTTCCAAGCAGTACGTATAAATCCGATAAATTTAAATATTGTCCATTTTTAAACGAGAATTTTGTATTTTTGTGAATATATTCCCATAAATTTAAGCATTGTCGATTTTCATGCGGTAATTTGAAATGATCTTCATTTAAATATTGCTAATTTCCAAGCAGTATGATTAAATCCGATAAATTTAAATACTGTCAATTTTTAAATGAGTTTTATATTTTTGTGAATGTATTTCCATAAATTTAAGCATTGTCGTTTTTCATGTGGTAATTTAAAATTATCTTCACTTAAATATTAGTAAACTTCAAACAGTACGATTAAATCTGATCAATTTAAATATTCTCAATTTTTAAACGAGAGTTTTATATTTTTGTGAATGTATTTCCATAAATTTTAGTATTGCCGATTTTCATGCGGTAATTTTAAATTATCTTCTCTTAAATATTGCTAATTTTCAACCAGAACGATTAAATCCGATAAATTTAAATATTCTCAATTTTTAAACGACAATTTTGTATTTTTGTGAATGTATTGCCATAAATTTGGACTTTGTCGATTTTCACGCGACAATTTTAAATGACTTTCACTTAAATATTGCTAATTTTCAAGCAATACGATTAAATCCGAAAAATTTAAATATTGTCAATTTTTAAATGAGAATTTTATATTTTTGTGAATATATTTCCATAAATTTAGGCATTGTCGAATTTAATACGGTAATTTTAAATGATGTTCACTTAAATATTGCTAATTTTCAAGCGGTACAATTAAATCCGTTAAATTTAAATATTGTCAATTTGTAAACGAGAATTTTGTATTTTTGTGAACATTTTGCGATAAATTTAGACATTGTCGACTTTCACGCGGTAATTTTAAATGAACTTCACTTAAATATTGCTAATTTTCAAGCAGGACGATTAAATCCGTTAAATTTAAATATTGTCCATTTTTAAACGAGAATTTTGTATTTTTGTGAATATACGTCCATAAATGTAAGCATTGTCGTTTTTCATGCAGCAATTTTAAATAATCTTCATTTAAATATTGCGAATTTTCAAGCAAAGCGATTAAATCCGATAAATTTAAATATTGTCAATTTATAAACGAGAATTTTGTATTTTTGTGAACGTATTGCCATAAATTTAGACATTGTCGATTTTCACGCGGCAGTTTTAAGTGACCTTCACTTCAATATTGCTAATTTTCAAACTATGCGATTAAATCCGATAAATTCAAATATTTCCAACTTTTAAACGATAATTTTGTATTTTTGTGAATCTTTTCTCATACCTTTAGGCATTGTCGATTACCAAGCCGCAATTTTAACACTAAACGTACCGAGCGTGGTTAAATGACCCCATTCAAAATTTACTTTAAAATCGTACATTCACTATTATTTCTTTCGCTCATTTAACTTTCTGTAAATTCTCATATCATCTGATTATTCAATTTCTCGCTTTAATAAATTCGTAATTTCTTTCTGCAAATCAACGTTTATTCCATAAGAATAGTAAGAATAGGTAGTTGTAAAGTACCGGTAAGTTTAGTGTTAACCGAAATTAAGAAGAAAACTATCGTAGCGAAAAGGTTAATACAGTAAAACCTGTTTTTGTGCGGTGGATAGGGACCGCATAAAAGAAATCGTACAAAAAAATATTCGAAAATTTTATAAATATCTTACATATAATAAACAATTTTGTGCGATATACTACCTAAAACTTTTTTTATGCGGTGGATAAAGACCGCATAAAAAAAGTCGGACTAAGAAAATACATCAATGATTTATGAAATAGATGAGAGAATGCTTTCAATTAAATTAAATAATTAAATTAGACCTATAGAAATGGTAAAAATATTTAATTCTTCATTGTACATATACATGGAGAAGTTTTCAAATTGTACATTAAATAGTTTGCTGCTACTCGTCGAAATCCAAAACGCGCATCCTCTTGTGACGAATTGGTTGAAAATCGCTTCCGTCGCTTGAAGATAGGATTTCAATTGATTTGTTTTTTGGTACCATAAACTCAGTGATCAGTTTTTGTAACAATGGTCGACTGGTCAATTGCTTGTAAACGTCACGATAGTGAGACATGCATGATCTCAGCTCTTTTTCGAATTTTAAGCGTCTTTCCGCTTTGGTATCTACTTTAAGAAAATGCGTTTCCAATCTTTTCGAAATCTGGATCCCTGCATATATTTTATCTGCTGTAATAGATTCCGGTTCTTCTTGTCCATTTTCATAATCTATCAAACTATTGATAATGTCACTATCATCGACAGTTTGGTCCTCAATCATCTCGTCCAGGTCATTATCGCCAAAAGAATCAAAGCCTTCTCCGCCGATGTTATGTGCGAGCGCACTAATTTCAGATAATAACGTTGACGCGTTTTTGGTAGTTTCGATTAATTACACATTCATATATTTCGTCCACAACATGTATATGTACATGATAGGAAACGTTAAACTGGTGCTAACGCCGCTTAGATTCATATACCGCATAAAAATAAGATCGCACAAAAAAAATTGCACAAAAATAAAATCGCACAAAACCAATCGCATAGAAAAGGACCGCACAAAAACAGGCTTTACTATATGTGCCCATAATTATGAAAGTGGTCTAAGTCAAAATTTAAAAAAAATGAGTTTATCAGTTATTTCATACCACATTATTTTTAACTAAATTTATTCAATGTAATTTTTACGAAATTGTCACAAATGAACCATTAGATAGTGGTTGTAATTTCAACATTATATGGAATTCATTTAGTTTTAATTATGAAAGTGGTCTAAGTCAAAAATTTAAATAAATTATATAAACAACTTGAAAATGGCACGTGACCTTCTTTGACGCGTTTCTGAACTACATAATAAAATAAATGACAATCAAATTTTAATAATAACGACAACTTCATTACTAGAAGAATCAATAACAAGAAGAGTAAAAAATACCGCGGGTGAATCTGTCTCTTGGCTACAAATTCAATGGATGAGATTCTTGAAGAATGAACCTTATAAAATGTTCTATAAAACATCTTTAGATGATTCTAAATTTCACGTTTTGGATCTTTCACCTAAAAAAGACTATACACACCTTCATACAAGAAGACCAAAAATATACGGAAATATTAAATTACTTCCATTATACACCACCATTAGACTAGTATCGGAAGAAAAACATAAAGATATTATGAGTTTACTACCGTACATCCCTCCAGTTTTTCAGGAACATTTTAAGAATCTTAAATACTCGAAATAATGATAAAAATGGATTACTGTTTAAAAATAATTAATAAATGTAATAAATGTTCACGAATTATTTCAATCAAATTATTGTTTCAAATAAAACTCAAAGTTCTTTATTGCTTTAAGTCATTTATAGGACATTCAGTTAATTTTGAAAATGGTCTAAGTCAATTCAATCTTTAAAAATAATATTATCGTATAAAATTCACACAAAATTTCATATTCATAGTAAATTTCCATTAATTAAGACTAATAAAATTATAAATTAAAATGTCGCATAATGTAAAAATATTTTTTAATTTATTCAAATGCAATTCATTAAATATCTCGAAACAAGAAATATATGACTTAGACCACTTTCATAATTATGGGCACATGTATCAACCTAACTAGTATTGAAGGAATTTTTCTGTAGCGGTAGCGTTTTTGTTAAATTATGAAGAAGTGCATTTGAATTATTTAGAAGGTAGAAATGTTTAACGCCGTTACAATTGCGTGTATGTAAAGTAACGGCTATTCTTAGTTTTCTTTGACAACAGCCTTAAGCTCCGATTTCATAGAAATTTACGAAGATCTCTGCCAAAAATGCAATAACAAACATAACAATGCAGGAAATCTGTTATTAAATTTGCTATTCATAGTAATTCATAGTAAATTTCCATTCATATTCATAGTAAATTTCCATTAATTAAGACTAATAAAATTATAAATTAAAATGTCGCATAATGTAAAAATATTTTTTAATTTATTCAAATGCAATTCATTAAATATCTCGAAACAAGAAATATATGACTTAGACCACTTTCATAATTATGGGCACATATACCGCATAAAAATAAATCGCACAAAAATAAAATCGCATAGAAAAGGACCGCACAAAAACAGGTTTTACTGTATATCTTCTCGATTTCCTTTCCGCCGTCAATTCGACCGACACCGAACACATTCCGTTGTTTCAGATAATCTTCCGAATGGTCAAGGATCCCGTGAGTGGACATCAAGCGCATATCAACACCGCCTAATGTAACGTAGTCCTCACCGTTTCGGCGAAATTCGCACCTCACCAACCCTTCCCGAGGTCTACATGTAAACCCACTGTTCTGTCCTCTGTAAAAAAATAATACAAAGTATTTCAATTAATTACACGAGAAACAACTTTATAAGACTGACATCTATGGGCTAAGTTGGCAAGTCGCGCCTTTGTTGCTTCGTAACTAGTGTGGCAGAGGGAAAAATTCGCGGGAGCATAGAGACGCAGACGAGTAAAGCGAGTTTGGCGAAGGAGTCCGAACTGAACAAGTGTCAACGTACGTCGATAAGAGTTTAAGCGCAGGCGAGGCGAACCTTTTGGGGGTTAACAGAGAAGAGAAGTCAAAACAAGGGGGTAGGAGCTTTCTAACACTTGGCATCAAGGAGGCAATGAGCAACATGAGGGTCAAGGACATCAGGCCGGCGCCCGCCGAGATCGAATACAAAAACATGAAGTTCCTCATCACTGATCGACCCAATGATCAGACTATACACACCTTCATACAAGTAAGAAGTCGGCCGCGGAATGTTTTTCTGTTATTTATCCCTTGCTGTAGTATTTAAGTGATTTTCATTTAAATATTGCGATTTTTACCCGACAATTTTAAACTATCTTCACTTAAATATTGCGAATTTTTAAGCAGTATGTTTGAATCAGGTCAATTTAAATATTGTCAATTTTTAAACGAGAATTTTATATTTTTGTGAATGGCTTTCCATAAATTTAGGCATTGTCGATTATCAAGCGACAATATTAATTGATCGACACTTAAATATTGCTAATCTTCAAGCGGCACGTTTGAATCGGGTCAATTTAAATATTGTCAATTTTTAAATGAGAATTTTATATTTTAGTGAATGTATTTCCATAAATGTAGGCATTGTCGATTTTCATACGGCAATTTTAAATGATTGACACTTAAATATTGCAAATTTTCAAGCAGTATGTTTTAATCGGGTAAATTTATGTATTTTTCAATCAATTGAAGTCAATTTTTAAACGAGAATTTTGTATTTTTGTGAAAGTATTTTCATACCTTTAGGCATTATCGATTATCAAGTGGCAATTTAAAATTATCTTCACTTAAATATTGCTAATTTTCAAGCATTACGATTAAATCCCATAAATTTTAATATTGTACATTTTTAAACAAGAATTCTATATTTTTGTGAATGTATTTCCATAAATTTAGGCATTGCCGATTTTTATGCCACAATTTTTAATGATTTTTACTTAAATATTGCAAATTTTCAAGCAGTATGTTTGAATCTAGTAAATTGAAGTATTGTCAATTTTTAAACGAGAATTTTATATTTTTGTGAATGTATGTTCATAAATTTAAGCATTGTCGAGTTTCATGCGGCAATTTTAAATGATCTTCATTTAAATATTGCTCATTTTCAGACAGTACGATTAAATCCGATCAATTTAGATATTGACCATTTTTAAACAAGAATTTTATATTTTTGTGAAAGTATTTTCATAAATGTAGACATTGTCAATTATCAAGCGGCAATTTTGAATGATATTCACTTAAATATTGCTAATTGTCAAGCAATATGACTAAATCCAATAAATTTCAATATTGTCAATTTTAAAACGGGAATTTTGTATTTTTGTGAATGTATTTCTGTAAATTTAGGAAGTGTCGATTTTCATGCGGTAATTTAAAATGATCCTCACTTAAATATTGCTAATCTTCAAGCGGCACGTTTCAATCGGGTTAATTTAAATATTCTTAATCTTTAAACAAAAATGTTGTATATTTGCAAATATATTCCCATAAATTTAGGCATTGTCGATTTTCATCCGACGATTTTAAATAATCTTTACTTAAATATTGCGAATTTTCAAGCAGTACAATTAATTCCGATTAATTTAAATATTATCAATTGTTAAACGAGAATTTTATATTTTTGTGAATATATTTTCAGAAATGTAGGCATTGTCGATTTTCATGCGGCAATTTTAACTATTCTTCACTTAAATATTGCTAATATTTCAACAGAAAGATTAAATTCGATAAATGTAAATATTGTCAATTCGGTGTCTAAATTTCATGTGTCGCTTGAAATCAGATCATTATAAATGTGGTAACGACAGAATATGTAACGTGCAAATTGTATAACACGAAGTGGCTAAGGTAAAAATTGAATTTTTAATTTTTGCATCCGACTATTTTACGGAATTCCTTTTTTTCTTTTAAGAAGAATCTGCTTACAACAGAAAAATGTATTATACATTTGTCATTCAATGAATTTCGTACTACATGACTGTAGTCGAGTACTGTATCTAGTATTCCATTGTATTACACAGACATTGCATCCTGGAAAATGTAATAGTCAACTTTAACCTAATGCGATGACAAGTAAAAAAGATAAAACAGTATAACCACCCTTGTCATTTTTTTAACAGGAACTGAAGAAGCACAATGTAAAAGAGGTAGTGAGAGTCTGTGAACCAACGTACAAAGTTGAGGAACTAAAAGGAGAAGGGATCAATGTGATAGATTTAGTGTTCGACGACGGCACATTTCCGCCAAATGAGGTAAACACTTTTATTATACTTATTACTTTGCGTAAATATTAACCACTTCACCAAACTATAACAAAGAATGTAAATAATGATGATAAAAACTGAATATAGTGTAGGAATTGGATAAGTTTTGGAGGTTTTGAATATTAAAAACAAAATAAAATTAATAAATAAAACGATTATAAATACTTATTATGAAGTAGTGAAAAGGTGCTAGTTAAATTACATGTTTGGTGAAAACTGAAATATATTCGCCGATTTTTAGATGTTTGAAATATTTGGAGGCTAAGCTGAAATAAAACGAATTATTAAAAAATGTAAATAATATTAATAAAAACCGTATATAGTCTAGAAATTGGATTCAATTTTGGAGGTGTTGATTTATAATACCTAACACCAAAATGCATAAACACTGTCTGTCGATCCTTATTCATTTTTTAAATTTGTTAAATTAAATATATTACAGTGACAGAAAATTGACTCACCCCATATAAAGTAACCAGTCCATTTTACACATTTAAATGAAGCCAGATGCAATTATTATAGCAAATATTTAAACAGCGTACAATTTTAAATAACGCCTCGCGAAATAGTCATTCGTTAACAAATTTTTGTTAAACCACCAGTTTGTGCACATTTTCGTAAATCTCCAAAATGGGCACAATGCGAAAAAGAATGCATAACATACGAACTTTGTGTATTCATGCAGTTCTGCTATGTAAATGTTTACAAGAGGATTTATGATGCAAACAGATCAGTTTATTACTTTATAATTATGATTGACGCCAACATGTTTGAAAACGTCATAAACACGTTAAATTCAACATTACAACTGATCACTAAATCGAAAGTTTGCACTATTGAAAACGATCGTTGAAGAATGAGCCAAACATATGCAAAATGTTTTGCAAACTCCTTTTCGCACAGTAACACAAATACGTTATTTATCAAAAGTGCATTAATAAACTACAGTTTCGTTGTACGTATAATTTCACTATTAACTATACACGTTTTACGTCAGTGAAAACATAGTAACGTATAATTTGTTTGTTGCACACGATTCCATATAAATTTTACGCGTTTTTGCAAACTATCTAATCTTTCGAAAGTAATAAATACGCCATAAACGCGATTCTTTTGCCGTAAACACCAATTGTTAAAACAAAAATTGTATTATTGTATTGTTATTACTGTATATTGTATTATTGTATTGTTATTAAATTATATAATAGGTACACAACTTTGCTCCCGCCGCTTTTTCCCTTTCGTCCAATGCAAAAAACGGCGGGAGCAAAGTTGTACACCTATTAATATAATATAAATTAAATATAATGTCATTTATACAAAATTCACTATTATCATCGCACTCATGACGCACACGATGCGTCACAGTTTTGTAATCGAAAAAGTCCGGAATTACATTACAATAATTCCAATTCATTTTTCAAAATTCCACCACTCCATTTGAATGCTTGAAATTTTGCAGATACTCATCATATTAAATTCTATACATTATTCGTAACAATTCTATATACCATCTTATTATCATCGCACACGTGACGCACACGCTGCGTCACAGTTTTATAATCGAAAAAGTCCGGAATTACATTACAATAATTCGAATTAATTTTTCAAAATTCCACCACTCCATTTGAATGCTTGAAATTTTGCAGATACTCATCATATTAAATTCAATACATTATTCGTAACAATTCTATATACCATCTTATTATCATCGCACACTTGACGCACACGCTGCGTCACAGTTTTATAATTGGAAAAGTCCAAAATTACATTACAATAAATCGAATCAATTTTTCAAATTCCACCACTCCATTTAAATGCTCGAAATTTTGCAGGTACTCATCATATTAAATTCCATACATTATTCGTAACAATTCTATATGTAATCTTGTTATTATCCCACACGTGACGCACACGCTGCGTCACAGTTTTATAATCGAAAAAATCTGAAATTACAATACAATAATTTAAATTAATTTTGCAAAATTCCACAACTCCATTTGAATGCTTGAAATTTTGCAGATACTTATCATATTAAATTCTCTACATTATACGCAACAATTCTATATACCATCTTGTTATCATCGCACACGTGACGCACACGCTGCGTCACAGGTTTTATAATCGAAAAAGTCCGAAATTACATTACAATAATTCGAATTAATTTTTCAAAATTCCACCACTCCATTTGAATGCTTAAAATTTTACAGATACTGATCATTTTAAATTCTATACATAATTCGTAACAATTCTGTATACCATCTTATTAGCATCGCACTCATGACGCACACGATGCGTCACAGTTTCATAATCGAAAAAGTCCGGAATTACATTACAATAATTCGAATTAATTTTTCAAAATTCCGTCACTCCATTTGAATGCTTGAAATTTTACAGTTACTCATTATATTAAATTCTATATAAGATTCGTAACAATTCTATATACCATCTTATTATCATCGCACACGTGACGCACACGCTGCGTCACAGTATTATAATAAAAAAAGTCCGGAATTACATTACAATAATTCGAATTAATTTTTCAAAATTCCACCACTGCATTTAAATGCTTCAAATTTTGCAGATACTCATCATATTAAATTCAATACATTATTCGTCACAATTCTATATACCATCTTATTATCATCGCACACGTGACGCATACGCTGCGTCACAGTTTTATAATCGAAAAAGTCCGAAATTACATTACAATAATTCGACTTAATTTTTCAAACTTCCACCACTCCATTTGGACACTTGAAAATTTACAGATACTCATCATATTAAATTCTATACATAATTCGTAACAATTCTATATAGCATTTTATTATCATCGCGCACATGACGCACACGCTGCGTCACACTTGTATAATCGAAAAAGTCCGGAATTACATTACAACAATTCAAATTAATTTTTCAAAATTCCACCACTCCATTTGAATGCTTGAAATTTTGCAGATACTCATCATATTAAATTCAATACATTATTCGTAACAATTCTATATACCATCTTATTATCATCGCACACGTGACGCACACGCTGCGTCACAGTTTTATAATAGAAAATATCTGAAATTACATTACAATAATTCGAATTAATTTTTCAAAATTCCACTACTCCATTTGGACGCTTGAAAATTTACAGATACTCGTCATATTAAATTCTACATAAGATTCGTAACAATTATACATATATACAATCTTATTACAATAATACAATTGTAAACAACAATTTTGCATGCCATTGAATACTTTTCGCTACAAGTTCACACCGTTTCCACTTTTTTCAAGCGACAAGGATCCCGGAAACTTATGTTTTCATGTGTCAGTCAGCAATTACAAGAAAGATACGCAATCGACTTCCACTGGTTTATTTACATGTATGATCGTTGTCGTTTGATTATCAGTGATACATGACTCATCAATGTCACACGCAAGTTTTAATCTGTTTATACACTGACGTAACACACGGCCGAAGTGTATTTTGAGTAGGCTTCTGATAAACATCAGTTAGTACGCGTTGGTTTGTTGTTACTGCAAGCCGTGGTGGTCCACAAAAATATTCAGTCACTTTTAACCAGTTAAGGGGACCAGAAAGCTTTCAACGATCAAAAACTCGGTGAAATTCAAATTACGATTGAGGACGAACGAATAAACATACACAAATTTTTTTTTTGAAGGTTTTTTGTGCATTCTTAACAAACATATCGAGCTTTAAAAATTTTTTAAATATTAGTGATTAAAAGAAATCTTTACATCTGAAAGTGACCGCGTGTTTTCCGATTTTCTTTTCGCCATTTGGTTGGTGAGATTTCATTCTGTAAACTGAACCTAAATTCTGTGACAAAACGTCACAATTGAAGCAATGGCGACCAAAAATCCAAAAGGTTGACAAATTTAAGTTATTTGTAGTTAAAAACGATATTAAAAAATTAATTTTTATATGCAGACATCGGTTCAGTTTACGGAATATGTATTTATCTTCAATTAAAAAAAAAATGCAAATCGATATCTTTCGCCGTTTTTGAGTTATCACGGCAAAACTAATGGAAAATACTGTTTTGAGAAAAACGCGATTAAAGTTTGGGAACAGGATTACGGCTACTCACATTTCTGGCATTTCTGAACTTAATTTTGCGAATATCAAAGTTTTTCTTGCGGCAATATGTTCTTAAATAATTGTACTAACCGATTATGTAAAAAAAAACAAAAATTGATTTTTTTTTAAATTTCAAACCTTTCTGGTCCCTTTAAGCGCATATGACATGTATACACGTCGGATCAAATTTCAATTGCGAATCTCAAATAACTTTTAAATTTCAATAAAATGTTGAATTTTTTAATTTTTGAGGAGTGTATTTGGTAGATGACAAAGTTTTTGGAAGAAATGCATTTTATGGGTATTGCAAAGTAATAGTAAACAACAACAACAATTACCATATCCATAACAATAATAATAACATTAATAATTATAATAATAATAATAACAATAATCATAATAATAATAATACAAATTGTAATAATCGCTTTTGTAAATTTATATCCATTGCATATATGCTGAAAATTTAATTACGTAAATACCACATTATAACATACTTAAAAACGTGAAATTCGGAATTTATTCTATACGAAAACCGTTTAAACTTTTTAAACGTTTGGACCGTTTAGACCGTTTAAATTTTTTTCATCGATATGATAAAATCGTTTAATGTTTATCCGAGGTGCCTTAAAAATACCTTGGCATACCGCGAAATTATGTTTAATTTTGGCCAAAAGCGTTTTGTCCAGATCATGTGTTCGACCCATGTAATCTGAAGCGTTTAAAAAAACACAGAAAATAACTGCTGGCCATAATGTATGGCCCAAAGCGTTTTTTGGAAGCTTTGTAGATAAAGTACTTTCGTCCCAAACTTACTCGTGGACATTGGAAGAAATGCATTTCATGAGTTTGCAAAAATATAGAAAACAACAACAGCAATAACAATAACCATATCTATAATTATTATTGTTGATGTTGTTGTTATATAATAAATAATTATAAATTTGGATCCATTGCATATATGCTGAAAATTTAAAAATTTAGATATCACATTATAACATACTTAAAACCGTGAAATTCGAAATTTATTCTATACAAAAATATCGAAACACTAAACATGTAGTAAAACGACCGTTTAGATTTTTTTTATTGACATAAAAAGTCGTTTAATGTTTATCCGAGGTGCCTTAAAAATACTTTGGCATGCGACAAAATTATGATTAACTTTGGCCAAAAGCGTTTTGCCCAGGTTATGTGACCGATTCATGTAGTCTAAACCATTTAAAAAACACAGAAAATAACTACTGGCCAAAATGTATGGCCCAAAATGTTTTTTCGAAGCTTTGTAGATGAAGTACTTTGGTCCCAAACCTACTCCTGGATATTGGAAGAAATGCATTTCATGAGTATTGCATAGATATAGTAAACAACAATAACCATATCTATAATAATAATAAAAACAACGATAATAATGAAATAATAATAATAACAACAACGAACAATAATAATAATTCAAATTTTAATAATCGCTCTTATAAATGTAGATCCATTGCACGTATGCTGAAAATTTATTTATGTGGATATCATATTATAACGTACTTATAAACGTGAAATTCAGAATTTTTTTATACAAATATATTGAAACAGCAAATATGCAAAAAAGAAATTTATTATGACCATTTCGATTTTTTTTAATCGACATAATGAAAGCATTTAATATTTACCTGTGGTGCCTTAAAAATAACTTGGCATGTGACAAAATTATGGCTAATGTGTCTGACACGTTAACTTTGGACAAAGGCGTTTTGTCCAGGTCACATGTCCGACCCATGTACTCTGAAGTGTTTAAAAAAACACATAATGTATGGCCCAATGTGTTTTTTCGAAGCTTCGTAGGTGAAGTACCTTCGTCCCGACCCTAGTTTTAGGTATTTACCGCACGCTCTAATTGACTTTTCTCGCCATAGGTGGTGGATGAGTGGTTCGAATTGCTGAAGAATCGATTCCGTGAGTCTCCTGATGCTTGTGTGGCGGTGCACTGTGTTGCGGGACTTGGTAGAGCACCTGTTCTGGTGGCACTTGCTCTCATCGAGCTTGGGCTCAAGTACGAAGATGCGGTGGCTCTTATCAGGGAGTAAGTTTACCTCTTCGTATGTCAATTGCCACTTGCCAAGCTTAACGCATCGTCGATGGTGTACAGTAAACCCCCTCACATTGTCCCCACTGGTACTTCTGTCATGGTGGTACTCGTCAAACTCATAGGCGCATGTTCAAATTATTCCTGTTATGCTCCTAACACATTATTTGAATACATTTTGCTAATTTATGCAATGAGAAAGAAGTAGTTACTTTGATAATGGAGGAATGTGTAAAAACGTTTGATCTTTGGAAGTGATGGACTTCAGCGTTTTGGTACTGAAATTCTCAAGATGTTTCAATGTCAGTTTTGAAAGTGGTGGAGTAGAATATTAGATGGCATAATTGTTATCCACACTTGAGACGGTGCACTAGAAGCCCTCAAATTTGTCGAGAATTTTAATAGTAAAATCCTGAATTTCTATTTGTTTCTATTCTATTATAGCATTTATATATTCTAGTATACCATTGCTGGCATTCCATATAGTACGTATCCTTATTCATACTCCTCTCATGGTGCCTATCTTGACTCTCCTATACTTACATAAAGATTATTCCTGTTATGCGGTTTGAATACATTGGCTTTGGGAGAATTTGCTCATTTACGCTATGAGAGAAAAAAATAGTTAGTTTGATAGTGGAGGAATATGTAAAGATGTGTGATGTTTGCAAGTGATATTTGGATAGCAGATAATAGATATTTGATTCGGAAGTTCTATGGAAGCATTGCTGGCATTTCTTATAATATGTATCCTTATTGGTACTCCTCTTATGGAGTCTATCTTGATTGTCCTACACTTATGTTAAAATTATTCCTGTTTTCACATTATGTGAATACTTCGGCGAATTTTGGTAATTTGCGCTGCATGAAAAAAAATAGTACTTCGATAATGGAGGAATGTATAAGGCGGTGTGATGTTTGGAAACTATGGACTTTAGTGTTTTGGTATTGAAATTCTCACGATGTTGCAGGCTTAGTTTTGAAAGTGGTAGAGCAGAAGATTGGATGGCATGATTGTTATCCACTCTTGAGTTTAATACTCCATTCTATTTTAATAATAAAATTCTGAAGTTCTGTACAAGCATTGCTGGCATTTCCTATAGTACATATTCTTATTAGTACTCCTTTCATGGTGCCTGAATCTTAGCAGATAACTTCCTGGCATTTCTATGGAAGCTACATATCCTTATTAATGGATCTTGATTATTGTTATTTTCAATTTCTCCGAACACATTATGTAAATACACTGGCTTCTGAGGTTTTTGGTAATTTGCGCTATGAGAAAAAAATAGTTACTTTGATAGTGGAGGAATGTGTGAAGACGTGTGATGTTTGAAGTGATATTTGGATAGTCGATAGTAGATATTTGATTTGGAACCTCTATTTTTGTATCACTTACTCTTTTGCTGCCTCTTTTGTTCCTAACCTTTCTCCCAAAAATGACTGTATCGTTAAATATATTCTAAAATATATTCTGCAATTACCTTATCAAAATGACATCCTTACCCTGTTTTCTACTAAGTTGTACCACTTTTTATTCTTCTAGTGTCATTTTAATTTGTTTTAATGCTTCTCCAACCACCTCCTGTTGTTTGGTTGCATTTTTCTTTTCTTTCATCAATCTGCTTCTTCAAAGACCTCAATTCTTCTCTTTAATTCATTTGCTGTAAGATTTTTCATTTTCTACTACTACTTTGCTTCGCACCTGCTAGTTTCTCCTCTTCCACTTCTTTTCCAATGTATTTATTAAATTTAATCGAACAGTAATACTATATACTAGATGAATTGCTCCTTACATTCATTACGTTTGCTTTTTTCATTACAAGATAATAAAAGGGCCTCTGGGTCTGTAATTTGCAACAGTTCAGATTTCATCCAAAAAGAAATGTTTGTATCAGTCATTTTTTTGTTCCTAACCTTTCTTCCAAAAATGACTATCGTTAAATATATTCTAAAATATATTCTGCAATTACCTTATCAAATTTGCATTTTTAGTCTGTTTCCTAATAACTTGTACCGCTTTTCATTCTTTCAGTGCTTTTTATTGGTTGTATTTTTATTTTCATTCATATGTCTGCTTCCTCAAAGACCTCAGTTCTTTTCTTTTTTAATTCTTTTGTCGTAAGATTTTTTTTAAATATTATTTAATTTTTTTGAATGATATTATTTCACTTTTTCGTATTTACTTTTTAATTACAAAATAATAAAAGAGTCTCTGGGGAGATTCCATCCAAAAAGAAATGTGTTAACAATTAAAAGTATGCGTATGCTTTATCCTTTTTCCACATTATAAAATCATTGTTGCTACATATTATAATCACAGTCTTCTTACTATTCAAAAACCCACTTATAAAAGTATGCGTATGCTTTATTCTCTTTCCACATTATAAAATCATTGTTAATACATATCATAATCACAGTCTTCTTACTATTCAAAAACCCGCTTATAAAAGCACGTGTATGTTTTATTCTCTTTCCACACTATAAAATCATTGTTGCTACATATCATAATCACAGTCTTCTTACTATTCAAAAACCCACTTATAAAACTATGCGTATGCTTTATTCTCTTTCCACATTATAAAATCATTATTGCTACATATCATAATCATAGTCTTCTTACTATTCAAAAACCCACTTATAAAAGTATGCGTATGCTTTATCCTCTTTCCACATTATAAAATCATTGTTTACATATCATAATCACAGTCTTTTTACTATTCAAAAACCCGCTTATAAAAGTATGCATGTGCTTTATCCTCTTTCCACATTATAAAATAATTTTTGGTACACATCATAATCACAGTCTGTTTACTATTCAAAAACCTGCTTAGAAAAGTATGCATATGCTCTTTCCATATTATAAAATCATTGTTGCTACATATCTCAATCGCAGTTTTCTTACTATTCAAAAACCCACTTATAAAAGTATGCGTATGCTTTATTCTCTTTCCATATTATAAAATCATCGTGGGTACATATATTTGCAGTCTTCTTACTATTCAAAAACCCGCTTATAAAATACAGTCACACCAACCAACCCACATTCAGTCAACTTACTCTCAAAAAATCATAGCGTTTACCTACCAAATAATGTGAAGCCACGCAATCATACAAAATGACACCACAAAATCCCTTTTTATCACAATTCTAATTATCTTCTCCCTGTTTCAGGAAAAGACGAGGTGCCATTAATGCGAAGCAGTTGGCCTACCTTGAAAAGTATCGTCCCAAGTCTCGATTGAAGCTCAAAAACGGACAAAAGAACTCCTGCTGCGTCCAATAGATAAAACGATTTTTTTTTAAACGAAGGATTTACTAATTCATACTGATTGGTATACCTAATTGTATAGGTTCTCGCGCCTGTTAACAAGTGACACATCGTACCGACTACTCTGTTTTGCAAGTGGCCTATCAATGGAAATGCAACTGGCGACCGTCGATCAATTCGGTCGATTAATTCGATAAGTTCTGACGCGAGGGCATCCAAGCAAAAATTCGAGCAAAAATTCGTGGACACATGGCCGACGCGAAGAAGCAAAAACGATCGCTACTGTCCGGAGGTTTTCTTTTAACAAAGTCACGTATTTATTTTTGATACTCCCGATATTCGACAGAGATGATGAACTACTGATTGAATGATAAATGCATACGTAACGGACGAAACGATTGTTGATGAACATTAAAACGCAATTTGTTGTGTGTGTCTTATGTTTTGTTATAATAATACATGGTACGTTGGCAAAATGTTAAGAATGTGAAATGTTGATGTAAATGAGTGGCTTTGTGGGAGATTGTTTTGTTATTGATCAAATTTAGTTACGCAGTGTATGTTTGGTGCGAAACCTTGTGGCATTTTCAAATATTACAAATTCGTCTTCAAAAGTTACAAATATTAGAACTGAAAGCATTTGAATTGGTAAAGTTACACAATAATTTGATAAATTTAAGCGATGAACACATATGTTGCATTAAAAGTTCCACTTCAAACGATGTAGCGTCTTCAGGTGTCTGATTTTCTTTTTACGATATGATGAGAAATGATGAAAAAAAAAAACGAAATGAAACTCATGTTATGTGAGGTCTAAATATTCAGGGGAACTACTGTTATATTGTGAAATCTTTTGGATTAATGAAGTGACGCTCATTTTATGACATAAAAAAGAAACAAACAGGGAACGTATTTGTTCGACGAAATTTAGGGAGGAGCTAAATGTGTATTTCAATAACATACGTTAAAAACTAAATTAAATGAGTGGTATGAGTTACAAATATTAGAACTGAAAGCATTTGAATTGTTAAAGTTATAGAATAATTGGATAAATTTAAACGATGGAAACATATGTTGCATTAAAAGTTCCACTTCGAACCTTGTAGCGTCTTCAGGTATCTGATTTTCTTTTTACGATATGATGAGAAATGATGAAAAAAAAATGAAATGAAACTCATGTTATGTGAGATCTAAATATTCAGGGGAACTACTGTTATATTGGGAAATCTTTTGAATTATTGAAGCGACGGTCATTTTATGAGATAAAAAGGAAACAACCAGGGAACGCACTTGGTGAATTAAAATGTCAAGTTAAATATGAGGAACTAAATGTGTATTTAAATTATACGTTAAAAACTAAATTAAATGAGTGGTATGAGTTACAAATATTAGAACTGAAAGCATTTGAATTGGTAAAGTGACAAAATAATTTGATAAATTTAAATGATGAGAAACATATGTTGCATTAAAAGTTCCACTTCAAACCTTGTAGCGTCTTCAGGTGTCTGATTTTCTTTTTATGATATGGTGAAAAATGGTGAAAAGAAGAAATGAAGTGAAACTGATGTTACGTGAGATCCAAATATTCATGGGAACTTCTGTTATATTGTGAAATCTTTTGAATTATTGAAGTGACGATCATTTCATGACATAAAAAAGAAACAAACAGGGAACGTATTTGTTCGACTAAAATATGAGGAGCTAAATGTGTATTTCAATAATATACCTTAAAAACTAAATTAAATGAGTGGTATGAGTTACAAATATTAGAACTGAAAGTATTTGAATTATGAAAGTTACAGAATAATTTGATAAATTTAAACGATGGAAACATATGTTGCATTAAAAGTTCCACTTCAAACCTTGTGGCGACTTCAGGTGTCTGATTTTCTTTTTACGATATGGTAAAAAATGATGAAAAAAAGAAATGAAGTAAAACTGATGTTATGTGAGGGCCAAATATTTGAGTTGAACTTCTGTTATATTGCAAAATCTTTTGGATTAATGAAGTGACGGTCATTTTAAAACTAAAAAACGAAGCAAACAGGGGACGCATTTGTTCGACTAAAATGTGAAGTTAAATATGCGGAGCTAAATGTGTATTTCAATAATATACGTTAAAAACTAAATTAAATGAGTGGTATGAGTTACAAATATTAGAACTGAAAGCATTTGAATTGTTAAAGTTACAGAATAATTGAATAAATTTAAACGATGGAAACATATGTTGCATTAAAAGTTCCACTTCAAACCTTGTAGCATCTTCAGGTGTCTGATTTTCTTTTTACGATATGGTGAAAAATGGTGAAAAAAAGAAATTAAGTAAAACTGATGTTACGTGAGAGCCAAATATTTGAGTTGAACTTCTGTTATATTGGGAAACCTTTTGGATTATTGAAGTGACGCTCATTTTATGACATAAAAAGCAAGCAACCAGGAAACGCACTTGTTCGACTAAAATGTGAAGTTAAATATGAGAAGCTAAATGTGTATTTAAAAAGTAATATGTTAAAAAGTAAATTAAATGAGTGGTATGAGTTACAAATATTAGAACTGAAAGCATTTGAATTGGTAAAGTTACAGAATAATTTGATAAATTTGAACGATGGAAACATATGTTGCATTAAAAGTTGCACTTCAAACCTTGTAGCGTCTTCAGGTGTCTGATTTTCTTTTTACAATATGGTGAAAAATGATGACAAAAAAAATGTAGTGAAACTGATGTTATGCGAGGGCCAAATATTTGACTTGAACTTCTGTTATATTCTGAAATCTTTTGGATTAATGAAGTGACGGTTATTTTATAACATAAAAACGAAGCAAACAGGAGACGCATTTGTTCGACTAAAATATGAGGAGCTAAATGTGTATTTCAATAATATACGTTAAAAACTAAATTAAATGAGTGGTATGAGTTACAAATATTAGAACTGAAAGCATTTGAATTGGTAAAGTTACAGAATAATTTGATAAATTTAAACGATGGAAACATATGTTGCATTAAAAGTTCCACTTCAAACCTTGTAGCATCTTCAGGTGTTTGATTTTCTTTTTATGATATGGTGAAAAATGATGAAAAAAAGAAATGAAGTAAAACTGATGTTACGTGAGTCCCAAATATTCTTGTTGAACTTCTGTTATATTGCAAAATCTTTTGGATTATTGAAGTGACGGTCATTTTATGACATAAAAAAGAAACAAACAGGGAACATATTTGTTCGACTAAAATATGAGGAGCTAAATGTGTATTTCAATAATATACCTTAAAAACTAAATTAAATGAGTGGTATGAGTTACAAATATTAGAACTGAAAGCACTTGAATTGGTAAAGTTACACAATAATTTGATAAATTTAAACGATGGAAACATATGTTGCATTAAAAGTTCCACTTCAAACCTTGTGGCGTCTTCAGGTGCCTGATTTTCTTTTTACGATATGGTGAAAAATGGTGAAAAGAAGAAATGAAGTGAAACTGATGTTACGTGAGATCCAAATATTCATGGGAACTTCTGTTATATTGTGAAATCTTTTGAATTATTGAAGTGACGATCATTTCATGACATAAAAAAGAAACAAACAGGGAACGTATTTGTTCGACTAAAATATGAGGAGCTAAATGTGTATTTCAATAATATACCTTAAAAACTAAATTAAATGAGTGGTATGAGTTACAAATATTAGAACTGAAAGTATTTGAATTATGAAAGTTACAGAATAATTTGATAAATTTAAACGATGGAAACATATGTTGCATTAAAAGTTCCACTTCAAACCTTGTGGCGACTTCAGGTGTCTGATTTTCTTTTTACGATATGGTAAAAAATGATGAAAAAAAGAAATGAAGTAAAACTGATGTTATGTGAGGGCCAAATATTTGAGTTGAACTTCTGTTATATTGCAAAATCTTTTGGATTAATGAAGTGACGGTCATTTTAAAACTAAAAAACGAAGCAAACAGGGGACGCATTTGTTCGACTAAAATGTGAAGTTAAATATGCGGAGCTAAATGTGTATTTCAATAATATACGTTAAAAACTAAATTAAATGAGTGGTATGAGTTACAAATATTAGAACTGAAAGCATTTGAATTGTTAAAGTTACAGAATAATTGAATAAATTTAAACGATGGAAACATATGTTGCATTAAAAGTTGCACTTCAAACCTTGTTGCGCCTTCAAGTGTTTGATTTTCTTTTTACAATATGATGAAAAATGATGTAAAAAAGAAATAAAGTAAAACTGATGTTACGTGAGAGCCAAATATTTGAGTTGAACTTCTGTTATATTGTGAAATCTTTTGGATTATTGAAGTGACGATCATTTTATTGCATAAAAAGGGAACAAACAGGGAACGTATTTGTTCGACTAAAATATGAGGAACTAAATGTGTATTTAAATAATACGTTAAAAAGTAAATTAAATCAGGAGTATGAATTACAAATATTAGAACTGAAAGCATTTGAATTGGTAAAGTTACAGAATAATTGAATAAATTTAAACGATACAAACATATGTTGCATTAAAAGTTCCACTTCAAACCTTGTAGCGCCTTCAGGTGTCTGATTTTCTTTTTACGATATGGTGAAAAATGATGAAAAAAAGAAATTAAGTAAAACTGATGTTACGTGAGGCCCAAATATTCTTGTTGAACTTCTGTTATATTGCAAAATCTTTTGGATTAATGAAGTGACGGTCATTTTATAACATAAAAACGAAGCAAACAGGGAACGTATTTGTTCGACTAAAATATGAGGAGCTAAATGTGTATTTCAATAACATACGTTAAAAACTAAATTAAATGAGTGGTATGAGTTACAAATATTAGAACTGAAAGCATTCGAATTGGTAAAGTTACAGAATAATTTGATAAATTTAAACGATGAAAACATATGTTGCATTAAAAGTTCCACTTCAAACCTTGTAGCGTCTTCAGGTGTCTGATTTTCTTTTTATGATATGGTGAAAAATGATGACAAAAAAAAATGTAGTGAAACTGACGTTACGTGAGAGCCAAATATTTGAGTTGAACTTCTGTTATATTGGGAAATCTTTTGGATTAATGAAGTGACGCTCACTTTATGACATAAAAAAGAAACAAACAGGGAACGTATTTGTTCGACTAAAATGTGAGGAGCTAAATGTGTATTTCAATAATATACGTTAAAAACTAAATTAAATGAGTGGTATGAGTTACAAATATTAGAACTGAAAGCATTTGAATTGGTAAAGTTCTAGAATAATTTGATAAATTTAAACGATGAAAACATACATTGCATTAAAAGTTCCACTTCAAACCTTGTAGCGTCTTCAGGTGTCTGATTTTCTTTCTACGATATGGTGAAAAATTATGAAAAAAAGAAATGTAGTGAAACTGATGTTACGTGAGAGCCAAATATTTGAAGTGAACTTCTGTTATATTGGGAAATCTTTTGGATTAATGAATTGACGGTCATTTTATAACATAAAAACGAAGCAAACAGGGAACGTATTTGATCGACTAAAACGTGAAGTTAAATATGAGAAGCTAAATGTGTGTTTAAATAATACAAGTTAAAAAGTAAATTAAATGAGTGGTATGAGTTACAAATATTAGAACTGAAAGCATTTGAATTGGTAAAGTTACAGAATAATTTGATAAATTTAAACGATGGAAACATATGTTGCATTAAAAGTTCCACTTCAAACCTTGTGGCGACTTCAGGTGTCTGATTTTCTTTTTACGATATGGTGAAAAATGATGAAATAAGTGGAATGGAAAGTCAGTCGAATCGAAATGAAGTGAAACTGATGTTATGTGAGGTCCAAATTTTTGGGTTGAACTTCTGTTGTAATGTGAAATCTTTTGAATTATTGAAGTGACGGTCATTTTATGAGATGAAAAGGAAACAAACAGGGAACGCATTTGATGGAATAAAATGTGAAGTTAAATATGAGAAGCTAAATGTGTGTTTAAATAATATAGGTTAAAAAGTAAATTAAATGAGTGGTATGAGTTACAAATATCAGAACTGAAATCATTTGAATTATTAAAGTTACAGAATAATTTGATAAATTTAAACGATAAAAACATACGTTGCATTAAAAGTTCCATGTCAAACTTTATACCTCACATAACATTTATTTAGCTTGTTCCCAATGTATATCATAGAAATTCAGGTTTAATTTGATAAAAGATTCCAAACCAAACGTCAAGTGCATGAATTAGTTTGATACATAGCGAAATAAGTCAATAAACCAGAAAGTCACTTGTTCGCATCAACATACTAATCAATTTAAGCAATTTTATTTTAAAAACGTTAGAAATAAGTGCACAATTTTCCTGTCACATAGTTTTTTCTCTTAATGCTACAAAGTTACAAAAATTCTATTGCTATTTAAAAGTAAAAGCAACAAAATATGCGTTTAACATTATGTTCAAGTGACACATTTTATGTTTGTTTCTCCGTATACGTTTCTGCAAAGTTTGACACGTAAAATCGACAGATGAGGACGAACCTAAAGTTTTTAGCAGAAACAGATAACTCCGGACTCCAACAAAGTTTGTAGCATCGTCTTTGATTCTTCGCAGAGTTCCAAAAGTATTTAGTAATTTAGTGTCATGTGTGTTATGAAACAATTTTCAGTAACAATATCCGGAACCTTCCTCAAAATGAATAAATGTAACATAACACCTGTGCTATTATTATCCCTTATCATTTGGGGCTGAATACTGTCTATACAGAGTTATTTGACTTAAACGCAGATATTATGAAAATTTACAATCCAACAAAATAACATTTCATAAAAAAAAAAATTTAATTTAGTCCAAATGTTTCAATGCATACGCGTATCTTGCAAATTCCGAATACTTCTGCACTAATGGTGTACAGAGTTATTTGGTTTACACGCCAATATTATCAAAATTTACAATCCAACAAAATAACATTTCATAAAAAAAAAATTTAATTTAGTCCAAATGTTTCAAAGCATACGCGAATCTTACAAATTCCGAATATTTCTACACTAATGGTGTACAGAGTTATTTGATTTATACGCCAATATTATCAAAATTTACAATTCAACAAAATTACGTTCCATAAAAAAAAAATTGAATTCAATCCAAATGTTTCAATGCATACGCGAATATTGCAAATTCCGAATATTTCTACACTAATGGTGTACAGAGTTATTTGATTTAAACGCCAATATCATCAAAATTTACAATCTAACAAAATGACGTTCCATAAAAAAAAATGGAATTCAATCCAAATGTTTTAATGTATATGCGAATTTTGCAAAATTCCGAATACTTCTACACTAATGGTGTACAGAGTTACTTGATTTAAACGCCAATATTATCAAAATTTACAATCCAACAAAATGACCTATTAGAAAAATTTAATTCAATCCAAATGTTTCAATACATATGCGAATCTTGCAAAATCCAAATATTTCTACACTAATGGTGTACAGAGTTATTTGATTTAAACGCCAATATTATCAAAATTTACAATCCAACAAAATTACCTATTAGAAAAATTCAATTCAATCCAAATATTTCAATACATATGCGAATCTTGCAAAATCCAAATATTTCTACATTAATGGTGTACAGAGTTATTTGATTTAAACGCCAATATTATCAAAATTTACAATCCAACAAAATGACATTTCATAAAAAGAATTAAATGAAATGTTGTTTCAGTGGATACGCGAATCTTGCAAATTCGAATACTTCTACACTAATGGTGTACAGAGTTATTTGATTTACACGCCAATATTATCAAAATTTACAATCCAACAAAACGACCTTCCATAAAAAAAATTAAATTGAATGTTGTTTCAGTGGATGAGCGAATCTTGCAAATTCCGAATATTTCTACACTAATGGTGTACAGAGTTATTTGATTTAAACGCCAATATTATCAAAATTTACAATCCAACTAAACGACCTTCCATAAAAAAAATTCAATTAAATATTGTTTCAATGCATACGCGAATATTGCAAATTCCGAATACTTCTACACTAACGGTGTACAGAGTTATTTGATTTAAACGCCAATATCATCAAAATTTACAATCTAACAAAATGACGTTCCATAAAAAAAAATGGAATTCAATCCAAATGTTTTAATGTATATGCGAATTTTGCAAAATTCCGAATACTTCTACACTAATGGTGTACAGAGTTATTTGATTTAAACGCCAATATTATCAAAATTTACAATCCAACAAAATGTCCTATTAGAAAAATTTAATTCAATCCAAATGTTTCAATACATATGCGAATCTTGCAAAATCCAAATATTTCTACACTAATGGTGTACAGAGTTATTTGATTTAAACGCCAATATTATCAAAATTTACAATCCAACAAAATTACCTATTAGAAAAATTCAATTCAATCCAAATATTTCAATACATATGCGAATCTTGCAAAATCCAAATATTTCTACACTAATGGTGTACAGAGTTATTTGATTTAAACGCCAATATTATCAAAATTTACAATTCAACAAAATGACGTTCCATAAAAAAAAATTTAATTCAATCCAAATGTTTCAATGCATACGCGAATATTGCAAACTTCGAATACTTCTACACTAACGGTGTACAGAGTTATTTGATGCAAACGCCAATACTATCAAAATTTACAATCCAACAAAATGGCATTTCATAAAAAAAAAAAATTCAATTTAGTCCAAATATTTCAATGCATACGCGAATCTTGCAGAATTTCAAATACTTCTACAGAACGGTGTAGAAATTATAAACGCATAATTTGAAATACTGTTTTTTCTACACAAACAATTCCCGGCCAAAAAATTCGAGACGTTTCGTCCGAAAGCACGCAAATATTTAGACAGATGCATTATGAAAAAGAATACCTAAGTTGACGAAATATATTTATATACAAGTACCCGAGGCAGCAGCCTGAAGCTTGTACACTAACGGTGTAGAAATTATAATCGGATCCATTATAAACCCATAATTTGAAACACACGTTCTCTGTACTCAAATAACTCCTAGCCAAAAAAATTCTAGATGTTTCGTTCGAAGACACGTAAATATTTAGACAGAATTATGGAAACATTATAGAAAAGTTAACGAAATAATATATTTATATGCCAGTACCCGGGACGGCAGCCTAAAGTAGAACTACGGTGTAGAAATTATAATTGCATCCATTATAAACGCATAATTTGAAACACACGTTCTCTATACCCAAATAACTCCTGGCCAAAAAATTCTAGATGCTTCGTTCGAAGACACGCAAATATTTAGACAGAATTATGGAAACATTATAGAAAAGTTGACGAAATAATATATTTATATGCCAGTACCCGGGGCCGCAGCCTAAAGTAGAAATACGGTGTAGAAATTATAATCGGATCCATTATGAACCCATGATTTGAAACACACGTTTTCTGTACTCAAATGACTCCCGGCCAAAAAATTCTAGATGTTTCGTCCAAAAGCACGCAAATATTTGGACAGATGCATTATGGAAAAAGACGCCTAAGTTGACGAAATATATTTATATACCCGAGGCAGCAACCTAAAGCTTATACACTAGCGGTGTAGAAACTATGATTGCATCCATTATAAACGCATAATTTGAAACACACGTTCTCTGTACCCAAATAACTCCCGGCCAAAAAATTCGAGACGTTTCATCCAAAAGCACGGAAATATTTAGACAAATGCATTATGCAAAGGATGCCTAAGTTGACAAAATATATTTATATACCCAAGGCAGCAGCCTGAAGCTTGTACACTAACGGTGTAGAAATGATAATCACATCCATTATAAACGCATAATTTGAAACACACGTTTTCTGTACCCAAATAACTCCCGGCCAAAAAATTCTAGACGTTTCGTCCGAAAGCACGCAAACATTTAGACAAATGCATTATGCAAACGATGACTAAGTTGATGAAATATATTTATATACCCAAGGCAGAAGCCTGAAGCTTCTATACTAACGGTGTAGAAATTATAAACGCATCATTTGAAACACAGTTCTCTATACCCAAATAACTCCTGGCCAAAAAATTCTAGGCATTTCGTTCAAAAGCACGCAAATATTTGGACAGATGCATTATGGAAAAAGACGCCTAAGTTGACGAAATATATTTATATACCCGAGGCAGCAACCTAAAGCTTGTACACTAACGGTGTAGAAATTATAATCACATCCATTATAAACGCATAATTTGAAACACACGTTTTTTGTACTCAAATAACTCCCGGCCAAAAAATTCGAGACGTTTCATCCAAAAGCACGCAAATATTTGGACAGATGCATTATGCAAAGGATGCCTAAGTTGACGAAACAATACATTTATATACCGGAGGCAGAAGCCTGAAGCTTCTATACTAACGGTGCAGAAATTATAAATGCATAATTTGAAACACACGTTCTCTGTACCCAAATAACTCCCGGCCAAAAAATTCGAGACATTTCATCCGAAAGCACGCCAATGTTTAGACAGAATTATGGAAACATTATGGAGAAGGATGCCTAAGTTGACGAAACAATATATTTATGCTAAGCAAGGATGCAAATGAAAGAAGTTCGCCAAAAAGTTGCATTTCCACTGGCAAGCCAGACTGGTGGGTGATCTTAAACTCTCAATCGGACCTGGCATTTGCGTTAACTTGAACTAACGACACACGAAGCGAAGACACGAAAGAGTCGAGGGGAACATGGGAGGAAGAGGGGAAAAACCATGGGAACGCGAAATAATTCACTCCAGAGCTATATATCACTTTTATCGTAGCTTGACGACAATTTCACCAAAATTTCCCCGTGCGAGAAGCCACCCACAGTCCTCGGAGCTTGAGAGGAGCGAGTTTGAGAGCAGAAGATTTTTGTACAACGCCATTCATCCGCGAACACATCGTCTCCGCGATTTTGGTAAAATTGTCGATGACGCTGTACGCCACACTAAACTGTGTTCAAAAGATAGAAGAAAATTTCACTCCTAAAGTAATGATGAATGTAATGGAACTTAGAACGTTTCGTCTGTCTGCCGATCTGGCACGAATGTCTGCCATCGCGAAATCGAAATTATTTTGCTCCGCACCAGTTGCTGAAGGTTCTGTGCTTTTATGGTGAATAGGGTAAAGAATACAGTGATTGAGAATTGTGATTGAATGGAGAGCGTGTAACTTAAACGTGTATGGTGCATTCTTTATTTTTAGCATGGTAGGACAGGAAAATGGAAGAACATGTTCAGGCTGCAATAAAATTTTGTTTAGTGATAACACAACAATAAAATTAATATTGCCAATTAATAGCAATTTACAGCAGAAATCATTTATTTTTTAACACGTTGACTGCCAAGTGTGCTGTAGTATATTAAAATTGATTGAGAGATGAAGTACTACAGAACATGATTGAATTAAGCAAAATGAAAATAATGCCAAGGTTTCGGAGACCAAAGAATTGAATCACTGTTTAATATTAATTGCGTTGCAAAATTATAAATGCTACCGATTAGGTATTTTTTTAATTTTTCTATATTAAAACCGCAACATGATGAAGTACTACAGAATATGATTGAACTGTGCAAAATTAAAATAATTCGAAGGTATCGGAAATCAAAGAATTGAAACACTGTTTGATATTAATTACGTTTACAAAATTATAAATGCTACCGATGGGTTTTTTTTTTTAATTTTTCTTGGGACTACTACTATATTAAAACTGCAACATGATAAAGTACTACAAAATATGATTGAATTGTGCAAAACGAAAATAATGCGAAGGCATCGGAGACCAAAGAATTGAATCACTGTTTAATATTAATTGCGTTGCAAAATTATAAATGCTACCGATTGGGTATTTTTTGAATTTTTCTATATTAAAACTGCAACATGCTAAAGTATTACAGAATATGGTTGAATTGTACAAAATTAAAATAATTCGAAGGTATCGGAGAGCAAAGAATTGAATCACTATTCAATATTAATTGCGTTTACAAAATTATAAATGCTACCGATTGGGTATTTTTTGAATTTTTCTATATTAAAACTGCAACATGCTGAAGTACTACAGAATATGATTGAATTGTGCAAAATGAAAATAATTCGAAGGTATCAGAAACCAAAGAATTGAATCACTGTTTAATACCACTTGCGTTTACAAAATTATAAATGCTACCGATTGGGTATTTTTTGAATTTTTCTATATTAAAACTGCAACATGCTGACAGTACTACAGAATATGATTGAATTGTGCAAAATGAAAATAATTCGAAGGTAATCGAGACGAAAGTATTGAATTACTATTTAATATTAATTACGTTTACAAAATTATAAATGCTACCGATTGGGTATTTTTTGAATTTTTCTATATTAAAACTGCAACATGATAAAGTACTACAAAATATGATTGAATTTGCAAAATGAAAATAATTCGAAGGTATCAGAGACCAAAGAATTGAATCACTATTTAATATTAATTGCATTTACAAAATTATAAATGCCACCGATTGGGTATTTTTTTAATTTTTCGTGAGACTACTACTATATTAAAACTGCAACATGATTAAGTACTACAGAATATGATTGAATTGTGCAAAATGAAAATAATGCGAAGGTATCAGAGACCAAAGAATTGAATCACTATTTAATATTAATTGCGTTTACAAAATTATAAATGCTACCGATTGGGTATTTTTTGAATTTTTCTATATTAAAACCGCAACATGATAAAGTAGTACAGAACATGATTGAATTAGGCAAAATGAAAATAATGCGAAGGTTTCGGAGACCAAAGAATTGAATCACTGTTTAATATTAATTGCGTTGCAAAATTATAAATGCTACCGATTAGGTATTTTTTGAGTTTTTCTATATTAAAACTGCAACATGATTAAGTACTACAGAACATGATTGAATTTGGCAAAATGAAAATAATGCGAAGGTTTCGGAGACCAAAGAATTGAATCACTGTTTAATATTAATTGCGTTGCAAAATTATAAATGCTACCGATTAGGTATTTTTTGAATTTTTCTCTATTAAAACCGCAACATGATAAAGTACTACAAAATATGATTGAACTGTGCAAAATGAAAATAATTCGAAGGTATTCGAGACGAAAGTATTGAATTTCTATTTAATATTAATTACGTTTACAAAATTATAAATGCTACCGATTGGGTATTTTTTGAATTTTTCTTTAGACTACTACTATATTAAAACTGCAATGTGATGAAGTACTACAGAACATGATTGACTTAGGCAAAATGAAAATAATGCGAAGGTTTCGGAGAACAAAGAATTGAATCACTGTTTAATATTAATTGCGTTTACAAAATTATAAATGCTACCGATTGGGTATTTTTTGAATTTTTCTATATTAAAACCGCAACATGATAAAGTACTACAGAATATGATTAAATTGTGCAAAATGAAAATAATTCGAAGGTATTCGAGACGAAAGTATTGAATTACTATTTAATATTAATTACGTTTACAAAATTATAAATGCTACCGATTGGGTATTTTTTGAATTTTTCTATATTAAAACCGCAACATAATGAAGTACTGCAGAATATTATTGAACTGTGCAAAATGAAAATAATTCGAAGGTATCGGAGAGCAAAGAATTGAGTTACTATTTAACATTAATTGCGTTTACAAACCTTCCATAAAAAAAAATTCAATTCAATCCAAATATTTCAATGCATACGCGAATATTGCAAATTTCGAATATTTCTACACTAACGGTGTACAGAGTTATTTGATTTAAACGCCAATATTATCAAAATTTACAATCCAACAAAATGACGTTCCATAGAAAAAATTCAATTTAGTCCAAATGTTTCAATGCATACGCGAATATTGCAAGTTCCGAATACTTCTGCACTAACGGTGTAGCGAGTTATTTGATTTAAATGCCAACATTATCAAATTTCACAATCCAACAAAATGAGATTTTATAAAAAAACTTCAATTCAATTTCCATGTTTCAAAGCATACGCGAATCTTGCAAATTCCGAATACTTCTACTATATTAAAACCGCAACATGATGAAATACTACAGAATATGATTGAACTGTGCAAAATGAAAATAATTCGAAGGTATCCGAAACCAAAAAGTTGAATCACTATTTAATATTAATTCCGTTTACAAAATTATAAATGCTACCGATCGGGTATTTTTTGAATTTTTCGTGAGACAACTACTATATTAAAATCGCAACGAGATGAAGTACTACAGAATATGATTGAATTTGCAAAATGAAAATAATTCGAAGGTATCCGAGACCCAAGAATTGAATCACTATTTAATATAAATGCGGTGCAAAACTATAAATGCTACCGATTGGGTATTTTTTTAATTTTTCATGAGACTACTACTATTTTAAAATTGCAACACGATAAACTACTACAGAATATGATTGAATTTTGCAAAATGAAAATAATTCGAAGGTATCGGAGACCAAAGAATTGAATCACTGTTTAATATTAATTGCATTTACAAAATTATAAATGCTACCGATTGGGTATTTTTTTAATTTTTCGTGAAACTACTACTATATTAAAACCGCAACGTTGATGAAGTACTACAGAATATGATTAAATTTTACAAAATGAAAACAATTCTAAGTTATCCGAGACCAAAGAATTAAAACACTGTTTAACATTAATTGCGTTTGCAAAATTATAAATGCTACCGATAGGGTATATTTTTTATTTTTTCGTGAGACTACTACTATATTAAAATTGCAACATGATGAAGTACTACAGAATATGTTTGAATTTTGCAAAATGAAAATAATTCAAAGGTATCCGAGACCAAAGTATTGAATCTCTGTTTAATATTAATTGCGTTTACAAAATTATAAATGCTACCGATTGGGTATTTTTTGAATTTTTCGTGAGACTACTACTATATTAAAACCGCAACATAATGAAGTACTACAGAATATGATTAAATTTTGCAAAATGAAAATAATTCTAAGTTATCCGAGACCAAAGAATTAAAACACTGTTTAACATTAATTGCGTTTACAAAATTATAAATGCTACCAATTGGGTATTTTTTTATTTTTGTGTGGCAGTCAACGTGTTAATAACACAACGATAAATTTAATATTGCCAATTAATAGTGATTTACCGCAGAAATCACAGTCATTCTCAAATGAGAAATATTTAAGCGGTTGGTTTTACTGTATTACCTTTAAATATTAATATGTTATGTCTTAACTGTCTTAGAAAAAGCCTTTTGTAGAAGGAACTTAGGCTTAATGGCTAGTAATGGCTTCATGAATATGATCTTCTTGAATATGAATATGATTCTTCCTTCCATGCTGCTTTAATCAATCAAAATGCCGATACGCCAACAGGCTGAAAAATTCTACCCGCATTTGGATACAAAGCAATTAAAATTATTTGCAATCCCGAACATTCAACATTCCGAATAATGCTATTCGAAACAATGATTATCTATCAACATAACAATTTTCAGATATTCGTTAATGAACACAAAACAGTCAATCACTGCTTACTTTTACCCTATTTCCATTTTTTTGCTGACGATAGTCGCTTGAACGGCCGAGAATTCTACACTCAAATGCTTTTGACCCCTACACTCCTGAAAAAAAACCCAAAAAAAATTATGGCGCATTCGCCAGGATCGCAGACGCGGAATGGAAAACTTAATCTGGTACATCTCCTTTTTTCTAAGGTTAAAAACTGCAATATTTTTTACCAGAGGATGGGACGAGGGAAATTCATAAAGATAAAAAAGATGTTTATCGAATTACTTAGATCCGAAATTGGGATATCGATTTCTACCGTTCGTTTCTAACGCTTAGTTCAATTATGCGATATTAGTGTTTAAACGTAGAGACGCTCTTTCATCTTCTCTTTTGTTTTTTTTTGATCCGACGAGATGTCCTTCCGAACGATGAATAAAACACGCTTTCGATTTGATTAGGTATACCTGAATGTTTCATTGGAACGAGTTACCATCCACATTTTCGTCGCTTGGGTTCTCCACTTTGATTTTGCACGTCGATTCACTTCTTCGCGGTCGCCGGATCTAGTTTAGGAAGAAAAATTCAATTTCTGCGCGCCAGCATATTTCTTTTTCGTAACTGCGATACGTTTTCTGGCAGGAAGATGGGACGCAGAACGAATGGGTGGTTGGGACGTAAAAAGCTCTGCTTTTAGAACAATTTCGACCCGAAAATATCGCGAGAGAAATTATTGGAATACGCTGAAAGTCAGAGGAGTAAAGCAATGTTCTGTTTCATGTTTTGGTCGATGGCATTGATCACATCTCGATTTTTGTTACCTATTTAAGACAGCGGTCAAAACTTTGCCTTTTAACCCTTTGATATGCGGTGGAGAACTAATTCATCGTGTAATATCTGAAATGCAGTCGATTAAGCGCTGGAGAATGTTAGTTTGGAGAGAAGGGGAATCAAGATGGTTGAGAAAATAAGCAAAAATATGAAGAAATAAGTATGGGTTCAGGATTGGTACCCAGCGTTAACAAAAAAATTAGTTACGGTTTAATGTGTGAAAGCAGTTTAGTATTTGAATATACAAAGAACTATGTACGAATATGCAGAACTGCGTTTACATGACTAGCGTCTTGAAGTTTAAGTATTGATCGTCTTGACTTTAATTATGTCACAGCTTTCCCTTAATCGCTCTACAAAATTGCATTATCATTATTCGTACATACTTGCGAAGGAGTAACTATTATTTCAACCTTGTGTTCTTCCGTTGGGAGAATTCTAACAGTATCACAGAAAATTTCCTTATGAGTTACGTTGTGTTCTTCCTTGCCATTCAATATGAACAGCCTTCAATGGATTGAGGATGGGTAGCCAGCGTTGACAAAAAAATTACTTACGGTTTAACGTGTGAAAGCAGTTCAGTATTTGAATGTACGAAGAACTATGTACGAATATGCAGGACTAGCGTCTTGAAGTTTAAGTATTGATTGTCTTGACTTTAAGTATTTGACAGCTTTCTCTTAATCGCTCTACAAAATTGCATTACCATTCTTCGTACGTACTTGCGAAGGAGTAACTATTATTTCAACCTTGTGTTCTTCCGCTGGCAGAATTCTAACAGTATGATCACAGAAAATTTTCTTATGAGTTACGTCATGTACTTCCTTGCCTTTCAATATGAACAGCCTTCAATGGATTGAGGATGGGTAGCCAGCGTTGACAAAAAAATTACTTACGGTTTAACGTGTGAAAGCAGTTCAGTATCTGAATGTACAAAGAACTATGTACGAATATGCAGGACTGTCTTTATATGACTAGCGTCTTGAAGTTTAAGTATTGAACGTCTTGAGCTTAAGTTTTTCACAGCTTTCTCTTAATCGCTCTACAAAATTGCATTATCATTATTCGTACATGCTTGCGAAGGAATAATTATTATTTTAACCTTGTGTTCTACCGCTGGCAGAATTTTAACAGTATGATCACAGAAAATTTCCTTATGAGTTACGTCGTGTTTTTCCTTGCCATTCAATATGAACAGCCTTCAATGGATTGAGGATTGGTACCCAGCGTTGACAAAAAAATTACTTACGATTTAACGTGTGAAAGCAGTTCAATATTTGAATGTACGAAGAACTATGTACAAATATGCAGGACTACCTTTACGTGACTAGCGTCTTGAAGTTTAAGTAGTGGTTGTTTTGACTTTTATTTTACAGCTTTCTCTTAATCGCTCTACAAAATTGCATTATCATTATTCGTACTTACTTGCGAAGGAGTAACTATTATTTCAACCTTATGTTCTTCCACTAGCAGAATTCTAACAGTATGGTCACAAAAAATTTCCTTATGAGTTACGTCGTGTTCTTTCTTGCCTTTCAATATGAACAGCCTTCAATGGATTGAGGATTGGAACCCAGCGTTAACAAAAAAATTACTTACGATTTAACGTGTGAAAACAGTTCAGTATTTGAATGTACGAAGAACTATGTACGAATATGCAGAACTGCTTTTCCATGACTAGTGTCTTGAAGTTTAAGTATTGATCGTCTTGACTTTAAGTATTGTACAGCTTTCTCTTAATCTATCTACAAAATTGCATTATCATTATTCGTACATACTTGCGAAGGAGTAACTATTATTTCAACCTTGTGTTCTTCCTTGCCATTCAATATGATCAGCCTTCAATAGATTGAGGATTGGTACCCAGCGTTAACAAAAAAATTACTTACGATATAATGTGTGAAAGCAGTTCAGTATTTGAATGTACGAAGAACTATGTACGAATATGCAGGACTGCGTTTACATGACTAGCGTCTTAAAGTTTAAGTATTGATCGTCTTGAGTTTAAGTATTTCACAGCTTTCTCTTAATTGCTCTACAAAATTGCATTATCTTTATTCATTCATACTTGCGAAACAGTAACTATTATTTTAACCTCGTGTTCTACCGCTGGCAGAATTCTAACAGTATCGTCACAGAAAATTTCCATATAAGTTACGTTGTGCTCTTTCTTGCAATTCAATATGAACAGAATTCAATGGATTGAGGATTGGTACCCAGCGTTAACAAAAAAATTAGTTACAATTTAATGTGTGAAAGCAGTTCAGTATTTGGATGTACAAAGAACTATATACGAATATACAGGACTGCGTTTACACGACTAGCATCTTGAGGTTTAAGTATTGATTGTCTTGACTTTTATTTCAGAGCTTTCTCTTAATCGCTCTACAAAATTGCATTATCATTATTCGTACATGCTTGCGAAAGAGTAACTATTATCTGAACCTTGTGTTCTCCCGCTGGCAGAATTCTAACAGTATGATCACAAAAAATTTCTTTATGAGTTACGTTGTGTTCTTCCTCGCCATTCAATATGAACAGCCTTCAATAGATTGAGGATTGGTATCCAGCGTTGACAAGAAAATTACTTATGATTTAACGTGTGAAAGCAGTTCAATATTTGAATGTATGAAGGACTACATACGAACATACAGGACTGCGTTTACATGATTAGCGTCTTAAAGTTTAAGTATTGATCGTCTTGACTTTAAGTATTTCACAGCTTTCTCTTAATCGCTCTACAAAATTGCATTATCATTCTTCGTACATGCTTGCGAAGGACTAACTATTATTTCAACCTTGTGTTCTTCCGCTGGCAGAATTCTAACAGTATGATCACAGAAAATTTCCTTATGAGTTATGTCGTGTTCTTCCTTGCCATTCAATATGAACAGCCTTCAGTAGATTGAGTATTGGTACCCAGCGTTAACAAAAAAATTACTTACGGTTTAACGTGTGACAGCAGTTCAGTATTTGAATGTACGAAGAAGTACATACGAATATGCGGGACTACTTTTACATGACTAACGTCTTGAAGTTTAAGTATTGATCGTCTTGACTTTAAGTATTTCACAGCTTTTTCCTAATCGATCTACAAAATTGCATTATCATTATTCGTACATACTTGCGAAGGAGTAACTATTATTTGAACCTTGTGTTCTTCCGTTGGCAGAATTCTAACAGTATGATCACAGAAAATTTCCTTATGAGTTACGTTGTGTTCTTCCTTGCCTTTCAATACGAACAGCCTTCAATAGATTGAGGATTGGTACCCAGCGTTAACAAAAAAATTAGTTACGATTTAACGTGCGAAAGCAGTTCAGTATTTGAATGTACAAAGAACTATGTACGAATATGCAGGACTGTCTTTACACGACTAGCGTCTTGAAGTTTAAGTATTGATCGTCTTGAGTTTTATTTCACAGCTTTCTCTTAATCGCTCTACAAAATTGCATTATCATTATTCATACATGCTTGCGAAGGAGTAACAATTATTTCAACCTTGTGTTCTTCCGCTGGCAGAATTCTAACAGTATGATCACAGACAATTTCCTTATGAGTTACGAAGTGTTCTTCCTTGCCTTTCAATATGAACAGCCTTCCCCACGCTCAAAAAACTTGAGCCCCGTTAACAAGTAGAGTTTAGAGATTATGTTAGAAAGAACAAATCTTATAGAATGTCCATTTTCCTGAAGGCGTCATATTGGAGCCTCTTGGAAGAGAAAAATGTCTACGTTTGAGGTTTCTGTGCGCTTTAAGAGAACACAAGGCATCGTAGGCTTTAAGCGGAGAGGATCCAACTTTTGGCTTATTACTTATTGCGACATGCACAGAGCGGACTCAATTTTTTGAACACTGACACCGTAAACTTCTTTTCTGCTATGTACATTGCGTATATTCTGCAACTGCTAAATGATGAGAAGAAAGTTTCTTGGAATTCATCGACTAGCATGATTGCGCTCCTACAGAGATCTTTAGAGCTTCCTGTTTGCATCTGACGAGACAAGTCGGAATATTTTTCTCCGTATGATTTCTCCATAAAATGTACGCACTGTTAACTCTGCTGCTCAAACTGTCCTTCCACATGCTCTTTGAAGCAAAACACTCTTATCTCGTGTAATATTTTCACTATACTCCTTCCTTATGTTATTTGACGTGCTAATCTGAGTCAGTAGTTGAAAGTGGACGACACAGTAAAAAGAGAAACTAACCAGAAAAAGTAAAAGAATAGTGACCGACTAAGGACCAAAAAATTGGTAAGACTCCTAAGCTGGTTAATGTAACTGAATGTTTCGCCTCAATGTTTGAACAAGACAAACATCGTCACAGTGATCCAAGCATACAAAGGTTACTGTTCGATGCAGTATGAACTTAGAAACAATTCAAGACCCTAACATCTAACGATAAAAGTCATTCACATACAATGCGTGTACAGTATCTAGGATTCAAAATTAAAAAATTCAATAACGTACATAATTTAGTAAACGCATCAATATCATGAATCATGACAGTGACGTAAATCTGTTAGACTTGCTGATTATTAGAACACAAACTCTGACGCAGGCCAAGAACTAGGTCGCAACTAAGAGAAAGCTGACTACAAGTAATACAAAGTATTTTAAAAAGCATGTAATTCGCTTAAGCATATTTTCATTTTCAAATACGTTGAAATAACGCTAGTTCCAAGATCGTCACAGTAATTCAGGCATGGAGAGATTTCTGTTCGCTACTGAACTTAGAAACAACTTAACATCTGACGATAAAAGTCATTCACATACAATGCGTGTACAATATCTAGGATCCAGAATTGAAAAATTCAATAACGTACGTAACTTAGTAAACGCACCAATATAATGGAGCATGACAGACTTAAATCTGTTAGACTCGCTGATTATTAGAACACAAACTCTGACGCAGGCCAAGAACTAAGTCGCAACTAAGAGAAAGCTGACAAGTAATACAAAGTATTTTAGAAAACACGTAGTTCGCTTAAGAATGGTTTCATTTTCAAATACATTGAAATAACGCTGGTTCCAAGATCATCATAAAAATTCAGGCATGCAGAGATTACTGTTCGATACTGTATAAACTTGGAAACAACTCAAGAACGTAACTTCTAATTATAAAGGTCATTCACGTACAATGCGTGTATAATATCTACGATCCAGAATTGAAACATTCAATATTGCACATGACTTAGTTAACGCATCAATATGATGGATCATGATAGTAACGTGAATCTGTTAGACTCGTTGATTATTAGAACACAAACTCTGACGCAGACCAAAAACTAAGTCATAACTAAGAGAAAGCTGACTACAGGTAATGCAAAGTATTTTAGAAAACACGTAATCCGCTCAAGCATGGTTTCATTTTCAAATACGTTGAAAGGTAAATAATGCTTGTTCGAAGGTCGTCACAATGATTCAGACAAGCAAAGATTACTATTCGACACTGTATGAATTCAGAAACAACTCAAGAACCTAACATCTAACGATAAAAGTCATTCGCATGCAATGCATGTACAATATCTAGGATTCAGAATTGGACAATTAAATATTGTACATAACTTAGTAAACGCACCAATATGATGGATCATTACAGTGATGTAAATCTGTTAGACTTGCTGATTATTAGAACACAAACTCTGACGCAAGCCAAGAACTAGGTCGCAACTAAGAGAAAGCTGACAAGTAATGCAAAGTATTTTAGAAAACATGTAATTCGCTCAAGCATGGTTTCATTTTCAAATACGTTGAAATAACGCTGGTTCCAAGGTTGTCACAGTGATTCGGGCATGCAGAGATTACTGTTTGATGCTGTATGAATTTAAAAACAATCCAAGAACCTAACATCTGATGATAAAAGTCATTCACATACAATGCGTGTACAATATCTAAGATCCAGAATTGGACAATTAAATATTGTATATAACTTAGTAAACGCACCAATATGATGGATCATTACAGTAACGGAAATCTGTTCCTCTCGCTAATTATTAGAACACAAACTCTGACGCAGGTTGAAACTAAGAGAAAGCTGATTACAAGTAACGCAAAGTATTTTAGAAAGCATATAATTCGCTTAAACACGGTTTCATTTTTGAATACGTAGGAAGGTAGATAATGCTGGTTCCAAGATCATGACATTGGTTCAAGCATGCAGAAATTACTGTTCAATACTGTATGAACTTAGAAACAACTCAAGAACCTAACATCTGACGATAAAAGTCATTCACATACAATGCGTGTACAATATTATCTACAATCCAGAATTGGAAAATTAAATATTGTACATAACTTAGTAAACGCACCAATATGATGGATCATTACAGTGACGTAAACCTGTTAGACTTGCTGATTATTAGAACACAAACTCTGACGCAAGCCAAGAACTAGATCGCAACTAAGAGAAAGCTGACAAGCAATGCAAAGTATTTTAGAAAACACGTAATCCGCTCAAGCATGTTTTAATTTTCGAATATGTTGAAAGGCATATAACGCTGGTTCCAAAGTTCCAGATTTTTGCTTGCATTACATCTGGATTCCCCTTGATCATCAATACAAATGATCAACTTTCCATATATCAAATTGCGGCAAGCAAGATATAAGTTACAAACGAAGCCTGAATGTTTACGGCCAACTCTGTTGGACCCACCTATTTACAGTAGTATATATGATATATAATATATATATTATTATACTATTTTATAATATTTTTATAATTATTATACCTATTACATAGAGGAGCCCGTCCTCTGACTGCAAAAATCGAATTTTAAACCGTTAATGTTCCCGCCGAAAAACTGAACCAAATCCCGCGCGGATGTTCGTTATTTAAAAAAATTGACATGTGATCAATTGCCATTTAAAATATGCCGATGAATGAACATTCTTTAACCTCGACTTGACCTCTTAGCATAAACGAAAATGTTAAAATCGTATCAACATTGTCGAGCAATTATCGTGACAGATTAATTAGAATAACGAGCTCTCTTTTGATTTCACGAAGAATTGAATCGAAACGCTTGTAATTTATCTCGCTGAACGGAAGACCTGTAGGAAGTGTAACTAGATCTAGAATTCTTTTTTTTTACGTCGCCATCCTAAGATGGCGATTTTTTCGAGGCGCTCCTATGTGACGATCAATTTATTTTTACAATTGTACACTCGCCCCCATTATTTTCGTTCACCCGCAAACGTGAGGCATAAAAAACGAAACAGAAAGACCTTAATTGTTAGATAGCAAAAGAAGAATCCTCTATTTTGAAAAACCCGACGTAAATGAAATGAAAACCGGTCACACGCTCCCTTCAAAAAGTGAAAAGGTTAAGCGGAAAATAAATGAATTTAAAAAACGAGTTAGCGCAATTTAAGCAAGAATTATGATTATTGTATATTTAATTTGTTAATGTAATTTACTACGTATTCACTATATTATTGACATATTGATTAAATTAAATGAAGGAAAAATCGTTTTGTTATATTGTAAACACCGGCAATGAGAATAAAAAAGAATGGAAGTCGTTTTGTGAAGAATCGACTGTTTTCGTCTCCTACATCCTTTTTTTTTTTAAATATGACCTTTTCAATCGCATCGTTTTTTGATTGAGTAAAAGGAACGAGTACTCTGAATTTTAGAAATTATTAATACCGAAGGGGTTTGCCTAAAAAAAAGACATTTGCGTGCAAACTCAAAATTTGCAAGACAGAATTTGTAAAATTACAAACTTTTAAAATCGCAAAGTCTAAAACTGTAGTTTCCAAAATTGTATGCTAGTAAAATTTCATGTTATAATGCTATTGGAAAGAATCCAATTACTAGATTGAAATCTACAACAAATGAAATCTGGAATATCAGATATTTCATTAGCTTTTCTGGATATGTACCTTATTGAATTTAAAAAGCAAAAAATGATCACGACAAAATGTTGTATAATGCAAACCAAACGTACAAATCTATAACAAATGAAATCTGGAATATTAGATATTATATTAGCTTTTCTATATTTATATCTTATGGAATTTAAAAAGCAAAAAATTACCATCACAAAATTTTGCTGTTATAATGCAAATCAGACGTACAAATCTACAACAAATGAAATCTGGAATATTAAATATTACATTAACTTTTCTGTATGTATAATGCAAACCAGACGTACAAATCTACAACAAATAAAATTTTAAATATTAGTAATTACATTGGCTTTTCTGTATTTGTGTCTTATTGAAATTAAAAAGTAAAAAAAGACCACAACAAAATTTTGCTGTTATAATGCAAACCAAACGTACAAATCTACAACAAATGAAATCTGGAATTTTAGATATTACATTAATTGTTTTGTATGTGTAACTTATTGAATTTAAAAAGTAAAAAATGACACACGACAAAATATTGCCGTTATAATTCAAACCAAACATACAAATCTACAACAAATGAAATTTGGAATATTAGATATTACATTAGCTTTTCTGTATATGTAACTTATTGAATTTAAAAAGCAAAAAATGACCACGACAAAATGTTGTATAATGCAAACCAGACGTACAAATCTACAACAAATGAAATCTGGAATATTAGATATTACATTAGCTTTTCTGTATATGTAACTTATTGAATTTAAAAAGCAAAAAATGACCATGACAAAATTTTGCCGTTATAATGCAAACCAGACGTAGAAATCTACAACAAATGAAATCTGGAATATTAGATATTACATTACCTTTTCTCTATATGTAACTTATTGGATTCAAAAAGCAAAAAATGACAATGACAAAATTTTGCCGTTATAATACAAACCAGACGTACAAATCTACAAATGAAATTTAGAATATCAGATATTACATTAGCTTTTCTTTATATGTAACTTACTGGATTCAAAAAGCAAAAAATGACCATGACAAAATTTTGCCGTTATAATGCAAACCAGACGTACAAATCTATAACAAATTCAATCTGGAATATCAGATATTACATTAGCTTTTCTGTATATGTAACTTATTGAATTTAAAAAGCAAAAAATGACCACGACAAAATGTTGCCGTTATAATGCAAACCAGACGTACAAATCTACAATAAATGAAATTTGGAATATTAGATATTACATTAGCTTTTCTGTATGTGTAACTTATTGAATTTAAAAAGCAAAAAATGACCACGACAAAATTTTGCCGTTATAATACAAACCAGACGTACAAATCTACAAATGAAATTTAGAATATCAGATATTACATTAGCTTTTCTGTATATGTAACTTATTGAATTTAAAAAGCAAAAAATGACCACTACAAAATTTTGCCATTATAATGCAAACCAAACGTACAAATCTACAGCAAATGAAATCTAGAATATTTGATATTATATTAGCTTTTCTGTATATGTATCTTATTGAGTTTAAAAAGCAAAAAATTACCACAACAAAATTTTGCCGTTATAATACAAACCGGACGTACAAATCTACAAGTGAAATTTGGAATATCAGATATTACATTAACTTTTCTTTATATGTAACTTATTCAATTTAAAAAGAAAAAATGGTCACGACAAAATGTTATATAATGCAAATCAAACGTACAAATCTATAACAAGTGAAATCTGGAATATTAAATATTATATTAGCTTTTCTGTATTCGTATCTTATGGAATTTAAAAAGCAAAAAATTACCATCACAAAATTTTGCTCTTATAATGCAAACCAGACGTACAAGTCTACAACAAATGAAATCTGGAATATTAGATATTACACTAGTTTTTATGTATTTGTAATTTATTGTATTTATAAAGCAAAAAATGATCACGACAAAATGTATAATGCAAACCAGACGTACCAATCTACGACAAATGCAATATGGAATATCAAATATTACATTAGCTTTTTTCTATACGGACCGTTTATTTTGAAAGTGGTGTAAGTCCATTTTTTTTAAATGAGATATCACATAATTTATAATTAATTGAGTGTACAATTTTTTTTTATAACAAATTAATATTCGATATCTTAAAAAGTGCTAATTCTTTGTTCAATTAAAAATTGACCGTTAAAAGAAATTGTGTAGCGACTGATTATGAGTGATGTAAGTCAAATTTCTATAGATTTTTTATTAATATCGAAGTGGTATTACGAGAAAAGAATTTCATTTACACACCACAGGAATCGTATAATGTTATAAAACAATAGTATAAATAGGAAAAAAGAGTAAATTTATATATTGTTTTTATACTGTTATTTTCTATATATATATAAAATATGTATAGAGAAAATCTAATGTATCTTTTGCCGTTATAATGCAGACCAGACGTATTGATATATTCCATGGAACCGATCACCAAAATACAACTACACGAACTATACATTATTGATTTTTTCTTTTGTACGTCTATAAAAATGTCATTCAAGACACTAATAATTCCACATGAAGGTTCTCAATGCCACACAACATAATTACAATTATTATCCTTTATCCTTTCGCAAAAAGAGGCAGTACTATCTACAGAAATTCAAGGTATTCGTTACAAGATAACTTTATTTTTTCAATTACAGAAGTATAATGAAAAGGCAGAGTATATTACATAACTGCACCTGTAGGTGCGTGTGCCTTCGTTCATGCGTATTATTGGAACATGTCGTCAAAACCAGGTGGCATGAACTCATCACCATGAGAAGAACGCGACCGAGGTACAACGTAAGGATCTGGTGGGCCAAACGGGTCAAATCTTGCACCAGGTGGAATGGCTCCCCTGAAAAAAATATACTGTTAAGTGTCATACTCCACATTTTTTTATTGCCATTATAATCAATGAACTAAGGTCTAAAATAGTTCGTTACAGTTAGTTCATTATTTCTTATTATATATATATATATATATTCATCTTGACATGTAAAATGACACGTAATATAAAACAAATGTAAAATGACACGCTACTGGAAATTGGACTTGCAACCACTTTCATAATCAATGTAATAGCAATTTCTTTTACCGATCAATTTTAAATTGTACAAAACATGGGCATTTTTTCAGAAATTAAATGACAACTAGTTATACATAAAAAGTTTGTATTAAATTAAGCCTAAATTGCGTGATATCTCATTTTTTCTAAAAATGGACTTACACCACTTTCAAAATAAACGGTCCATATAATACGTTATATGTGCCCATAATTATGAAAGTGGTCTAAGTCATATATTTCTTGTTTCGAGATATTTAATGAATTGCATTTGAATAAATTAAAAAATATTTTTACATTATGCGACATTTTATATATTATAATTTTATTAGTCTTAATTAATGGAAATTTACTATGAATATGAAATTTTGTGTGAATTTTATACGATAATATTATTTTTAAAGATTGAATTACTTAGACCATTTTCAAAATTAACTGAATGTCCTATAAATGACTTAAAGCAATAAAGAACTTTGAGTTTTATTTGAAACAATAATTTGATTGAAATAATTCGTGAACATTTATTACATTTATTAATTATTTTTAAACAGTAATCCATTTTTATCATTATTTCGAGTATTTAAGATTCTTAAAATGTTCCTGAAAAACTATAGGGATGTATATAGTAAACTCATAATATCTTTATGTTTTTCTTCCGATACTGGTCTAATGGTGGTGTATAATGGAAGTAATTTAATATTTCCGTATATTTTTGGTCTTCCTTTTTTAGGTGAAACATCCAATATATATATTTAGAATCATCTAAAGATGTTTTATAGAACATTTTATAAGGTTCATTTTTCAAGAATCTCATCCATATATATATATAGCCAAGAGACAGATTCACCCGCGGTATTTTTACATATATATTCTTGTTATTGATTCTTCTAGTAATGAAGTTGTCGTTATTATTAAAATTTGATTGTCATTTATTTTATTGTGTAGTTCAGAAACGCGTCAAAGAAGGCCACGTGCCATTTTCAAGTTGTTTATATAATTTATTTAATATTATTTGACTTAGACCACTTTCATAATTAAAACTAAATGAATTCCATATAATGTTGAAATTACAACCACTATCTAATGGTTCATTTTTGACAATTTCGTAAAAATTACATTGAATAAATTTAGTTAAAAATAATGTGGTATGAAATAACTGATAAACTCATTTTTTTTAAATTTTGACTTAGACCACTTTCATAATTATGGGCACATATAACGTTATATACATATATATTTATATATATACATATATATAAAATGAACTAACGTCTATAATAGTTTGTTATATATATATAAGAACTAATGAACGTTTCTTTGTTATGAACGAGAAATAACGTCTACTATAATTCATATCATATATATATATGTATATATATGATATGAATTATAATAATAAGAATTGTGTTTAATAATAATTATATAAGAATATAATAATTTAATAAGAATTATAATAATAAGAATGTATATATATATATATATATATATATATATATATATATATATGAATTATAATAATAAGAATTAATGAACTAACGTCTAAAATAGTTCTTTATTTCTCGTTCATAACAAAGAAACGTTCATTAGTTCTTATATATATATATAACAAACTATTATAGACGTTGGTTCATTATTTCTTCTTATATATACACATATATATGTATATAACGTTATATAACGTACTATATGGACCGTTTATTTTGAAAGTGGTGTAAGTCCATTAAAAAAAAATGATACCATGCTATTTATGCTTAATTTAATGTAAACTTTTATGTATAACTAGTTAGTATTTAGTTTCTCAAAAAATGCCCATGTTTTGTAAAATTTAAAATTGGTCGGTAAAAGAAATTACGTAATCATTGATTATAAAAGTGGTGTAAGTCCAATTTCCAACAGCCTGTTATTTTACATTTGTTTTATATTACGTGTCATATTACGTGTCAAGAGTTACCTCCTAAATATTTTCCTCCTAAAATAGATAATTTCATATTAACATCAGATAGTGATACACATAAGAACAAATGGTAAATCAATATTATTTTATAACAATATTATTTTATGACGGTTGAAAATATTTATTTTATTTAATTTTAAATAAATTCGCACAGAAATAAAGCCCATGAATATAAACAAAAGAATAATTTTAGAATTTGAGGATGAAGATAATTCCACTATGAAAAACAAATTAACGAAATGTAAAAAGAGAAGAATTATAGAGGTAAAATCTTCATCAGATGAGGATATTGTTACGGGGAACTTAGATTCTGCAGAACAAAATAAAGGAAAATATATGCAACGAATAAACAAAATTAAGCGAAATACCGGACAAAAGTACTGTACACAAAGATGAAAATTCATTCCAGCAATTGAAATAAAATTTGAAAAAATTGCTCTGGCGTCTTTGTACCAAGATGCCAGGCCTACTACTTATGAAAAATATAAAGATATCAAGCAGTTATTACCTTATATACCTCCGGTGGATCATAAATATTTGAAAACACTACCACCTGCAGAGCATAAGTAAATACTACCAATATCTTATAATTCTAACAATCTAATTAATGTCTAAAATTAAAAATACTCCTTTTATTCTATACCTTGTCATTATTTGTAAAGAAACTTGAAATAATATGAAGTATACTGTAAGTAATATTTGATTTTTCAAAATTAAAATTAAACGATTTTTACAATTGTCTAATTTTGAAAGTGGTGTAAGTCCATTTGCAGCCCGTAAAAATACATTAGTTTAGTCAAATTCGCCTAAAACAAATTTATATAACCAAATTACATATTGATAAATCAGTAGAAACATTGCTAGACTTTATATAATTTGCCTAAATTTTTTAATTAACAAATATGCTTTCTCGAAACAAAAGAAAATGGACTTACACCACTTTCAAAATAAACAGTCCATGTGAATTAATATATATAATATATGAAATAATATATGAATTGAATATATATATGAATTATAATAATAAGAACTAATGAACTAACGTCTATAATAGTTTGCAATTTCTCGTTTATAATAAAGAAACGTTCAAATTAATTACATAACATCAGAAGGGATGCATCGAGCACCACAGAATACGTTAAGATTCCACATCTTTTTACATGTTTTCAATTTTTCGAAGATGTTTCGTGAGAAAAGAAAATTTAAGTAGGTATTCCAATGTGACGGGTCGAAAAAATCGACATTTTTTTGCATTTTTTGACAGTTTATAGTCATAAAATTAATATCATAGAATTAATAATAAAAATATAAAAAAAAATAATAGACTACTGTGGTATTACGAATTCATATTGCAGCTAATTCGTAGCTTATCCTTTAAACACAATATTTACTTAAGGGGGTATTCCAATGTTATGGGTCGAAAAAATCGATTTTTTTGTAGTTTTAAAATTTATGTAGTTCTATGCGAAAAAGGGCTATTAATTTCCGTGTATAAATGTTTATAATAAATGAGGATAGAAACCATTCTTTTCTGTGGAAATATTTCTGTTTTTGAGGAAAGATTGCCATACTTTTGCGAAAATGAGAACAATTGTGCCCATAATTATGAAAGTGGTCTAAGTCAAAATTTAAAAAAAATGAGTTTATCAGTTATTTCATACCACATTATGTTTAACTAAATTTATTCAATGTAATTTTTACGAAATTGTCAAAAATGAACCATTAGATAGTGGTTGTAATTTCAACATTATATGGAATTCATTTAGTTTTAATTATGAAAGTGGTCTAAGTCAAAAATTTAAATAAATTATATAAACAACTTGAAAATGGCACGTGGCCTTCTTTGACGCGTTTCTGAACTACATAATAAAATAAATGACAATCAAATTTTAATAATAACGACAACTTCATTCTAGAAGAATCAATAACAAGAAGAGTAAAAAATACCGCGGGTGAATCTGTCTCTTGGCTACAAATTCAATGGATGAGATTCTTGAAAAATGAACCTTATTAAATGTTCTATAAAACATCTTTAGATGATTCTAAATTTCACGTTTCGGATCTTTCACCTAAAAAAGGAAGACCAAAAATATACGGAAATATTAAATTACTTCCATTATACACCACCATTAGACCAGTATCGGAAGAAAAACATAAAGATATTATGAGTTTACTACCGTACATCCCTCCAGTTTTTCAGGAACATTTTAAGAATCTTAAATACTCGAAATAATGATAAAAATGGATTACTGTTTAAAAATAATTAATAAATGTAATAAATGTTCACGAATTATTTCAATCAAATTATTGTTTCAAATAAAACTCAAAGTTCTTTATTGCTTTAAGTCATTTATAGGACATTCAGTTAATTTTGAAAATGGTCTAAGTCAATTCAATCTTTAAAAATAATATTATCGTATAAAATTCACACAAAATTTCATATTCATAGTAAATTTCCATTAATTAAGACTAATAAAATTATAAATTAAAATGTCGCATAATGTAAAAATATTTTTTAATTTATTCAAATGCAATTCATTAAATATCTCGAAACAAGAAATATATGACTTAGACCACTTTCATAATTATGGGCACAATTATGTTTTATGAAACACAAAGGAGTATATTTCTATATGTAGAGTATTGCATATTATGTGCACACTACAGATGCTACAAATGAAAATATGATAATGTGCAACTCGCTTACTATGAAAAGATCATGTATAAATTGAATTTTCTGTACTTTCTACTGTTTTCGATGCAACAAATTCTGCACTAACCAAAGTTTCTACTTCTCCAGGAATTAATATAATTGAAAAATAATATAATTGATTGAAATTGATAACATATAATTGAAATTGAACAAATCTAATGTATATAACATGCAATCCATATAACATAATAACAGCACACATAACACATAAACACGCTATAATAATTCATAATTAAAAAACTGTTTCCGTTTCCACGAATCCACACAAAACTATTGTATCGTACTAATTTTCTTAAGGGGGTATTCCAATGTGACGGGTCGAAAAAATCGATTTTTTTTTGCATTTTTTGATAGTTTATAGTCATAGAATTAATATCCCAGAGTCGGTTTAGGCGATTCTGTCCTTTTTGACTAGTAATAACGTAATACTAGTAAGCTAGTAATTATGTTTTATTCGAAAACGGCTTTATAGATCGACTTCAAATTTTAACACAATATTCAGCATACTTGTGGCTATCGCATGAAGCTCAATCATGTTAAAATTTTGATTATAACCCATAATTTTGCCTTATTTATAGCACAAAAAATTGCTTTTTTCAATTTTTTTTACAAAACGCCGCCATTTTGTTAATTTTCATGGAAATTTGAAAATTGAGGTTCATGCGATAACCACATTCATACAGATTAAGAATTTCTTTCGATTTTCTGTCTCAGATGTCCAGGAGGGCCGGAATTTTCTACGCCAACACAACAAACATTTTTTTGATGGGTGTAAAACCACCACTATAATTCAATACAAAAATATTTTTAAACGATAAAAAAATGTTCCTCTATTGTCCTAGGCCATACCTTTTCAGAAAAAAAGTTTGCTCAATTATATGCAACAGTTTCTGAGAAAAAAATGTTGAAAATTTGCTTTTTCTTTTAAGTATTGGAATACCCCCTTAAAAAGCAGCTACCGGAATTCCGACTTCTGATGTTCTAATGTCTAAAACGACTGACAAAATTCATTGTGAGTTAGTGTCCGAATATTAAGGGGACATTCTACTTTCTCATCGAAAAATTTTACTGATTTTCAATAATTTTTTTCTTATCGAAAATAGAAACGCAGCAATTTGAAACTTTCACATTGTATCATATCGACCTTTATTTATACAAAAATATTTTTTTTATGTTTTTTCAAATTTTTTCATATGAATTCTTCTTGATTGCTGGAGCACCTCCAAAAAATTCATACTCACTGGCGTGCGTGATTGCGGTCGTTGGGATAATCAGAAAAAAAAAAACAGAACAGGAATCTTAATTTACATACTAACCACTATCGCATGAACCACGGAGAAAGAGTTTCCATGAAAACTTTCAAAATGACTGACTTTCCAAAATTAGGTTCACGAAAATGGCATTTTTTCCGTCTTTTTATGATGGAAAAAAATGAGAAAATATTGATTAATTAACACACCCGTGGTTTATACGATAGGCATAAGTATGTAGAATAATATATTAAAATCTCGGATCGATTGATCGAATAGTTTTTTTGGAATCGTGCACGCCAGTTTAAAAAATATAGTACTGAGAAAAACACATTTAAAGTTTTGCATATCGAATTTTTGTATATAAAAGATTCTTACGTAGTAAATTGTAATATACAATAATTGATAGCCGGATCAATGTTTACATGCAGATCAGCATTTTCTTTTAATTTTTCTGCCGATGTACTAGCGTACTCTAAACTGCATTTACTTGGATGCTGATTTCCAATAAACGTTCTTTTTCGCGAACGGCAGGGTCTCGAATTGACAAATTTACTTTGTTTTCGATCCATATTAAAACGATACGTCTCTTTTGAAAACTGTTTGAATACTGAATGCATGTTCAGAAAGCAATAAACATAAAAGACATCGTCCAAGCCAAGGGTAAGATGGTATTTAGATGTTATTTTGGTGCGCGGAACACACTCCTTCGTAATGTTTACCAATGCAATGTTTACATTTGGGTGATCTTCTCTTTTAAATCGTTCCCAGAATTAGATAATTTCTTAGAATAAATAAAGATCGCCGAAAGAGAAAAAGCCTTCTATCTGCGCGAGGTGGGTTAGATGCGAGGCCTATAACTTTCCCAATTTTTCGAATTTATCGCTGCAAATTTAAGGACATAATCTCGAAAGTATATACTTTCGAATAAGGCAATAAAAAAAAATCGATTTTTTCGACCCGAGAAAGTAGAATGTCCCCTTAATGCGACTCACTGTGACTGTGTATCAAATAAATATATTTCCGTTCAGACACAGTGCGAATTTTGTTTACTAATCTGTTTATTTTGAATTTGTGCGCGACAGAATCAAACATCGGAAACTTTCTTTGGATTCTGTCTTCAAATAAGTTGATATGTTCGAATCGCATCGTTAGCGTTATATTTAGCTTATACAGCGTTTAAGGAAAACACTGATAGCAGGTGTCATCTCTTTAACCCGGAAACCAGACAAGATTCCAATTGTAACAATGGCCGCGTAAGTGTGAACTTTGTATCAATAAGCATGTTCAATATACAGGGTGTCCCACGTAACATGCTCACCTGTTTTATTTCTTAAGTACGCATCGTATAAAAAAATTTTTTTTTTTTATATTTGTATGGTTCCAAGGTCTGCGTTATTAGATGCATTATTTTTTTGGTGGAGGCGTTTCGGTGGTTTCAAAGTCAACTTCATTTTTTTAATGGAACCCTATATTTTTTACATTAAGATCTGAAAGAGCGTGATATTTTGAATTAAAAGGTACTGATTTGTATGAGTCGTAAGTCTATTAATTAACGAGTAATTTCACTTTGTTTCAAGAACATATTGTTTAAAAACTCAACATTTCTAAATATTTTATAATGTAACAGTAGATTGGGACTGACCGAATATTTCGAGTTTAAAGAGCTTGCTTAAATTCGCACAAATCCAACAATATACAACGCTTTGAACATTTTTTAACGTCTTGTCTGGGTATAAGACTTATGTTTTCGATCTTGTTTAAACATTCGAAGTACTTTAATTATTATTCAAATACGCGGCACGATTCAATACAGTGACATTTCTTCATTTCATGTACAACTTTTTCAAGTTACAAGCGATGTTTGAAATAATTCTATCTGAAGAATATATTCTGATTATATATCTATTTATAATATTCTGAAGAATATTTTAAAAATCATTTTACATATAAATGCCTTGGATCCCCGACCACTATGATATTTCTTTTATTTTCAATGAAGACGTAATTTGAACAATTATCAATTTCCAACAATACTTGCGGCAATTCTAATTTATTAACCTATTTTAGTTACAAATTAATAAAAATCTTTCTTTTTACTGCCACGTTCTTCTCATGTTTTTCAACAATTATTTTCAATAATACAGTTTAGAACTCTAGATAGTATATTTGTAACACGGGTACGTTTCGAAAACATACCGATGATTCCAGTTGGAATTATACAGCACAAATCCTTGAAAACAGTAACTGTATGAATACGTAATGTTCTTCGATTTCTTTCCATTTCTTCTACTACATTTTTTTAACTTTGCAAATGGTTTCAAAACATTTCAGCACTATATCTACCATACGGCTATTCAAAAATATGAACAAACACGTTGTTCGACAAATATTAGTTAATATACCACAAACTCACTAAATATTGTTCGAAATTGATCAGTGTACATATACATTCTGCACGAACTGTAAAAGAATCCTATTCCTTTTCGTATCTTGTTTTCGTATCTAACTGTACGAATACGTATTGTTTTTAGATTTATTTCCATTTCTTCTATGACCTTTCGTTAACTTTGCGAATAATTCCGACACATTTCTTGCAATATATCTGTCATATTAATTCGAAAATAGGCACAAACAACTTGTTCGACAAAAATCAGGTAATAAACCACAAACTCACTAAATATTGTTCGAAATTGATCGGTGTATAAATACATTCTGCGTTAACTGTACAAGAATCCTATTCCTTATCGTATCATTATGCCAGTTGGAATTAGACAGATACGTATTGGTCTTAGATTTCTTTCCATTTCTCCTATCACATTTGTTAACTTTGCAATGGTTCCAAAACATTTCAGTACTATATCTATCCTATTAATTCGAAAATATGCACAAACACGTTGTTCGACAAAAATCAGTTAATAAACCACAAACTCACTAAATCTTCTTCGAAATTGATCGGTGTACATATACATTCTGCAAAAACTGCACAAGAATCCTATTTCTTATCGCATCATAATGCCAGTTGAACTTAAACAGCACAAATCCTTGAAAACATTAACTGTACGAGTATGTATTGTTTTAGATTTCTTTCCATTTCTTTTAGTACATTTTTTTAACTTTGCAAATGGTCCCAACACATTTCTTGCAGTATATCTATCATACGGTTATTCGAACATATGCACAAATACGTCGTTCGACAAAAACTAGTTAATAAACCACAAACTCACTAAATATTGTTCAAAATTGAGCGGTGTACATATACATTCTGCAAAAACTGCACAAGAATCCTATTTCTTATCGCATCATAATGCCAGTTGAAATTAAACAGCACAAATCCTTGAAAACATTAACTGTACGAATACGTATTGCTCTTAGATATTTTTCCATTTCTTCTATTACATTTCGTTAACTTTGCAAATGGTTCCAAAACATTTCAGCACTATATCTATCATATGGCTATTCGAAAATATGCACAAACACGTTGTTCGACAAGAATCAGTTAATAAACCATAAACTCACTAAATATTCTTCGAAATTGATCAGTGTACATATACATTCTGCACTAACTGTACAAGAATCCTATTCCTTATCGTATCATAATGCCAGTTGGAATTAGACAGCACAAATCCTTGAAAACATTAACTGTACGAATACGTATTGCTCTTAGATTTCTTTCCATTTCTTCTACTACATTTTTTTAACTTTGCAAATGGTTTCAAAACATTTCAGCACTGTATCTACCATACGGCTATTCAAAAATATGCACAAACACGTTGTTGGGCAAATATTAGTTAATATACCACAAACTCACTAAATATTGTTCGAAATTGATCAGTGTACATATACATTCTGCACTAACTGTACAAGAATCCTATTCCTTATCGCATCATAATGCCAGTTGGAATTAGACAGCGTAAATCCTTAAAAACATTAACTGTAAGAATACGTATTGCTCTTAGATTTCTTTCCATTTCTTCTATTACATTTCTTTAACTTTACAAATGGTTCCAACACATTTCTTGCAATGCATCTATCATACGGCTATTCGAAAATATGCACAAACACGTTGCTCGACAAAAATTAGTTAATAAACCACAAACTCAGTAAATATTGTTCAAAATTGACCGGTGCATATATACATTTTGCACTAACTGTAGAAGAATCCTATTGCTTATCATAACATAATGCCAGTTGGAATTAGACAGCACAAATTCTTGAAAACATTAACTGTACGAGTACGTATTGCTCTTAGATTTCTTTCCATTTCTTCTATTACATTTCTTTAACTTTACAAATGGTCGCAGCACATTTCTTGCAATATATCTATCATACAGCTGTTGAAAAATATGTGCAAACACGTTGTTCAAGTGAAATTACTCGTTAATCAATAGACTTACGACTCATACAAACCAGTACTTTTTTATTCAAAATATCACTCTCTTTTAGATTTTAATGTAAAATAATATAGGGTTCCATTGAAAAAATGAAGTTAACCTTGAAATCTCCAAAACGCCACCGCCAAAAAAAAAATAATGCATCTTATAATGCAGCCCTTGAAACCACACAAATATAAAAAAAGCCCTATATTCCTGATCTTGTAATGTTTGAAATATTTCTATCCTTTTGAAGAACATGAAAAATCATTTTACATACAAATGTCTCGGCTTCCTGTGAAATACGATGGTATTTCTCTTATTTTCAATGAAGCCATCATTTGAAAAATTATCAATTTCCAACAATAGACTTACGACTCATACAAATCAGTACATTTTTATTTAAAATACCACACTTTTTCAGATCTTAATGTAAAACACATAGGGTTCCATTAAAAAAAATGAAGTTGATCTTGAAATCTCCGAAACGCCTCCACTACCAAAAAAAAAAAATGCATCTAATAATGCAGCCTTCGAAACCATACAAATATAAAAAAAGTTTTTTTATACAATGCGTACTTTAGAAATAAAACAGGTGAGCATATTACATGGGACACCCTGTATATGACTGTTTATCATACGTCACAAATTTGTTGTGTAACGATACGTGCTACAGACATTTATGGTGCAGTAATAATATTGTAATTTGGAAGTCATATTATAATACAAGCACAACACGGTTGTTTTCTTCATTCGATGAATATTTCATATAGTATTTACAATTTTTGAAACCAAACACAATCGAATATTTCGGATAAAATGGTTACATTCGATTTTATCAATTTGAAACAGTAAACACTGATTGGTATGCGTGTAGAAACTCAAAATTTCTAAATATTTTAATTTATGTTACGTGGGACCCTGTAAAATTTCTAAATTTATGTTACGTGGGACCCTGTATAATTATTCATGCACATTTGATTTTAATAATAACTACACAAGAATCTTATTGCTTATCACATCTATAATACATACGGTGGCAGTCGTCCTGGTATTCCAATACCCCCAGGACGTAAAGGATCTAAAGGATGACGTCTTCTAGCGTCAAAGGGGTTGAACAACATTCCACCAGCACCTGGCCGTGCAAAGGGATCCAGATCTGCTCTGCCCACGTTGGCTGGATCATCGTCAGGAGGCCTTTTGGCATCATACGAAACATGTAACCTCTGCTTCAAAAGAACTCCACGCAAAAGCAAACGAAACGAATACGAGCAACGTAGTACGATCAATTAACGCACGGCTGGGTTCCAGACTCTGTACTTGTGCATAGTATTGCGCGTTACATGTAACAATTGGGAACATACAGGGTTCATAACCGAGAGAGGGACCAAATGTCATGAGGGTCTAAGTCGTTGTCATGGGAGGTCTGGAAAGATTGGGAGATATTATTTGTGCGCTTGCCGTGCTCGCATCGATCCCTCTTGCGACTTGATGAAGAGAAAAGAATCGATGCGAAGATTACCCAGGTCTGTCTATATCCCGCTGTGGTCGTACCCGTAGAGGATCTGCATCTGGATCCTGGCGCCTTGGTCTGTCCTGGTCAGGTGGAGCTGGCACTGTCTGCGTTCCTGATTCGTTGGTGTTGTTTGGAATTAAGGGGTCGATCAGGTCATTCTGCATGATCTTCAGTGCCGCCTGATAGTTTGGCATTATAGTCTCCAGGGGTCCATGGAGATCGGTTACGGTTGAACCGATGGGAAATTGTATGTTGGAGACATTACGGTCTTCGATTCTCTAAAATAAGGGCATTCGATTGGATAAGTAAGAACAGGTACGCGTAGTTGGAAATAGTGTATTGAATTGTTGCGTGAAGGATTTACCAGGAAATTGAAGAGTAAGTCTTCGTCTGACTTTGTTCCGTGTAGTATGTACAACTTTTGGTCCTTAACATAGCGCAGTGTGTAATTTGGACTTTTACTCCAATCGGAGGGTAGAAGTTCTGTGCCTCTGTCGGATTCGTTGAATACTCTCTGTGTAAATGTAGAATGAATATATCAGCACGTTATATGTCATTAATAGAGTATTTGTTTACTCGACAATTGATTAATGCATTGAAGGAAAGATTTTAGTACTGGCGAATTAAAAAGAAAACACACAACAGTTGAAAATTACTTTGTTTCTTTAAAGAGGATGCACACACGGTTCCGACACGTCAGATTAATTTTGTTGAACTTTCAACCTTTTAATCGATTTATCAGTGACTGGTATTTGCCAACAGTAATATCTTGCCTTTATTAACGCATTATATTGTAGCTGTTAGTACGTATAAAACAATTGTTTATTTTTATTGGCACATTTGAAACAATACTATGTGGTTCAGTTTAACTGTTTTGTGATAAATTTTGATAGCTTAATCATGTATGAACATAGGAGAAAGATTGTAAATATTATTAATAACCAGTAAGAAACGTACTGAAGACGGATATACAACAATAACTGATCAGTAGTATATAAAGCTAATTGTTACGTTAGATACACAACGTTAAAGATTCCTACTTCTTAGTCAGTCATGTAATAATTCTTATTAGGCAGAATTTACAGACCACCTACATTTATTATGAAAATTAATGTATTTCTGTCAGATGTTCTTTATATAAACATTATTTTGCAATTTAAATTTTTTCATGTATGACATGTAAAAGCGTAATTAACAGGCACTACTAACTAAATAGCAATGTTGGTGCAAATCAAATATTATAAGCATAAATATCCCTTAGTATTATCAAATTTCACAAGCATAAACTTGAAACTAAGAACAACATTCTACCATATACCCACAACATACTTTCAAAACAGAATGTAACTCAAGATAAACATTTTATCACAAAATTTTTATGCAATACCCTTAATACAAATCCTATTACTCGTACTCTATATATGTACGCATTCTTTTCTTCGTACTGGCCCTTGACATTTCAAACTTTCCAGCTTATCAGACATTTCTTACTATTATCAAATTTCACAAGCATAAATTTGAAATTAGTAACTGCATTGTATAGCCGGTAGGAAACATATTGAAGACTGATATACAACAATCACTGATCAATAATATATAAAGCCAATTGTTACATTAGATACACAACGTTAAAGATTCATACTTGTTAGTATTATCAAATTTCACAAGCTTAAATTTAAAATTTATAATAGTATTCTACCATATACCCACAACAAACTTTCAAAGTACAATGAAATAGAATGTACCTCAAGATAAACATTTTATAACAAAATTTGTATGTCATCCCCCCAATACAAATCCTATTACTCTTACCCTATGTATGCACACATTTTTTTCTTTCTACTATCTCCTCACATTTCAAACTTCCCAGCTTATCGAACATTCTTTTAGTATTACCAAATTTCACAAGCATAAACTTGAAATGAACAACATTCTACCATATATCCACAACACACTTTCAAAACAGAATGTAGCTCAAGATAAACATTTTATCGTAAAATTTGTTTGTCATCGCCCCAATACAAATCCTATTACTCATACCCTATATATGCATACATATTTTTCTTCCTACTGGCCCCTGACACTTCAAATTTCCCAACTTATTGAACATTTCTTAGTATTATTAAATTTCACAAGCATAAATTTAAAATTAATAACTGCAGTCTAGTATATACCCACAATAAACTGTCAGAACACAATGTAACAGAATGTAACTCAAAATAATGATAAATGATCATGAACTGACATTTCGTCTACGCAGCATACAAGCATATTATGAATATCTCTATTATTGTTTACGTAAACTCTTATGTTTACTTGCTAAAGTAGTTGATATCGACATTTTTTATTAAGGTTTCATTAATGAGTTAGCGTTTCGAAATGGCGTCCGTTATTACGAATACAGGATTGGCATTTAACAAAAATTGACCCTATCGTATTACTACTTTCTTCATCACTTTCTCTAATAGCAGCAAATTTGTGTGTAATCCTATGTACTAACTGCTCATGAGTGTCAATTTGTGCTTCATAAACTTTTACTTTCACAACTACCCACGCATAAAAATCTATATATGAAACATTTAAGAGCATATGTTCATTGTATCACATTTCTTACTTTTGTATGTACACATTTTTTTTTTCTACTGTTCCCTGACATTTCAAACTTCTCAACTTATTGGACATCTCTTAGTATTATGAAATTTCACAAGTGTAAATTTCAAATTAATAACTGCATTCTATAGCGAGTATGAAACATATTGAAAACAGATATATATCAATCACTGATCAATAGTACATAAAGCCAATTAATAATTCTTGTAATAATTCTTATTAGGCAGAATTTACAGACAACCTTTATTTATTATGCAAATTAATGCACTTCTATCAGATGTTCTTGATATAAACATTATTATGATGTAAATAGAGCAAACTGACATTGATTTCAATCTAAATTTTTTCATATATGACATGTAAAAGAATAATTAACAGGAACTATTAGCTAAATAACAATATTGCTGCAGATCAAATTTGATAAGCACAAACTTTAACCCTTTGCGGTCATATGTCTACTCTCAGCCACCAAAGCTTTTTTACCATTCCGGTCGTATGTCTGCTCTCAGCCACCACAGAAAAGAAGCATAATAATCTTATATTGTATTTCAAAACTAATCTTTTAAAACTAAGCTGCTATTCCACTGGTACTCTTACAACAAACAGGAATATGTATGTATATACCAGCTGTAATTGTGTTGTAACAAAAAATAATATTGTTGCTACCTATCCATCAGCTGATATTCTATTATTAGCGTGGAAAGACAAGAAAATAGTCACCATACTAAGCAGGTACGATACCTCGGGCATAAAATCTATAAAAAGATGGACGAAAGAAGGTGGCAATGTCAACATTAGCAAACCAAATGTTATTATAAATTATAATATGTATATGGGAGGTGTCGATAAGACTGACCAGTTAGCAAATTCATATTGTTTTACGAGAAAATCTTGCAAATGGTGGAGAAGATTTTTTTATGGGGAACAGAGGTTTGCACTGTCAATAACTACATCTTATGTAAGGTGTCAGCAAAAAGAGAAAAGAAGACGCCAATGTCATATTTAATGTTTGTCCGAAAATTGGTGGAACAACTTGGGAGGGAAGGAGCATCCTCAAAACTACATATGGTTACTTAATGGTAAACTATATATATTGCTGCACTGTCAAAACGTAAAGAGTAAAGATTGTTTTGTATGTTCAAACAGAAAAATCCAGGGCGGAAGACATCAAACTAATTATTTTTGCGACACATGTAATTAAAAAGCAGGACTTTATGCTGGATACTACTTTGAAAGATACCACACGATGGAGAACTATAAAATATAATTTTCACATAAAAACATTACATTAAAACACATTATTGTGTAAAAATATATCCGAAGATCACAAAAGAATTAATAAATCTTGTTTATCCTTCATAATCTTGCATATATATACATCACTCCTCGTTCAACGGAAATTAATTCCGACCAGTACGACACCCATGTCTAAATTTAATACGACCGCAAAGGGTTAAATTAACAATGATGATATTCTGTACACCGACAACAAATTTTCAAAACAGGATATGACAGCATCCCTTCGCATTATCAAATTTTACAAGCATAAATTTAAAATGAATAATTGCATTCTACGATATACCCACTACACACTTTCAAAACAGAATGTAACTCAAGATAAACATTTCATCCTAAAATCTGTATGTCATCCCCCCAATACAAATCCTATTACTCATACCCTATGTATGTACACATTTTTTTCTTTCTACTATCTCCTGACATTTCAAACTTCCCAGCTTATGGAACATTTCTTAGTATTATCAAATTTCACAAGCATAAATTTAAATTTAATAACTGCATTCTACTATATACTCACAACAAACTTTCAAAACACATTATAACAGAATGCAACTTAAGATAAACATTTTATCACAAAATTTGTATGTTATCCCGCCAATATAAATACTATTACTCATACCCTATATATGTACACATTTTTTTTTTACGTATGTTACCTCACATTTCAAATTTCCCAGCTTATCGAACATTTCTTAGTATTATCAAATTTCACAAGCATAAATTTGAAATTAATAACTGCATTCTATAGCCAGTAGAAAACATATTGAAGACTGATATACAATAATCACTGATCAATAGTATATAAAGCCAGTTGTTACATTAGATACACAACGTTAAAGATTCAATAAGATTCAGGTATGTACAAATTTTTTTTTCTACTGTTTCCTGACATTTCAAGTTTCCTCACTTATCAAACATTTCTTAGTATTATCAAATTTCACAAGCATAAACTTGAAATTAACAACATTTTACCATATACCCACAACAGTTTCAAAACAGAATGTAGCTCAAGATAAACATTTTATCACAGAATTTTTATGTAATCGTTTGTACGCTGTGTCAATGAAATGCCAGTTTATTATAATTTTGTATTGTATTATATTATAACTCTGTATAAAACATTTAAGAGCATATGTTTATAGTATAACATTTCTTACTTTTGCATATAGAATACGCTGTCGAAGTTTAGCCAGAAAATACTGGGACACCCCGTATGGACAAATTTTCTTTTTCTACTGTTCCCTGACATTTTAACACATTGCGGATGGATGACGAGATATCTCGTCATTGCTATTTCTTCGTTCGGGGTCATTGACGAGATATATCGTCTTGCATATTTTGTCATTCTGGGCCACTGAGGAGATATATCGTCTTGCATATTCTGTCGTTTGAGGCAGGTGACGAGATATCACACAGTTGCTACGTGATTGTTAGCCACAGTTTTTCATAATTTGTGTTGCGAATTAATTATTTGAAGTTCTGAAATATGGACAGCGACAAAACAATTAGCAATATTATAGAAATGTTTGCGAACAGTTTAACGGATACATCGAGTGATGACGAGAATATGAATATTTGTGAGGACTTTGTCGTGTTCCATTACACTTAGTGTCATGTTTTAGGAAATATCATACTTTAAAAAATGTTTAGTTTTTACAGATTTTTACTTATTGAAAAATATTAAAAAAACATTCATTTTTAAAGTTGTTAAAAATAAATATTTCACGGGACAATGATCTTTAACACGTTGACTGCCAAACGTATTTTGCTCTATTAGAATGCACCGTTCCAATATAAATTGCTTTTACAAGATTCCAAACAGGCTTCATTGCGAATTTTTTGCATTTTTAGTCAAATGTTTTGCACCTGTCACTGGTGACCACCGTGGCAGTCAACGTGTTAACTGCTAACAAATCATGACTAATTTAAAGATATTTGACGCAAAATATACCCGGCCACTGGGTACGATTAGCAATAGAATGCTCGGTCCGCAAAGTGTTAAACTTCCCAGCTTATTGAACATTTCTTAGTATTATCAAATTTCACAAGCACACATTTAAAATGAATAACTGCATTCTACTATATACCAACACAACTTTCAAAACACATTGTAACAGAATGCAACTCAAGATAAACATTTTACCACAAAATTTGAATGTCATCCTCTCAATACAAATCCTATTACTCATACCCTATATATGCATACATTTTTTTCCTACTATCCCTAACATTTCAAATTTCCCAGCTTATTAAACATCTCATACATAACATCACGCAATAGCACAATTTTAAAATCCGCCGATCCCCCACAATTAGGTTATGTCAACTCCGTGACTCGACGTTCCTCACCCAAAAAATGTTGACCAATTATTTTAAACAACCCATACCCCAAAATTTCTGTCTCCCAACATTTTACCGGCTTTTCACCGCATTTCTTCGTTGCAACTTACGCTGTCTCCGAGTCCGACACATTTGAATCCACATCTTATGAGGTACCAATGCACGAAGAGCACGATGACGTCCTCTTTCTTGAGAATGTCATTCGTGTACAGCTTCTGCAGAAGCTCGAAGCCGAAGGTGTCCGTTTGCGAAGACATCCCGGCGACCAGATGACAGATCAGTTTTTACGCTGCAAAGAATCGGCCATTACTGAGTCACGCTCGCCAGTTTGAGTTTGCGGTGCATGGCCGTGCGAATGTGACAAAAGTTGCATGTTTCCAGAAAATGTTTAGGAGACAGGAGAGAGTGCCATTTTCGACCGGATAATTTGGGGTGGAATGATGCGGGGTGTAAACCTTTGATGTGGGGTCGGTTGTGAGGGCTGCGTGAAACTTCGAGGCGAAAGGGAAGAAACAATGTAGGGACGATTTGAATTGAACCGCGCGGACTTCGGGTGTTACTGCGTTGTTAGATGGAAATTAATGAGGATTGCGTTGCTTTTTGAAGTTTATGAATATGATATGTAGCGTGGTGAATTAATTGCGAATGAATATAAAGGAAAAAGTCGAAGAGGGCTTTAGTAGTTCAAATAGAGTCGTTTTGATTAATTATTTTAGAAATGTGAATTTGCAATGTTCAAATGCAGTTATTGCATTGCTTTTTAAACTTTATGAATATGGTATCTAGGATAGTGAATTAATTGGGAGTGGAAATAAGAGAAAAAGTTGAAAACTGTTTTAGTAGTATAAATGTAGTTGTTTTGAATAATTACGAGGGCAGTCCGAGAAGTACTTAGCCTACAAAAGAAAAACGAAAATTTTGGAAAATTGACGATTTATTTTTCAACATAGTCTCCTTTTAACTCGATACACCTGATCCAGCGATGAAATCTGGGCATATCCTGCATGAAATATTGGGCATGAGAAAGCTTTCTGCTCGATGGGTGCCGCGTTTGCTCACTCCGGGTAACAAGCGCATCCGTGAGACCACTTCAGAGCAGTGTTTGACACTGTTTAAGCGCAATCCGAAAAAGTTTCTACGTCGTTTTGTGACTGTCGACAAAACGTGGATCCACTGGTACACACCAGAGACCAAGGAACAGTCGAAACAGTGGACTGCGCCCGGCGAATGTGCTCCGAAGAAGGCGAATACTGTCCTATCGGCCGAAAAGGTGATGGCCACCGTTTTCTGGGATTCACAAGGTGTCAACTACATAGTCTACCTGGAGAAGTGCAAAACAGTCACGGGGCTGTACTATGCCGAATTATTGAGCCGATTCGACGCCGAATTAAGGAAAAAACGGCCCCATTTGGCGAAGAAAAATGTGCTCTTTCACCACGATAACGCACCGGCTCACACCTCTGAAAGCTACAGCCAAATTCGTTGAATTAGGCTACGAAAAGCTGCCCCATCCATCGTATTCTCCAGATTTGGCCCTGTGTGACTTCTTTTTGTTCCCAAACTTGAAAAAGTCACTCGCTGGGCAGAAATTTGAGTCGAATGAGGAGGTTATCACCGCCACGGAGGCCTACTTTGCAGATCTCCAGAAAACGTATTTTTCAGACGGATTGAAGAAGTTGGAGCATCGCTGGATCAAGTGTATCGAGTTAAAAGGAGATTATGTTGAAAAATAAATCGTCGATTTTCCAAAATTTTCGTTTTTCTTTTGTAGGCTAAGTACTTATCGGACTGCCCTCGTATTTTAAAAATGTCAATTTATAGTGTTCAAAAAATGTATGCAGATATTGTGTTGCTTTTTGAATTTTATGAATATGGTATATAGAATAGTAAATTGATTGTGAGTGAGAATAAGGGAAAAAGTTGAAGATTGTTTTAGTAGTTTAAATGTAGTCGTTTTGATTAATTATTTTAGAAATGTGAATTTGTAATGTTCAAAAAATGTATGCAGATATTGCATTGCTTTTTAAATTTTATTAATATAGTATGTAGTAGAGTGAATTAATTGCGAGTAAAGATAAGGAAAAAAAACTCGAAGAGTATTTTAACAGTTTAAATGTAGTCGTTTTGATTAATTATTTTAGAAATGTCAATTTATAGTGTTCAAAAAATGTATGCAGATATTGTGTTGCTTTTTGAATTTTATGAATATGGTATGTAGGATAGTAAATTGATTGTGAGTAAGAATAAGGGAAAAAGTTGAAGATTGTTTCAGTAGTTTAAATGTAGTCGTTTTGATCAATTATTTTACAAATGCAAATTTGTAATGTTAAAAAGTATATGCGGATATTGCATTGCTTTTTAAATTTTATGAATATGGTATGTGGTGTGGTGAATTAATTGTGAGTAAAAATATGGGAAACATTTGAAGAGTGCTTTAGTAAATTAAATGTAGTCGTTCTGATTAATTATTTTAGAAATGTGAATTTATAATGTTCAAAAAATGTTTGCAGATATTGCATTGCTTTTTAAATTTTATGAATATGATATGTAGTAGAGTGAATTAATTGCAAATGAATATAAGGGAAAAATTCAAAGACTGCTTTAACAGTTTAAAAGTAGTCACTTTGATTAATTATTTTAGAAATGTGAATTTGTAATGTTCAAAAAATGTAATGATGAATATGTTGAATACATTCAATGCCATATGCATATTCAGCACCTTTTATATTTGATGAATATGGTATGTAGTAGAGTGAATTGCGAGTAAAGATAAGGGAAAAAGTCCAAGAGTGCTTTACTAGTTTAAACGTAGTCGTTTTGATTAATTATTTTAGAAATGTCAATTTGTAGTGTTCAAAAAATATATGCAGGTATTGCATTGCTTCTTGAATTTTATTAATATGGTATGTAGCAGTGTGAATTAATTGTGAGTGGAGATAAGAGAAAAAGTCGAAGGATATTTTAGTTGTTTAAATCTAGTCACTTTAATGAATTATTTTAGAAATGTGAATTTGGACTGTTTAAAAGTGTAAGGATGAATATATTGAATAGATTCAATGCCACACACATATTTCGTGCCTCTTAAATTTTATGAATATGGTATGCAGTAGAGTGAATTAATTGCGAGTAAAAATAAGGGAAAAAGTCGAAGATTGCTTTAGCAGTTTAAAAGTAGTCGCTTTGATTAATTATTTTAGAAATGTGAATTTTTAATCTTCAAAAAGTGTATGCAGATATTGTGTTGCTTCTTGAATTTCATGAATTAGGTATGTAGGATAGTTAATTGATTGCGAATGAATCTAAGGGAAAAAGTCAAAGAGTGCTTTAGTAGTTTAAATGTAGTTGCTTTGATTAAATATTTTAGAAATGCCAATTTGTGATGTTCAAAACTGTAAGGATGAATATATTGAACAAATTCAATGCCACATGCACATTTAATGTTTGTAAACTCATAAGAGGCATGAAAAAAAATTATTCGGGCGTACAAAATAAATTGTATTTTACAATAAATAACAAACATGTACAAATGATCGTATAGCACATTTTCACAGATTTTGCTGGTCATATCAAATTAGCTGTTGCTGCCATTGGCATCGTAAATAGATTATTTATGAAAATGTGTACATTACAATTGTCTCAAGCGACCTATTCCATAGGAACTCCAAACATTCATTGATTCTTGTTAATACAGCAGTTATAAAAATAGATACCAATTATACTACAGAAGATTGCAATTTATCTTTTTAGACTGGTGTCTAGCTAGCTATTCCATAGAAGAAAAAAAAATACTTAAAAACAACTATGAATACTAAGGATTAGAGTCCGAATCTGTGTCTCTTTCAAATGGATTTGGAGAATCCGGTGGAGTAGTGCACGCTTCAATTTCTTCTTCACTTTCAGGTTTGTCTTGATCGCTTTTGTCCAACGCATATTTTCTCCAAGGAAACCTGCGTTGGGAATTATCAGATTACAATTAAGTTCCGAACATTAAAAACACACTTATTCTCACCTTTTCTTCTGATCGTAGCAATCCTCTATAAACGTGTGAGACACAATCTTTGAATGACCTTTCAATTGATTGTACTTTGGCGTCTTTTTGAAAGCACACACTAAATGCGTACACTTTTTATTATGCGTATTAGGATCTGCAATATATCGAGCACCCATGTGAAGAGCTTTTCTTCTAATTTCATCCCTTTGCGGATTTACGTAACCACTCAATGAAAATGAAATGTCATCCATTAGGAGGTCAAATGGTTTTTGACGTTTCTTTGGAACAGCATCTTTCTTCTTAACTGGCGTTGCAACTGGTTTCGGTTTTGGCACTTTGTTGCAAGTTCTGCATATCCTGTCCTCCGATTCATTATCGCATTCCATACAGATTTGAGGTTTCTTCATTTTTCTCTCAGACGTAGTTTGCTCAGGACTCACTGAACGTTTTCGAACGCTGTTTCTACGATTTGTATTTTGACTCCCTTCAGTCGCATTGGCACCTGGAGAAGGTAAAACATCGCCAAACGGTGTTCGTTGAACAGGCTTATCCTCTTTCTTCGAGTTCTCTGCTTTTCTAGGAGATTTCTCTTTATCTTTGCTACCGAAAACTTCATCCGCCTTCCCAGCTTCCAATTTTTCTAACAACGGCCTCCTCATTGGCTCCCTCTCTTCCTTCTGCCGCTTCGAAAAATCATTCAACCCACTCTCCTTAATCTTCGACAACAACTGCTCTTTGTAACTCACTTTCGGAGTGGGAATCATCTTCTTGTACTTCTCTCGGAACTCGTCCACCGGTGATTTAATAACATCGCTTTCATTTTGTCTTAATTTAAACCTCCCGAAAGAATCCAGTCCCCAGTCGACGACCACTTCCGTCCTCAGCGTAATAAACGACAAGCCAAACAACTCTTTCAAGTTCGCAGACTGCATGCAGGTAACTTTGACCCTATCGAACTTCGTCTTCAGATGCTCAGGATTGAGTTCCCTTCTCGTGAACAATTGCACCTGATCCCTGAAATCTCCGTTTACTGCCTCGTCGTGCGTCATGAACTGATGGTTGATGATAGGCAACCAGTTATCAGGCTCCGCAGCTGTCGACGCAGTCAAAACGACAACGCAAGAGTGATAGTTACCGATGTCGACTCCTGTGATGCAAGCAGGCTCTGCCAGCTGCAGAATGACGGTGGCCAGCATTTCTCCAGGTTTTGCACATCGCCAGGAGGTGTTGGTCTTATTTTGTAGCAAATTTGAAGCGGGGTGTGACGGATGTTCAGATGAACAGCTCACTATCTTCGCTAGCTTGATTATCATCTTCCCTGGAAAATGTTATATGACTATAAAGATGTGTTGAGTTAAAAATAAAATGCAAGTGCATATTATGTGGATATATTATAAAATGCCTATATGGTTATAATGCATATATTATAAAATGCGCGCGGAAATGTCACGCAATATGAAACTAACCTTCATTACACACTTGTATCAGCAGTATGGAACTTAGAACTTAGAATAGCAGGTCTGATGGCAGTATAAGGTGGTTTATAAATATGTGGGTTAGAGTTGTAAAGTATGTCGGTTGTTAGGTTAAATGCAGAATTTTGTTTAGGAATTTATTTGAAACAGGGCGCGCTTTATTCCTATATCGATCTGCGACTGTGTTTAAGGCAACGACGACTTTGATCACAAGATGGCGCCTGCTGTGATAACAATTCGTTGCCGAAAAATCCCGATGTTTTACGAAGGTATTTCTAAGAAATTTGTTTTGCTTTTTGCAAGTATACAGTTTGTAGTTAACTTGATCTACTTTAAGTATGTTGTAATATGCAGGCTTTTGAATTAGTAAATTTTTTGTGGCCGCAAAAATAAATATACAAATGTAAAAAATTTGAAAGAATAGTGCAAATGAAATTTCTTACAAAAATTATACTTTATTTATTATTTAAAGAGAATGATCAGTCTCGGAATCACTATCATTTAAAAAATATTCTTCTTCTGAATCAAAATCACTGCCAGTTGATATATTGTCGTCCATTATAACTAAATGGAATTGTACAAGGGATAAAATAAATAATTAGAAGCTATATAACTACTGAGAATTTTCACTTTGAAAGTATACATAATATGTGGCCGCAAACGTAAATATACAAATATGAAAAAGTTGAAAAAATACCACAAATGAAATTTCTTACAAAAATTATACTTTATTTACTATTTAAAGAGAATGATCAGTCTCGGAATCACTATCATTTAGAAAATATTCTTCTTCTGAATCAAAATCACTGCCAGTTGATATATTGTCGTCCATTATAACTAAATGGAATTATACAAGGGATAAAATAAATAATTATAAGCTATATAACCACTGAGAATTTTCACTTTGAAAGTATACATAATATGTGGCCGCAAGTGTAAATCCACAAAAGTAAAAAACTTCAAAAATACCACCAATGAAATTTCTTACAAAGATTATACTTTATTTACTATTTAAAGAGAATGATTTTTTACAAATTTAAATTAAGCAAAAATCAACTGTATCGTGTATTCGTAACAAAATTTTATAGCAACATAATCACCTATAATTAAGTATCTTCGTCATAATTATCTTGAAATAAATTACTATAAGCTATATAACCATTGAGAATTTTCACTGTGAAAGTATACCTAATATGTGGCCGCAAACATAAATATACAAACGTAAAAAATGAAAAAATACTACAAATGAAATTTCTTACAAAAATTATACTTTATTTATTATTTAAAGAGAATGATCTTTTACAAATTTGAATTAAGCAAAGATCAACTTTATCGTGTATTTACAACAGAATTTTATAGCGACATAATCACTTATAATTAATTATCTTCATGATAATTATCTTCAAATAAATATCTACAAGACACGTAACCACTAAGAATTTTCACTTTGAAAGTATACCTAATATGGGGCCACAAACATAAATATACAAATGTGAAAAAGTTGAAAAAATACTACAAATGAAATTTCTTACAAAAATTATACTTTATTTGTTATTTAAAGAGAATGATCTTTTACAAATTTAAATGAAGCGAAAATTAACTTTATCGTGTATTTATAACAAAATTTTATAGTAACATAATCACTTATAATTAATTATCTTCATCATAATCATCTTGAAATAAATATCTATAAGCTGTATAACCAGTGAGAATTTTTCCTTTGAAAGTAGACCTAATATGTGGCCGCAAACGTAAATATACAAATGTGAAAAAGTTGAAAAAATACTACAAATAAAACTTTTTACAAAAATTATACTTTAATTATTATTTAATGAGAATGATCGTTTACAAATTTAAATTAAGCAAAAATCAACTGTATCGTGTATTTATGACAACATTTTATATCGACATAATCACTTATAATTAATTATCTTCATAATAATTATCTTCAAATAAATAACTATAAACTATATAACCACTGAGAATTTTCACTTTGAAAATATACCTAATATGTGGCCGCAAACATAAATATACAAATGTAAAAAGCTTGAAAAAATACTACAAATGAAATTTCTTACAAAAATTATACTTTATTTATTATTTAAAGAGAATGATCTTTTACAAATTTAAATTAAGCAAAAATCAACTTTATCGTGTATTTATAACAAAATTTTATAGCAACATAATCACTTATAATTAATTATCTTCATCATAATTATCTTCAAATAAATAACTATAAGCTATATAACCACTGAGAATTTTCACTTTGAAAGTATACCTAATATGTGGCCACAAACATAAATATACAAATGTGAAAAAGTTGAAAAAGTACTGCAAATAAAACTTTTTACAAAAATTATACTTTAATTATTATATAAAGAGAATGATTTTTTACAAATTTAAATTATGCAAAAATCAACTTTATCATGTATTTATAACAAAATTTTATAGCGATATAATCACTTCTAATTAATTATCTTCATCATAATTATCTTCAAATAAATAACTATAAGCTATATAACCACTGAGAATTTTCACTTTGAAAATATATCTAATATGTGGTCGCAAACATAAATATACAAATGTAAAAAGCTTGAAAAAATACTACAAATGAAATTTCTTACAAAAATTATACTTTACTTACTTTTTAAAGAGAATGATCTTCCAGAAATTTAAATTAAGCAAAACTCAACTTTATCGTGCATTTATAGCAAAATTTTATAGTAACATAATAACTTATAATCAATTATCTTCATGATATCGAGTCTCCTTTCGAATGTTTTTCGTTGCACAAACTCTACATTTGCGAGTTGGATTTTTCTTTCGTGGTACAGGAGGAATAGCATCAAAATAATGAAGGGATTTTTGTTCCTGGGATATGATTGACATACATTGATGAGATTGAATGACTGTATCTTGGCTTCTAATAGGTACACAACTTTGCTCCCGCCGTTCTTTCCCTTTCGTCCAATGCAAAAAACGGCGGGAGCAAAGTTGTACACCTAATATGTAGCAAATATTGTATAACTTCTTCTTCAAATTGATAAAAGATATTTCCTCTTTTCCGTATTTTCATTATTTTATCTATCTGCGCGACTTGCGATTTGTTTTTCTATTAAAACGTAGGCAAATATGAAAAAGGATGTCGAGTACTGTTGCCTTCCCATTCCCAACGACAAGATTAGTTGTCTTTCATTTTATGCTTGTAAATGATTATGTATGATAATATATGTGCTCTTACCAATAAATTGCAGAATTTTAGTAAACAATAACACTTAAAATATAAATGGCAATGGGAATGACTTAATATAATTTAGACTTGGCAGCGAGTGGGTTAACAAATACAAATGACAAAACGCATTTTGAATAATATTCGGAAATGTCAAGATTTTCATTTTGAAGCACAGAATATCTTGCCTCTTTGAAAAATTATTTCGGATGAAGATAGTGAATATATTAACAACAGATGATATTGAAATTCAGAAACAAAAACATTATTTCACACATAGCTCCTGATATGACGATTTCTAAATAATCTGGAAAATTTTAGGTAATGTACGATTTGCAGTTAACAAACACAGACGACAAAACGGATTTTGAATAATATTCAGAAAATTGAATAATATTCGAGATTTTCATGTTGAAGTATAGAATATCTTGGCTTGTTGGAAAAATTATTTCAGGTGTACCTAGTGAATATATTATATCAACGACAGGCGATATTAAAATTCATCAAGTCCATTGTCCTGTTTAGGTTAGCAGCAATTTAAATGGATATCGATTTGGGAACACGCAGTGCAGTTATATCGATCAGCCTACTTTGGTTATTGATTATAGGCATTCTCTGCGAAAACTGGATTTTGAACGTTGCCTGCAGCACATGGCTCATATACTTCATGTTTAAGCATTTCAGATGGGTTTCACCCAATTTCATACACTTAAATTACGAATTAAACCGAAGATGTAGTGAAAATGTCCGTGAGGCTGAAAAAATCACCATGGCATAAAAATATTGCAGGAGGAAACTTTAATTTAAAATTTTAAAAAGGAATTTAACATAAATATTAGATAGCTGAGTAGAGTAAAGGAGGCAGTGATTGACCGTTCTGCGTTTATGAACGAATACCTGAAGATCGCTATAAGTATATTTTCATTCTTTTAAATATCAGTCTAAAGCGCATTCTGTATGTGACCATCTTGCACTACAGAATTCTTGTGTAGATTACCTGTGATTAATAACATGCTGTGAAAGAATTGTACAGATTTCTTAAGAGAAAGAGGTAAGTGCTTAACGATATCTTTTAGAAAAGACTGGTGAATTTGTAATCATTTTGCAGTCTATATAGTATTTCTGAAAAAAATATATGATTTGTATGTGATGGAATAACCTCACTAAAGGTTTTGTATCCGTCCCGGTTTCCTAATATCGTAATTATCCGATAGTACTAGGGTGGTCAATCACTATATTCGTGGCAATGGATTTTGACAGTAATTGACCACTGATAGATTTAATCAGTTTAATCGCGTAAAAATCATTGTAATTCAATAGCCGTATGCTGCATGAAAATCGTCTTGTTTGCGGTTGTCATGATGTGCAAAGACTTCTGTCTTTAGCATTTCTTTGTTATTTTTTATGAGCATAACCGAAGGTACTACGCTATGCGTTCGAACCGGCGTATTTCATTTTTTCCCTTTTATTTCAATATGCTGATACGTTTCAGCGCGGTGCTACTGTCGAAAAGGTATTTAACACTAGAACCGACAATTCAGCAAGCCTACTTCTAGCAAAACCAGTCAAAATGACTGGTCTTAAAAGAATACTTAATAATAGAATATTTTAAAATTTGTTGCTTCATTACTTTCTTACAAAAGGAAATCCATGTTTTATGTAATACATTTGTGGTATTATTAACTTATTTAATGAGTTAGGATTATCCCCTACGCATTAGTAAACACAATGCTCCTCGCGCATGGTTCCGTCTGCCGTAATTTCATTTTGTGATTCTAGTAAAATACTTTCATTAGAATCTTTAGAACTTGAAAACACTCGAACACATTTACTTTTACGTAAATTCGAATTATTTTCACATTCGCTTTCTGAAGATTTCTGAACATATTCTTTGTCTAAATCATCATTGTCACTTCTGTCACTATCAACAAGATTATCGTGAATATCCCACGATTCAATTTCATTTTCTTCTGGTTCATCTTCACAGTTATAAAGTTTACCATCTTCTATATCAGAGCATTCCGTTGGTATATCATTCAATTTTTGCAATACTTCACAAGTTTTCAATCGTTTTGCTATTTTCAGGGCTTAGAAAGACTAGAACAAAACTATTTATTATAAAAATGAGTATATAATATTTGTATTTATTTTCTCATCTTACACTAATTGAAATAATATGTCGTATACTGAATATATTGTTATATGAACAAGAGCATGATGGTCTTCCAGCGGTTGTTATAAACGCACTGATTGAATGCAGTAACTTCTCTATTTGATGGTTGTTTTTACAATGTTGCCTGATATAATATTGTGATGCTGCAAGCGAGAAAATTCAAAAACAAAACAATAACACATTCCTAACAGAATCTTCAAATGTTTTACGACTTCAGATCTAAATGAACGCCTTAATAAATACCAGTCAAAATGATTGCTGTTGGTATAAGTAACCATAGTATCAATTTATTTTTATTCAGAATAAATAAAACATTTAAAAAATATATTTTACTATTTCTTTAGTTATCACCGCAAAAGTCATTACACTATTTGGGAAAAAAAATATAACATAAAGTAGAAATATTTAAATCAAATTGTAAAACCAGTCAAAATGACAGGTGCGGCAGTTCTAGTGTTAAAGGCAATACAGTAAAACTAATCGCTTAAATATTTCTCATTTCTCACAAGTTTACAAGATGGTCAATAACTGTAAATAACACGGTCAATGACTGTGATTTCTGCGGTCAATCACTATTAATTGGCAATATTAAATGTATCGTTGTGTTATTAATAATTAAAATTTTGTTTCTATTTCGTTGCAGGCTGAACATGTTCTTACAACATTTTTTTGTCCTAATATGCTAAAAAATAATGAATGCAACATTACACGTTTAAGTTATACGCCTTTAATTCAATCACTATTCTTAAGCGGCCAATCACTCTATGCTTTACCCTATTTTGATAATCTGAATACTTGCACGATTTCAGTTTCGATCTCTTTTGAGCTATCCGAGAAACGATAAATTATATGATATTCCGCAGGTTTCAGACTATCGAGATGATTTCTAGTTTTTATTCTTCTAGTTGTCCAACTTTTCCTTCCTATACATAACTTTGTGTTGTTTTACATTTACGATAACTGTTGTATAATATACAATTTTTTGACACACTGACTGTTTTGAAGGTTATATAATTACATTGAATAATTTCTTTCTGTTTTTAATATTCTTTAAGAACAGAAGAGAAGAAGAAGAGAAATTATTTTAGAATTAATTTCTTCTATTTTCTTTCTACGTAGTACGTACAATAAATTGCATAATTTGAATAACTTACTTTAATTCGAGTATATTCAATGTCATGAATTTATGTGAATATAATATTGGCATATTTCATATTGGTGGGATACTTTAAGTAGATTAAATACATTAATAAACGAATATCTACTTTGCTTGTTTTTACATGCGTTTTAATTTTTCAAATTACTTATCGAAAACGTTGGCATAATCTTAGGTCTTACATAAAATTTATATGGTAATAAGCTTAAAATTTGTGCTATATTTCTGCCTCCTCAAATTATTTTTAAAGCTAGCAAGCATAAATATATTATCAAATTTCGTTACACTGCGAAAAAAATCACTAAATTCTTTCTCCAACTTTGTTACCGATTTTGTTAATCCACAAAAAAAAATATATTTAGGCCCTGATCACCCAGATATTCCGAAATGTAAAAATTCTTATGATGTATTAGTCGTAAATCATTATTCAATACTTAACAAAACAATGCGAAATTTTTCAGGTATTCACATCGCAAAAGTTTCATTCTCGATATTCCGGTGAAAATTCAATTGATGTACAAAAACAATAATATTTCCTGATAATTCAGGTATTTTACGTTTCAAAAATTCTTCCGCCGCCTGGTCAAATTTTACAGTCCCTCTATTCTAAATTTGGGCGCAAGATTGTTTGATAAAAAAACTGGTATACGATCAATCCCATTTCACATGAATATTCAGCCATATATTTCAAATCGCTACCAACATTTGTTTTGAAATTCGAATGAAATTTCGATTGTTTACAAAAAAAACTAATATTTTTAACCTATCAGCTATTTTACATTTCAAAAATTCTTCCGCCGCCTAGTAGAATTTAACAATTCTAGTACTCAAAATTTGGGCACAACGTCGTTCGACAGACAAAAAACCAGTTACGCCCCTGAACACTCACGCATTCACATCGCAAAAGTTTGGTTCTTGATATTACAGTAAAATTTCCATTGATGTACAAAAACAATAATATTTCTGATTAATCAGATAATTAAGGTTTCAGAAATTCTTGCAGCACCAGTCGAATTTAGCAATTCCAATACTTGAAATTCGAGCACAACAACATCGTTCGACCAACAAAAAAATAGTCACGCCCCTGAACACTCAGGCATTCACATCGCAAAAGTTTCGTTCTTGATAATTCAGTGAAATTTCGATTGACGTACAAAAACAATAATATTTCCGATTAGTCAGGTATTCAAGGTTTCAAAAAATTCACCCAGTCGAATTTAGCAATTCTAATACTCGAAATTCGAGCAAAATATCGTTCGACTAACAAAAGTTTCGTTCTTGCTATTCTAGTGAAATTTCGATCGATGTACAAAAAAAAATGTTCCAATTAACCAGGCACATAAGATTTCAAAAATTCTTGCGGCATCGAGTCGAATACAACATCCCGATACTCAAAAAATTTGTCAACTTCGATATTTTAGATCAATAAATAACCAGCCACGTTGAACGAATAATCGTGACCTTCCATTCTAGTTTCGCTGTCGAAATTGAAGTGAAATTTCGATTGATGTATAAAAAAAAATATTTCCGTTTAGTTAAGCATTTTACGTTTCAAAAACTCTTGCGGCACCCAGTTGAATTTAGCAATTCCAACACTCGAAATGCGAGTACAACTTCGTTCGACAAACAAAATTCCGGTTACACATCTGAACACTTAGGCATCCACATCGGAAAATTTTTGATCTCGACATTCCGATGAAAATTCGATTGATATACAAAAAAAATATTGCCGATTAGTCAGATATTTAAGGTTTCAAAAATTGCACTCAGTGGAGTTTAACCATTTTTGTACTCGAGATTCGAGCACAACTTTGTTTGATCACAAAAAATCTTGTCACGCCCCTGACATTTCACATTGTAAAAGTTGCACGAAAATCATTGCCTACCATCTCATTTGTCGCGAATTCAACTGCAATCTCGATTGCTCACAAAAAAAATCATATTTCTCTCCACTCACGTATTTTCCGTCTCAAAAATTCTTGCGGCACCCAGTCGAATTTAGCAATTCTAGTACTCGAAATTCGAGTACAATGTCGTTTGACAAACAAAAAACGGGTTACGCCCTTGACCACTAAGGTATTCACATCGCAAAAGTTTTATTCTCGATATTCCAGTGAAGATTCGATTGATGTACAAAAGAAAACTATTCCTGATTGGTTGAGTGTTTTACGTTTTAAAAATTCTTGCGGCACCCAGTCGAATTTAGCAATTGTAGTACTCGAAATTCGAGCACAACATCGTTTGGCCAACAAAAACCCGATTACGCCCCTGATATTTCAGATCGTAAAACTTGCACGAAAATTGTTACCTATCATTCTATTCACTGCAAAATTCAACTGCAATCTCGATTGCTCACAAAAAAATCATATTTCCCTCCACTCACGTATTTTCCGTCTCAAAGATTCTTGCGGCACCCATTCGAACTTAGCAATTCTAATACTCGAAATTCAAGTACAACTTCATTCGACCAACAAATAACCAGTTACGTCCCTGAATATTCAGGCATTCGTATTGCAAAAGTTGTGTTCTCGATATTCCAGTGAAATTTCGAGTGATGTACAAAAACAATAATATTTCCGATTGGTAAGGTATTTCATGTTTTAAAAATTCGTCCGCCCCCCAAATCAAACTTCACAACCCCAACACTCGAAATGCGAGTTTAACTTCGTTTGATTAACAAAAAACCAGTTACGCTCCTGACCACTCAGGTATTCACATTGCAAAAATTTCGTTCTCGATATTCCGGTAAAAATGCGATTGATGTACAAGAAAAAAATGTTTCGGATTAGTCAGGTATTGTACGTTTTCAAAACTTTTACGACACCCAGTCGAATTTAGCAGTTCGAGTACAACAGCGTTCGACTAAGAAAAAACCAGTTACGCGCCTAATCACTCAGGCATTCACATCGCAAATCTTTCGTTCTTGATATTACAGTGGAACTTCAATTGATACACAAAAAAATAATATTTCTCCACTCAGGTATTTTGCGTTTCAAACATTCTTCCGCCATCCAATCAAACTTCACAGTCCCAAAACTCGAAATGCGAGTTCAACTTCGTTTGATTAACAAAAAACCAGTTACGCCCCTGACCACTCAGGCGTTCACATCGCAAAAGTTTCGTCGTCGGTATTGTAGTGAAATTTTGATTGATGTACAAAATAATAATATTTATGATTAGCCAAGTACTTTACTTTCCAATCATTCTTGCGGCACCTAATCAAATTTCACAGTCCCAGTACTCGAAATTCAAGCGCAAATTCGTTTGACAACAAAAACCTAGTTACACCTCTGACCACTCAAGCATTCACATCGCAAAGGATTTGTTTGCGATATTTCAGCAAAAATTTCGGTTGATGTACAAAAACAATTATATTTCTGTCCAGCCACGCATTTTGCGTTTCAAAAATTCTTGCGGCATCCAGTCGAATTTAGTAATTCTAGTACTCGAAATTCAAGTACAACATCGCTCGATCACCAAAAAACTTGTCACGGCGCTGATATTTTACATGAAAAATTTCTTGCACCACGTTATGTACAAATTGATGTACAAAAAAATATAATATTTGCGATTAGTTAGATGTTTTACTAGTCCAAATTTGTTTTTGTTTTGTTGGTTCACTCTTCTTATCGAATTTACGTGAATCCCAATACTCATTTCAATCAGTAAAATTCATTCAACAAACAAATAACCAGTTACGTCTTTGAATATTCAAGCATTCACATCGCAGCATTTTCGACATTGGAAAAAATTGAATATCGTGATGTGATAAAATTCTTATTTTTGGAAGGTGTAGCTTACTAAAAAAATTTATCGAACGAATGTTACAGTGTATAATGAACGTTCACCTTCGTTTGATCACAAAACATCCGGTTACGCTGAATTTAAACATCGTACAAGACTTGCGATCCACATGGTACAAAAATCCTTGCCTACCTAGACATTCGTCTCAAAATTCAACTGCAATCTCGATTGTTCACAAAACAATCATACTTCTCTCATTAGGCAGTGTATTTTTTAAATGAAATTTTGCACCCAGTCGAATTTAAAAAATTGTGTGCACAATTCGAATACAACAATTGAACAAAAAATTTGTCATGCGATATTTCTCAACAACATTTCGCGCCAAGTTGAACAAAAATCGTGACTTACCATTCTATTCTGTTCACTCAGGTTTTTTGCGTCTCAAAAATTCTTTCACTATCCTAAGTCAAAACAAGAGTTCTAAAGACTCGTGTGAACCTGGTTGTTCGGCTTCGAAACGAGTTCGTGTCCAGAAACGGCCAAGAAGGTCCATCAAGCATTCACATCGTAAAAGTTTCATTCTCGATATTCCAGTCAAATTTCGATTGATGTACAAAAACAATCATCTTTTCGATTAGTCAACCTTTTGGACCAGTTGAAGGAAAAAATTCTTGAAAAAAGACCCGGTTTGCAGAAGAAAAAAATCCTTTTTCATCAGGACAACGAAACCGTGTCACAAGATCGTTTAACAACAACAAACTGATTATACGCCCCTGAACAGTCAGGCATTCACATTGCAAAAGTTTGGTTCTCGATATGCCAGCAAAAATTTCGCTTGATGTATCCTAAAGTAATAATATTTGCGATTAGTCAAGTATTCTACGTTTGAAAAATTCTTGTGGCAGCCCATCGAATTTAGCAACTTTAGTATTCGAAATTCGAGTACAATAGGACCAACAGAATTGGAGGATCGTTGGAGCTCTGTATTCACATGTTCAAAAATTTCATTCTTGATATTAATAAATTTCGTATGAACCAAAACATTGTTTTTCTCTCCGACAAAACTTATTTTCCATCTCAAAAACTCTTGCGGCACCCGGTTGAATCTATCAATTCTAGTACTCGAAATTCGAGTACAACTTCGTTTGATCACCAAAACCCAGTTACGCCCCTGAACACTCAAGTATTCACATCACAAAAGTCTCGTTCAAGATATTCAAGTGAAATCTCGAATGCTCACAAAAAAAATCATATTTCTCTCCACTCAGGTATTTTGCGTCCCAAAAATTCTTGTGGCAGCCAATTAAATTCTAATACTCGAAATTTGAACACAATACTGTTTGATCATCACAAATCTGGTCACGCCCCTGAACACTCAAGCATTCACATTGCAAAAATTGCGTTCTCGATATTCTGGTAAAATGCGATTGATGTACAAGAAAAAAATGTTTCCGAATAGTCAAGTATTGTACGTTTTAAAAACTTTTACGGCACCCAGTCGAATCTAATAATTCTAGTACTCGAAATTCGAGGACATCTTCGTTTGTTCACCAAAACCCGGTACGTCCTTGATATTTCACATCGTAAAATTCACATTCAAAAGTTTCAGTGTCGATATTCCAGTAAAATTTCAATTGATGTACAAAAAAAACTATTCCTGATTAGTTGAGTATTTTACGTTTCAAAAATTTTTGCGGTACCCATTTGAATTTACCAATCAATTTCACAGTCCCAGTACTTCAAATTAAGAACCACTTCGTTTGATCACAAAAATCCAGTTACGTCCCTGATACTTCACATGGTAAAATTTCGATACTCTTCAATTTGTCTCGAAATTCAAGTGGAATTTCGACTGGTAACAGAAAAATCATATTTCTGTCGACTCAGGTCTCAACAATTTGTGCGGCACCCAGTTGAATTTAGCAGTTCTAGCATTCGAAATTCGAGCACAATATCGTTTAACAACAACAAACTGCTTACGCCCCTGAAAAATCAGGCATTATCATCGCAAAAGTTTCGTTTTCGATATTCCAGTGAAATTTTGATCAATATACAAAAAAAAAATATTTCCGATTAACCAGGTATATAAGATTTCAAAAATTCTTGCGGCACCCAGTCGAATTTAGCAATTCCAGTACTCAAAATCCGAGTACAACTTCGTTTGATCACCAAAAATGCAGTTACGCCCCTGATATTTGACATCGTAAAAATTCGATACCATTCGAATCGTCACAAAATTCAACTGCAATCTCAATTGCTCGCAGAACAATCATATTTCTCTTCACTCACGTATTTTCCGTCTCAAAAATTCTTGCGGTACACAGTCGAATTTAGCAATTCTAGTACTCGAAATTCAAGCACATTGTTTGATCAACAAAAAACTGGTTACGCCCCTGACCACTCAGGCGTTCACATCCCAAAAGTTTCTTTGTCGGTATTTCAGTGACATTTCGATGGTTCTACAAAAAAACATATTTCCGATTAATCAGGTATTTAAGGTTTCAAAATTTTCATCCCGTCGAATTTAATAATTCCAGTACCCGAAACCCGAGTACAACTTCATTTGATGAGCAAAAACGTGGTTACGTCCCTGACATTTCACATTGCAAGAGTTCAATACAGTTTGATTCGTCTTGAAATTCAAATTGAATCTCGATTGATCACAACAAAAATCATATTTCTGTCCAGTCACGTATTTTTCTTTCCAAAAATTCTTGTGGCACCCCGTTAAATTGAACAATTCTGGTACTCGAAATTCGAGCACATCGTTCGACCACCAAAAACCCGGTTACGCCCCTGAACACTCAGGCATTCACATCGCAAAGTTTTGTTCTCGATATTCCAGTGAAATTTCATTTGATGTACAAAAGCAATAATATTTATGATTAGCCAAGTACTTTACTTTCCAATAATTCTTGCGGCGCCTAATCAAATTTCACAGTACCAGTACGCCCCTGATTATTCAGATATTCACATCGTAAAAGTCTCGTTCTCAATATTCTAGTCAAATTTTGATTGATGTACAAAAACAATAATATTCCCGATTCGCCAGGTATTTTACGTTTCAAACATTCTTGCGGAATCCAGTCGAATTTAGCAATTGTAGTACAGGTAACCCTCCTATAACACGGTATCTTATAACACGATTCGCAAATTGCGGGAACACTCCTACAACACGGCATCCTATAACACGGTTGTTCCTCTTATCGGGGCCTGTGTGCCCCGTAGGACATTGGGGACATATCTTTGCCGCTGAAAGAAATAAAAACATCAACCTTAAATGCGTGTTGGAAGAAGATATGGCCCTCTTCAATTGAAACAGAAAACATGCGTGAAACATCAGAAAATGGAATTGGTGCCATATTAGAAGTCGCTAAATCAATCGGAGGCGAAGGTTTTGTGGATATACCTACCAAAGACATTCAAGATTTATTAGTAGAAGAAGAAGTTGATGAAGAGGATTTGATGAAAATGGCATCCCTAGATGCAAATCAAATCGATTTTGAGGACGCTAGCTCTGATGAAGATTGTGTAGTTAAGAATTTAACATTAAAAAAATACAAGAAGGCCTATGCTTAGTGGAAAATCTCGAGTCATTTTTCTTGAATACAGACCCTTCCACGGAAAGAAGTCGAAAATTCAAAAGGGAGCTGCAAAACTGTTTAGCTCCATACCGCGAAATTTACAAAGACCTAATAAAAACCAGCAAGCAAAGTTCGATTACAGATTTTTTTAAGAGTGGAAAACATACAAAAACTTTAAATACAGAAAAAAATTCTGAAAGTAAAGGCGATATCGTTCCACCGAAAAAACATTCTCGGTTGATTATACTGAGCAGTGACGACCAATAAATTCATTGAATTATGGTGGCGTTAGATTACATTTTTTTGTTTACTTTGTGTTGTACATACATATATATTTTTAATAAAAATTAAGTTGTTTATGTCGAAATAAAAAAAATATTTGTTTTTAATAAGTTTTTGGAACGTAATCCCCCTTTTTGTACTAGCTCTGGGTCTCATGCAACACGGTTTCACACAACGCGGCATTTTCTAGGAACCTAACTACCGTGTTATAGGAGGGTTACCTGTACTTCAAATTAAACACCACTTTGTTTGATCACAAAAACCCGGTTACGTCCCTGATATTTCAGATCGTAAAATTTCGATACTCTTCGATTCGTCTCGAAATTCAAGTGGAATTTCGACTGGTAACAGGAAAATCATATTTCCGTCCACTCAAGTCTCAACAATTTGTGCGGCACCCAGTTGAATTTAGCAGTTCTAGCATTCGAAATTCGAGCACGAGATCGTTTAACAACAACAAACTGTTTACGCCTCTGAAAATTCAGGCATTAACATCGCAAAAGTTTCGTTGTCGGTATTCCAGTGAAATTTCGATTAATACAGAAAAAAAAAATATTTCCGGTTAACCAGGTATATAAGATTTCAAAAATTCTTGCGGCACCCAGTCGAATTTAGCAATTCCAGTACTCAAAATCCGAGTACAACTTCGTTTGATCACCAAAAATGCAGTTACGCCCCTGATATTTGACATCGTAAAAATTCGACACCATTCGAATCGTCTCAAAATTCAACTGCAATCTCAATTGCTCGCAGAACAATCATATTTCTCTCCACTCACGTATTTTCCGTCTCAAAAATTCTGGCGGTACACAGTCGAATTTAGCGACTCTAATACTCGAAATTCGAGTACAACCGCTCTACTAACAAAAAACCAGTTACGTCCCTGAATACTCAAGCATTTATATCGCAAAAGTTTCACTCTCGACATTCTAGTGAAATTTCGATTGATGTACAAAAACAATAATATTTCCGATTAGTCAGGTATTTTACGTTTCAAAAATTTTTGCTGCACCCAGGCGAATTTAGCAATTCTAGTACTCTAACTCGAGTACAACATCGTTTGATGAATAAAAACCTGGTTACGTCCCTGACATTTTACATCGTAAAAGTTCCATACCATTCGATTCGTCTCGAAATTCAAGTAGAATCTCGATTGATCACAAAACAATTATATTTCTGTTCAGCCACGAATTTTGCGTTTCAAAAATTCTTGCGGCACCCAGTCGATTCAGCAATTCGAATATTCGAAATTCGAGTACAGCTTCGTTCGATCAACAAATAACCAGTCACGTCCCTGAATATTCAGGCATTCACATTGCAATAGTTTCGTTGTCGGTATTTTAGTGAAATTTCGATTGATGTACAAAATAATAATATTTTCGATTTGTCAGGTATTTAAGGTTTCAAAAATCCTTGTGCCATTAATCAAATTTTACAATCCCAGTACTCGAAATGTGAATACACCTTCGCTTGATAAACAAAAACTCGGTTACGCCCCTGAACACTCAGGCATTTACATCGCAACAATTTTGATCTCGATATTCCAGTGAAATTTCGTTTGATGTGCAAAAGTTTGATGTCCAATTAGCCATGTACTTTACTGTCCTAAAATTCTTGTAACACCCAATTAAATTTTACAGTCCCAGTTCTTGAAATTCGGGCACAAGATTGTTTAACAACAAAAAACTGGTTACGCCCCTGACCATTCCGATATTCACATCGTAAAAGTCTGGTTCCCAATTTTCGAGTGAAATTTCGATTGATGTACACAATAATAATATTTTCGATATATCAGGTATTTAAGGTTTCAAAAACCCTTGCGGCACCTAATCAAATTTCACAGTCCCAGTACTCGAAATGCGAGTACACTTTCGTTCGACAAACAAAAACCCGGTTACGCCCCTGAACACTCAGGCATTTACATCGCAACAATTTTAATCTCGATATTTCAGTGAAATTTCGTTTGATGTGCAAAAGTTTGATGTCCAATTAGCCATGTACTTTACTGTCCTAAAATTCTTGTAACACCCAATCAAATTTTACAGTCCCAGTACTTGAAATTTGGGCACACGATTGTTTAACAACAAAAAACTGGTTACGCCCCTGACCATTCCGATATTCACATCGTAAAAGTCTGGTTCCCAATTTTCGAGTGAAATTTCGATGGATGTACAAAAACAATAATATTCCCGATTAGCCAGGTATTTTACGTTTCAAACATTCTTGCGGAATCCAGTCGAATTTAGCAATTCTAGTACTCGAAACCCGAGTACAACTTCGTTTGATGAATAAAAATATGCTACGCCCCTGGCAATTCCCATCCTAAAATTTGCACGAAAATCGTTGCCTACCATTCTACTCATCTCGAAACTCAACTGCAATCTCGATTGCTCACAAAAAACCATATTTATCTCCCCCTACCTACTTTCCGTCTCAAAAATTCTTCCTTCCTCCTCAAACCATCCAACACCCGAAACACCAAAATCCCTATTACGCCCCTGACTCACACATTTCCTTTCGAAACTCTCTCCACCCCCCAAAATTCTCTTCCTTTCCTTCACAAACTCCCATCCACCCCGACTTTCATAAAATCCGCACCACCCGACTCCAATTTCGTCCATTTCGTCCATTTTATCCATTTTATCAATTTTGTCCAGTTCACCATCGACTCCGCTGCGTATCGACTCTCGCCAGCCTATCGATTAAAGACGTCTTTAAAATGGCGGCCGCTAGATGTCGCGTCGCTCAGTCCATGACGTCACGTGGTCGGCCGCGTCCCTGGCGGCAGTCGACGGAAGCTCGCTCACTCGATAGGACGGGAATCGGTCGTCGTCTAGAGCGCACACGACGAGCTTTAAGCAATATGGCGAAGTGTGTCATGGGCTCGGTGAGACGTAGTGTCGCCTGAAGGATGAGAAGTTCGCGCGGTATGGGTTGAGAATAATGTAGCGTCGTTGTGAAAGTCGTGCGTTACGTCGAAATTGTGCGCGTCAGCCCAACAGCCAGCGAGAGGTTCATTGTGATACGGTTAATACGACAGTGCGCGTTGCCGGTGTGAAGAATCATGGCCACAGATAAAATAAAGGTTGCCGTGCGGGTCCGGCCGTTCAATCGTCGAGGTAAGTCACGCGTCATTTTTACGAATTTTTGCGCCCGACGTGCGGATGGGTCCTTCATTGGGTTTTTGTTGACAGTCCGATCTTTGCTCACCTGCTTCACCTTGCGCTCCTGCCAGCACGTTATCGCATTCTTTATCGCACACGCCTCAACCTTGCCCGCAGCGGTCGCTGTTTACGAAATTCTAAACCTTTCCGAAGTTGTGGAGCCCGACGGCTGTCAAAAATCGCCTGGTCCGACTTTCGGCCATCAATGTTTGCGTCCTGAGGCTTAGATCCTCGGGGATGGGGGTTACGCGGAGAAAATTATGCGGCAACGCTGGTTGCGGGGCTCCTGAAGGTTTTGGAGGATGCAAGCGGGTAGGGAGGTGCTTTGCGTTTTTTTGGGGGTGCTGGAATAACAGGAGCGCAACGCGTGGCGAGAAATGCAGGGAGTTATTTGGGATTTTGGGCATGCGGTTGACACGGGGCAGCGTGCAAAACTTTAGGTACCAGAGCGTTGCTTTGCGTTTTGCGGATATATCTCGAATAACAAGGAATGGGACGACAGGTGATTGTTGGAGAGATTTCTCGAAATTTTGGCATTGAAGTATTACACGTTGACTGCCGCTGCAAATGATTTCAGTGGTAATGCAAGAAATGCAGAGACTTATTTGTAATTTTGTGCATGCGGTTGACACGGGGCAGCGTGCAAATCTTTGGGTACCAGAGCGTTGCTTTGCGTTTTTCGGAAGTAAATGGAATAAGAAGGAGCGTGGCGACAGGTGTATTTTGAAGAGATTTCTGACGTTGAACTGTTAATGCGTTTATTGCTGTGGCAATCGGTGACCGCCGCAAATGATTTCAGTGGTAATGCAAGAAATGCAGAAACTTATTTGTAATTTTGTGCATGCGGTTGACATGGGGCAGCGTGCAAAACTTTCGTCATCAATACCTTGCTTTGCAGTTTTTATTCTTTGGAATAACTAGAAGTGCGACGACAGGTGATTTTTGGAGAGATTTCTGACGTTGAACTGTTAACACGTTTATTGCCGTGGCAATCGGTGATCGCCGCATATGATTTCAGTGGTAATACAAAAAATACGCAGAAGTATTCATAATTTTGTACATGCGATTGACACGGTGCAGCGTGTAAAACTTTGGGTACTGATACGTTGCTTTGCGTTTTGCGGAGATGTCTCGAATAACAAGGAGCGGGACGACAGATGATTTTTGGAGAGATTTCTCCAAATTCTGGCATTGAAGTATTACACATTGACTGCCGTGGCAATCGGTGATCGCTGCAAATGATTTCAGTGGTAATGCAAGAAATGCAGAGACTTATTTTGTAATTTTGGGCATGCGGCTGACACGGGGCAGCGTGCAAAACTTTGGGTACTGATACGTTGCTTTGCGTTCTTCGGAGGTAAATGGAATAATAGGAGCGTGGCGACAGGTGATTTTAGGAGAGGTTTCTGACGTTGAACTGTTAACATGTTGACTGTCGTGGTTATCGGTGACCGCCGCAAATGATTTCAGTGGTAATATACAAAATACGCAGGAGTATTCATAATTTTGTACATGCGATTGACACGGGGCAGCGTGCAAATCTTTGGTCAGCGGTATGTTGCTTTGCGTTTTTCGGAGGTAAATGGAATAATAGGAGCATGGCGACAGGTGATTTTAGGAGAGATTTCTGATGTTGAAGTGTCGTGGTCATTACCGACGGACGCATATGATTTTAGTGCTATTGCAAAAAATGCACAGACTTATTTGTAATTTTGGGCATGCGGTTGAGACGGGGCAACGTGCAAATCTTCGGGTACTGATACGTTGCTTTGCGTTTTTCGGAAGTAAATGGAATAAGAAGGAGCGTGGCGACAGGTGATTTTAGGAGAGATTTCTGACGTTGAAGTGTTAACACGTTGACTATCATCGGTCATCGGTGACGGACGCATATGATTTTAGTGGTAATCCAAAAAATACGAAGCAGCGTGCAAATCTTTGGGTACTGATACATTGCTTTGCGTTTTGCGGATATATCTCGCATAACAAGGAGCGGGACGACAGATGATTTTTGGAGAGATTTCCCTAAATTCTGGCATTGAAGTATTACACGTTGATTGCCGTGGCAATCTGTAGCCACTGCAAATGATTTCAGTGGTAATGCAAAAAATGTACAGACGTATTCGTAATTTTGTACATGCGGTTGACACGGGGCAGCGTGCAATCTTTCGTCATCGATACGTTGGTTTGAGTTTTTTGGAAGTAACTGGAATAATCAGGAGTGCAACGTGTGGCGGCAGGTGATTTTTCGCGAGATTTCTGACGTTGTAGTGTTAACACGTTGACTGCCGTGGTCTTTGGTGACCGACGCAAATGATGTCACTGGTAATGCACACTTATATAAATACGCAAACGTATTCATAATTTTGTGCATGCGATTGACACGGAGCAGCGTGTAAATCTTTAGGTACCAAAGCGTTACTTTGCATTTTTCAAATGTATCCGGAATAAAAAGGAGTGCAATGTGTAGCGACAGGTGATTCTTTGACAGATTTCTGACGTTGAAGTGTTAACACGTTGACTGACTGTCGTGGTCATTAGCGACGGACGCATATGATTTTGGTGGTATTGCAAAAAATACGCAGACGAATTCATAATTTTGTACATGCGGTTGACACAGTGCAGCGTACAAAACTTTGGATACTGATACTTTGTTTCGCGTTTTTCGGGGGTATCTGGAATAACTGGGAGTGCGACGACAGGTGATTTTTGAAGAGATTTCTGACGTTGAAGTGTTAACACGTTGTCCGTCGTGATTATTGGTGACCGACGCAAAGGATTTCACTGGTAATGCACAATCGTATAAATACGCAGACGTATTCATAATTTTCTGCATGCGATTGACACGGTATAGAGCAAATCTTTGGGTACCAATACGCTGCTTTGCGTTTTTCGGAGATATTCGGAATAACCAGGAGCGCAACGCGTGGCAGAAAATACAGAGATATTCAGTCAGAAATACAGAGTATTCATCATTTTGTACATGCGGTTGACACGGTGCAGCGTGCAAATCTTTGGGTATCAATACCCTGCTTTACCTTTTTCGAATGTATCCGGAATAATCAGGTGTCCAACGTGTCGCGACAGGTGATTTTTTGACAGATTTCTGACGTTGAAGTGTTCACACATTGACTGCTGTCGTCATCAGTGACCGATGCAAATGATTTTACTGCTATTGCACAGTCGTATAAATACGCAGTCGTATTCATAATTCTGTGCATGCGGTTGACACGGTGCAGCGTGTAAAACTTTGGGTACCGATACTTTGCTTTGCGTTTTTCGGATATATCTGTAATAATCAAGTGTGCAACGTGTGGTGACAGGTGATTTTTTGAGAGATTTTGAGAGATTGAGCGGAGCAGCGTGCAAAACTTTTCGTTATCAATATCTTGCTTTGCGTTTTCCGTCGCCAATACGATGCTTTGCGTTTTTCGTTTTTCTAAATAACCAGGAGCGCGACAACAGGCGGTTTTTTGAGAGATTTCTGACGTTGAAGTGTTAACACGTTGACCGACGTGGTAATTGGTGACCGCCGCAAATGATTTCAGTGGTGATGCAAAAAATATGCAGTCGTATTCATAATTTTGTGCATGCGGTTGACACGCATCTTTGGTCACCGACACGTTGCTTTGCGTTTTTCGGAGATATTCGAAATAACCAGAAGCCCGATGTGTGGCAAAAAATACATAGAAGTATTCATAATTTTGTGCATGCACTTGACAGCGGAGCAGCGTGAAAATCTTTGGTATCGATACGTTGCTTTGCGTTTTTCAGAGGTATTTGGAATAATCGGGGGTAATGATTTCAGTAGTAATGCAAAAAATACGCAGACATATTCATAATTTTGTGCATGCACTTGAGAGCAGAGCAGCGTGCAAAACTTTTCGTCATCTATACGTCCGCGGGATTTTGTTTTGCACGATTCAATCGTGTTCTGTAGTATTTTGACATGTTGCGGTTGAAATTCAAGAAAATACACTTGGCAGTCGATGTGTTAACACGTTGACTATATTGTATTTTACTATATTGAAATCGCAATGTGATGAAGTACATCAGAATATGATTGAATTGTGTAAAATGAAAATAATGCGAAGGTATCGGAGACCAAAGAATTTCATCACTATTTAATATTAATTGCATGTACAAAATTATGAATGCTACCGCTTCGGTATCTTTCGAATTTTTCGTGAGGCCTTTTGCGCCGGTCACCAATCACCACCATGTCAGTCAACGTGTTAACACAGCATTCATTTTCATGATGACGCAAAATGACATAAATGCCATAGCATTCAAATCTTAAAGTAAATTATTTTGAATTTAATTTTATACAACCTTAAGTTTTTGTAATTATTATGCCTGTCAAGACAATGACTAACTGAACAAAAATATAATCTGACTACCGTTATAAAATGTCTTCAATCAAATTTCGGATATCACAACCAAATAGGTTTCATTACAAATTTTTTGCATTTTTAGTAAAATCTTTTGCGCCCATCAGCGTGTATTTTGCTATATTAGAACCGCGATCCGATAAAATACTGCAGAGTATGATTTAATCGTGCAAAATGAAGGTAACGCAGAGTTGTAGGAGCCGAAGTATTGATGCACGGTTCCAATATCAATTGCTCTTACAAGATTGCGAATAGGCTTCATTGCGAATTTTTTGCATTCTTAGTAAAATCTTGTGCACCGGTCACCGGTGACCACCGTGGCAGTCAAAGTTTTAATGTCCGCGAGAATGTGTTAACGCTGTGTTGTGAGCCGCGTGACAATGACTGTGATGAGACATGTGACTGTTCCGCCGCTTTTCGGAGCTGTGATGTCAGAAGTTGGACCGGAAGGTCGGCGAGTAGCAAAGCTCAAGGTCCGCATTCTCACGATCTCGCGATCTGCCGATGAGTGCAATGCGATCGCCGACTGGTGGGGCCAGAGATTTATGCTTCTCAGTGTTTTCTGATCGTCGCATGAAACGTCACACGAAGCGTTGGACGAAACGTCACACGAACCGTCGCATGAAACGGCAGATCGCAGGATCCTGGATTTTTGCGTTCGATGTACGCAAGAAGCGGCTGACGATGGGCAGTTTTGAGATGTCGCGAATGAGTTTCGGGAGTTATTGAAATGAAGGCACATGGCAAATAGATCAGTGGGTCGAAAGACATTTAGGATATTAAGAGATCGCGGACGACAATGTTTCGTAAGAAGTGTTTCGTGAAGTGCAATTTTTATTTATGACGGATAATAAGGAATTCGTAATATAATCGTTGTAAATGAACATGTCAAATAAACCAGTGCATAGGGAGTGTGCATTTTATAGAATGGCACGCTGAATATTTACGATGTTAACATATCGTGGACGACAATATTTCAGAGAAAGTGTTTGTCGGTGGCAGTTTTCAGTTGTGACGGATAATGAGAAATTGACAATTAATTGTTTTAAATAAGTATGTCAAATAGAGCAGTGGATCAGGAGTCAGGGAGTGTGCATTTTAAAAAATGGCACGCTGACTTTAGGATATTAACAGATCGCGGATGACAGTGTTTCGGGAGAAGTGTTTGGTGAAGGGCAATTTTTATTTACGGCCGACAATAAGGAATTGGCAAAATAATTATTTTAAATGAACATGTCAAATAGACCAGTAGTTCAATAATGCAATTGTCAGGATGACGCACTTCAAACAATGTATGAACAGGTCACGGACGAGAATTTTTTGAGAGAAGTGTTTGGCGAACGCAATTTTTATTTGTGACGGATAATGAGGAATTGGCAAAATTATTGTTTTAAATGAACATGTCACATAGTGGGTTGGGAGTCAAGAAATTTGAATTTTAAAGCATAACACACTGACTGTTTAAGATATTGACAGATCGCGGATGACAGTGTTTTGGGAGAAGTGTTTGGCGAATGGAAATTTGTATTTACGGCCGATAATAAGGAATTGGCAAAATAATCGTTTCAAATAAGTGTGTTAAATAGAGCAGTAGATCGAGAATCAGGGAGTGTGTGTTTTAGAGAATGACATGCTGACTATTTAGGATATTAACAGACCGCGGATGACAATGTTTTGAGAGAAGTGTGTCATAAAGCTAATTTTCATTTATTGCCAATAATAAGAAATTGGTAAAATGATTGTTTTCAATGAATACGTCAAATAGCCCAGTGACTCGGGAGTCATAAAGTGTGCATTTTAAAAAATTGCACGTTGACTATTTAGGATATTGGCACGTCGCGGACGACAACCTTTCAGAGAAAGTGTTTGGCGATGGCAGTTTCAAGTTGTGACGGATAATGAGAAATTGATAATTAATTGTTTTGAATAAGAATGTGAAATAGAACAGTCGGTCGGGAATTAGGCAGTGTGCATTTTAAAAAATGGCACATTGATTATTTAGGATATTGACAGATCGCGGATGACAATGTTTCGGAAGAAGTGTGTCGTAAAGTGCAATTTTTATTTATGGCGGATAATAAGAAATTGGTAAAATGATTGTTTTAAATGAACATGTCAAATTGACTAGTGGGTTGGGAGTCAAGAAATATGCATTTTAAAGAATAGCACGCTGACTATTTAGAATATTAACAGACCACGGAAGATAATGTTTTGGAGAAAGTGTTTCGTGAAAGATCATTTTTATTTCTGACGGATGATAAGGAATTGGCAAAGCAATTGTTTTAAATTAAGATACATGTCAACTGGTCCAGTAGTTCAATAATGTAATTATCAGTGTGACGGACTGCAAACAATGTATTAACAGGTGGCGGACGAGAATGTGTCGGAAGAAGTGTTCGGTGAAGGGCAATTTTTATTTATAACGGATAGTAAGAAATTGGCAAAATAATTATTTTAAATGAAGGCACATGGCAAATAGATCAGTAGGTCGAGGGTCAAGGAATATGTGTTTTAAAGAATGGCACGCTGACTATTTAGGATATTGACAGATCGCGGACGAGAATGTTTTGGGAGAAGTGTTTGGTGAAGTGCAATGTTTATTTATGGCGGGTAATAAAAATCGGCAACATGATCATTATAAATGAACATGTTAAATAGACCAGTGGGTTGGGAGTCAAGAAATGTGCACCTTAAAAAATGACACGCTGAATATTTACGATATTGATAGATCGCGGATGAAAATGTTACGGAATAAGTGTTTGGTGAAGAGCAATTTTTATTTATGGCGGATAATAAGGAATTGGCAAAATAATTATTTTAAATAAATATGTCAAATAGACCAGTGAGTCTATTGTGAGTGTGACTCCTAGTGAGACAAACTAACTATTTAGAATATTAACAGATCGCGGATGAGAATGTTTTGGAAGAAATGTCTGCTGAAGGCAGTTTTGAGTTGTGGCGGATAATAAGGAGTTCTTGGAGTTAATGACATGACGGCATACGTCAAATAAATATTCCAGTACTTTGATACTGTAATTCTCAGCGAGCCGTACTTCAAACGATCTGTTAAAATATCGCGAACGACAATGTTTCAGAAGTGTTTGGTGAAAGGTCATTCTTATTTCTGACGGATAATAAGGAATTGGCAAAATAATCGTTTTAAAGTAAGATGCATGCCAAATGGTCCAGTAATTCAATAATGTAATTATCAGTGTGACGTGCTTCAAACAATGTATTAACATATCGCGAATGACAATGTTTCGGAAGAAGTGTTTGGTGTAAGATAATTTTTATTTATGGCGGATAATAAGAAATTGGCAAAATAATCGTTTTAACTGAAGGCACATGGCAAATAGATCAGTAGATCAAGAGCCAAGAAATGCGCATTGTAAAGAATGCTAGCGGAATTATTGGAATGAACGCACATGTCAAATAGTGCAGGTGACCAATACTATAATAATCAGCGTGATGAATTTCAAATAATGTCTTAACAAATCGCCAGTGAATATTACGAAGAACATGTTTGGACGCGAGCAATTTTTATTTACAATGCATAATAAAACTAATGCAAATGCTACTCCTATTTTATTTCTTGTTATTATTCATAAACAAGATTGGATTAATACAAAATATATTTTAAGTGATATCTAACTTTCCATAATTGAAATTAAATGATTTTTACAATTGACTGATTATGAAAATGGTATAAGTCCATTTACAGCCCGTAAATATATATTATTTTAGTTAAATTCGCCTAAAAGAAATTTATATAATCAATTGACATATTGATAAATTAGTAGAAACATTGCCAGACTTGACATAATTAATTTATATTTTTGAATTGACTAATATGCTAACCTTTAATTTTCTCGAAACAACATAAAATGGACTTGCACCACTTTCAAAATAAACGGTCCAAATAAGGATTCCGGTATTCTTACTTGTGCGATGCGATTAAATATCCTTTCAACCTTTTCATTTTCATGAATATTAACATTTTCGCGTAAAACAGCAGTCTAAAGTCGCTAAGCTTTCAAAAAAGGCAAATTCTGTTCTTATAACATTTTTTACCCGACAAACCGTACCTCTCCTCTATTTTTAAACTCATCTAAATTAAATCACTGTGTTTACAAAAAAAAAAAAATTGCGAAATCAGTAATATCGTAATAATTGTTTCTTTTTTTTTATTATCCTCTGAAAATTACATTTTGATACTGCCGACTCTTAATTCTTTGTACAATACTTTAGAAACTTTACTTTATATACTTTATTTTATATACTCGAAAAATATACATTAGAAAATTGTCAGTTCGTCGGAAAACTTAAACTTTCAAGAACAGCAAAATTCTATTTTTATTTGCCGTAAAACAAGCCAATAGAAGCATTAGAAATAACGCAATAATCGCTAAAATGGAAGCTAAATACTGTTCATTTTAAGTTGTTTCAATAATTGCCAGCTTATAAAGTTTTAATTAGCGCCAGTTTGACAAAGACATTCAACTTTCCAGAAAAGAAAAATTCTGTTTCTACTTTTACTTCCCTCCTACTTAAACCCTTTTCAATTGAGTCGTCCTACATACAATTTAACAGAACCGATTAAAGCGTACGTCAATAATATTGTAATAATTAATTAATACTTTCATCAGCGTGTATACGCTGACCTTTATTTTTTTCGAAACAACATAAATAGGACATGCACCACTTTCAAAATAAGCGGTCCATCTAATAATAATGAATATACAATAAATTGCTAAATTCAGCTTCTAGATGGGCGATTCAGACAGTAGTAGTAGCAAAATTTATAATAAAACCACTTATCCTGCGTTCGACGTGTATACACATTACTTGATTTTAATTTCGCACCCTGTGGTTCATTTCTAAAATTAAATTTCATATTTAACTGGTTAATCGAACTCTGCAATAGTGTAACCTCTTTAAAATAATTCATTGACAAAACGCCTATGATAATATTTCGGTGGAAGTGTTTAGCCACAGGCAATTTTGAACTCTGACGAATGAGTTTGTGAAATTATTGAAACGGTGGCACATGTCAGTCAGTCAATGTGCGTTTTAAAGAATGACACGTTGAGATTATTAGGATATTGACAGGTTGCGGACGACAATGGATGCTTTTCTCACTGCGAATTTTGATTTATGTCGGATAGTAAGGTTTGCGGAATGACTGAATTGAAGGCACATATCCAATAGTCTAGCAGTTTAACGTCGTATCAATCAGTGCAGCGTGTTTCAAATAATGTATCAACGGATCGCGCACGACAATGTTTCGGTGAAAGTGTTTGGCGGTGGCAGTTTTGGGTCGCGGCGAATAATGAGCAGCTCGCGGAATTGTTGAAAGGAAGCATGTGCCAAATAGTTCAGTAGTTTAATACTGTAATAACCGCGGTGATGTATTTCTTATTGGGAGATCGGTGAAAGTGGTTGGAGAGGAGCAATTTTTATTTAAAACGGACAATAAGGAGTTTTTTAACATAATGGTTTTAGATTTTCTTAGGTTGTTTTGGAATTTAGTTTAGAAAAACCAGGCGACGTGCATTGAAAAAAATTATACGCTTTATATTATAAAAATTATACGATTATTATAGTATTGATACATTGCAAACGAGAGTATTTTGTGTAATGCGTGTTTAATTGCAAATTTTTATTATGTTTGACAATAAGGAACTCGTGGAATTGTTGAAACAAAACATGTGCCAAATAGTTCAGTAGTTTAATACTGCAATAACCATTATAATGTATTTCTTATTGAGAGATCGCTGAAAGTCGTTGGAGACGAGCAATTTTTATTTACAACAGACAATAACATTTTCCAACATAATTGTTTGAGATGTAGTTACATTTCAAATAGTCCAGAATATTTAAAGCCGAGTAATGTGTTTTGCAAATATTTTTCGTTGCTTACAAGTACGTTAATAGATTATAGATAACAGTGTTTCATGTAATGCGTGGTCGATTGCAAATTTTGATTATTTGCGGATTACGAGGATTTCAAGAAATGACTATTTGAAATTGAGGCACTTGTCAAATAATCTAGTAGGTCAAAAATCAGGCAGTGTCCATTTTAAAAAATTGTACGTGCAAATTTAGTAATAGTAATGACACATTGCAAGCGAGAATATTTTGTGTAATGCGTGTTTAATCGCAATTTTTATTATGTCTGATTATAAGGAGTTCGCGGAATTATTGGAACGAAGCATGTGCCAAACAGTTCAGTAGTTTAATACCATAATAACCGCGGTGATTTATTTCTTATTGAGAGATCGGTGAAAGTGGTTGGAGGAGGAGCAATTTTTATTTACAACGGACAATAAGGAGTTTTTCAACATAATTGTTTTAGATGAAGTTACATCTCAAATAGTTCAGTATATTGAAAGCCGAGTAATGTGTTTTGCAAATATTTTGCGTTGTTTGCAAGTAGGTTCATATATTATGAACGACAGTGTTTCAAAATTGCAAATTTTGATTATTTCCGGATTATGAGTTCACAAAATTACGCTTTGAAATGGGGACACTTGTCAAATAATCCGGTAGGTCAAAAAATAGGCAGTGTGCATTTAAAAAAATTGTACGTTGAACATCATAGTATGGAGATATTGCAAACCAGAATGTTCTATGTAATGCGTGTATAATCGCAAATTTTGATTATTTACGAATTATGCGAAGTGTAAGAAATTACTGTCTGAAATGAAGATACTTGTCAAATAATCCGGTAGGTCAAAAATCGGGAAGCTTGCATTAAAAAAAATTGTACGCCGGTTATTATAGTAATGAGATATTGCAAACTAGAATGCGTGTTTAATCGCAAATTTTTATTTATGTCTGACAATAAGGAACTTGCGGAATTGTTGAAACGAAGCATGTGCCAAATAGTTCAGTAGTTTAATGCTGTAATAACCGCTGTGATGTATTTCTTATTGAGAGATCGGTGAAAGTGCTTGAAGAGGAGCAATTTTTATTTACAACGGACAATAAGGAGTTTTTCAACAAAATTGTGTTAGATGAAGTTACATCTCAAATAGTCCAGTACATTGAGAGCCGAGCAATGTGTTTTGCAAACATTTTGCGTTGTTTGCAAGTAGGTTCATATATTATGGACGGCAGTGTTTCATAATTGCAAATTTTGATTATTTCTGGATTATGAGAAGTTCACAAAATTACGGTTTGAAATGAAGCCTCTTGTCAAATAATTCGGTAGGTCGAAAATCGGGCAGCTTGCGTTTAAAAAAATTGTACGCTGATTATTATAGTATGGAGACATTGCAAACGTATTTTATGTGATGCTTGTATAATTGCAAATCTTTATTATGTTTGGCAATAAGAAATTCGCGGAATTGTTGAAAGGAAGTATCTGCCAAATAATCCAGTAGTTTAATACTGTAATAACCGCGGCGATTTATTTCTTATTGAGAGACCGGTGAAAGTGCTTGGAGAGGAGCAATTTTTGTTTACAACCCACAATAAGGAGTTTATCAACATAATTGTTTTAGATGTAGTCACATGTCAAATAGGCCAGCAAATTGGAAGTAAGTCAAGTAATGTGTTTTGCAAATATTTTACTTTAATTGCAAGTAGATTCATATATTATGGACGACAGTGTTTCATGATTGCAAATTTTGATTATTTGTGAATTATGAGAATTTCAAGAAATTACTGTTTGAAATGCAGCCACTTGTCAAATAATTTGGTGGGTCAAAAATCGAGCAGTTTGCATTTCAAAAAATTGTACGCTGACTATTATAGTATGGAAACATTGCAAACGAGAATATTTATGTAATGCGTATTTAATCGCAAATTTGTATTATGTCTGATTTTAAGGAATTATTGAAACGAAGCATGTGCCAAATAGTCCAGTAGTTTAATACCATAATAACCGCCGTGATGTATTTCTTGTTGAGGCATCGGTGAAAGTGGTTGGAGAAGAGCAATTTTTATTTACAACCGACAATAAGGAGTTTTTCAATATAATTGTTTTAGATGAAGTCACGTGTCAATTAGACCAATAGGTTGAAAGTAAGTCGAGTAATGTGTTTTGCAAATATTTTACGTTACTTGCAAGTAGGTACATATATTTTGAACGACAGTGTTTCATGTAATGCGTGGTTAATTCCAAATTTTGATTATTTGCGGATTATGCGAAGTTCTAGAAATGACTGTTTGAAATAAAGCCACTTGTCAAATAATCAGGCGGCGTGCATTTAAAAAACTTATACCTTGATCATTATAGTAATGGAACATTGCAAACGAGAATATTTTATGTAATGCGTATTTGAAGACCAGCAACGTTTATTTCCGTCCGATAATAAAGCATTACCGCGATTTACGGAAATAGTTTTCTAGGTTGAAAATTAAGTGACAAGTATTTTAAATACTTCACGTTATTTTAAACGGTATCAATACATCACGAACGTTATTGTTTCGTGTAATACGTGTTTGATTGCAAATTTCCGTCTGTATCGGATAATGAGGGTCATAAAAACATTCAAGTTACGATATGTTGATGCGTGCTTGAAGACCAGCAATGCTTATTTCCATCCAATAATAAAGTATTACAGCGATTTACATGGGTTTATAAAATCATTTTTTATCTGAGAAAGTCATGCGACAAATAATCACTAGGATGAAAATTACGTAACGAATATTTTAAATACTTCACATCGTTTTAAACGGTATTAATACATTAAAAATACAATAATTCAAATAAATGCATTTCAAATAATTTTATGTTAATTATTACAATGTTGACAGATTACGAACGTCAATATTTCGTGTAATGCATATTTGAAAATCAGTAATGTTTATTTCGGTCGAATAATAAAGTATTACCGTGATTTACATAAATTCGTAAAATATACCTAACCAAAATTAACTAACGAATATTTCAAATACTTCACCTTCTTTTAAACGGTATTAATACATTGCAAATGTTACTGTTTCGTGTGATACGTGTTTGATTGTAAATAAATGCATTTCAAATAATGCTATGTTGATTATTACAATATTGACAGATTACAAACGTCAATATTTCGTGTAATGCGTATTTGAAGACCAGAAATGCTTATTTCCGTCCGATAATAAGGTATTATCGCGTTTACATAGGTTCGTAAAATAAGTTTTTATCTGAGAAAGTCATGCGTCAAATAGTTTACTAGATTGAAAATTAAGAAACGACTATTTTAAATACTTCACATTCTTTTAAACGTTATTGTTTCATATAATACGTGTTTGATTGCAAACAAATGCATTTTATATGATACTATATTGATTATTACAATATTGACAGATTACAAACGTCGAAAATTCGTGTAATGCTTATTTGAAGACCAGCAGTGCATTTGCATGGGTTTACGAAATAATTTTGTCTGCGATAATCATGTGCCAAATAGTCTACTCTGTTGAAAGTCATAATCATGAGTTTATTGCGTTTTTATGAGTATTTAATTGAAAATGTTGATTTATGTCTTGTAATAAGGAGTCCGCCGAATGATTGAAATTAAGGTACATGACACATAGTTCACTAAATCGAAGGTCTAGGAACATTTGCGATCATTTTACGCTGATTATTATAGTATTGACAGATTTCAGACGACAATGTTTCTCTGCGGGAAACAGATTGCGAATGACAATCTGGCGTTGTGCGTGTTTGGAGGTGGGCAAATATATTCGCGTCAGATAATAGACAGTTGTCGCGATTGACATTACAACGCGTATCAAGACGGGCAATTTTCATTTGCGTTCATTAATAAGCAGTTAGTGCCGCTGATACGTTTTCATAAAGTATTTTTGTTGGACGCCACAGTCAGTATGTTACGTCGAAAGTAGTAGTAAATTAGCAGTTCTTTGTAGCGGAATATTGTAAATAATGTTTTGAGAGACAAGGAACGATTATTTAAAATAATTTTACGTTGTTTTCAACGATGTAAGTAAATTGAGGAACAATATTCTAGCTTTTACAAATATACCACCTGACGGGCAATTTTTATTTACCTTCATTAATAAGTAGTTAGTGCCACTGATACATCTTCATAAAGTAATTTTTGTTGGACAGCATAGTCAGACTGTTACATCGAAAGTAGTAGTAAATTAGCAGTTGTTTATAGCGGAATTTTGTAAATAACGTTTTGAAATACAAGTACCGATTATTTCAAATAATTTTACGTTATTTGCAACGATGTAAGTAAATTGAGGAAAAATATTCCGGCTTTTATGAATATACCAACTGACGGGCAATTTTCATTTGCGTTCATTAATAAGTAGTTAGTGCTGATACATCTTCATAAAGTAATTTTTGTTGGACAGCATAGTCAGATTGTTACGTCGAAAGTAGCAGTAAATTAGCAGTTGTTTGTAGCGGAATTTTGTAAATAATGTTTTGAAATACAAATACCGATTATTTCAAATAATTTTACGTTATTTTCAATAATATGAGCAAATCAGGGAAAAAATGTTCTAGCTTTTATGAATATATCAACTGACGGGCAATTTTTATTTACGTTCACTAATAAGCAATTAGTGCCACTGATATATCTTCATAAAGTAATTTTTGTTGGATAGCACAGTCAGTATGTTACGACGAAAGTAGTAGTAAATCAGCAGTTATTCGTAGTAGAATTTTGTAAATAATATTTTGAAAGACAAGTAACGATTATTTCAAATCATTTTACGTTATTTTCAACGATGCGGATAAATTGGGAAAAAATATTCCAGCTGACGGGTAATTTTCATTTGCGTCCGTTAATAACCAATTAGTACGGCTGATACGTCTTCATAAAGTATAATAATTCTTATTGGACGGCAGTCAGACTGTTACGTCGAAAGTAGTCATAAAATAGCAGTTGTTTGTAGCGGAATTTTGTAAATAATATTTTAAGGGACAAGTAACGATTATTTCAAATCATTTTACGTTATTTTCAGTGAAGCAAATAAATTGCGGAAAAATATTACAGCTTTATAAACATTGCATTAGTTTCAGTTAATACTTTATTAGGTGCTATGAAAAGCAGTTATTCAAAATGGAATTTCATCTCAAACAATCTGATATTCAAATTCCAATAAATTCAAATAAATAAAACTGCATTCCTTTTCTCCAACTGATTTCTGTATATAGAATCGCCATAAGACCAATCTTATCACGATTATTCGGATCCCTTCTACAACAGTGTGTGATTTCTGATGTTTCGAGGCATTAAATACAATTTACAATCATAACACACCACTGAAATAAAAAATATCGCAAAAATTCAAATAAATGAAATAGATTTTTTTCGGCTGATTTTTGTATATAGAATTAGCACAAGGCCAATTTTATCACGATTATTCGGATCCCTCTATTATAATATATAATATCTGTAATCTCTATAGAAATTCAATGTTTTCTTACTATTGAAAATTGCATCTACTATGCCACAAAATTTCACCATGTTTCGGAGCATTAATTTCAATTTACAACAATAACAAACCATCGAAATAAAAAATGCAGCAAAAGTTGAAATAAATGAAATAGATTTTTTTTTCGACTGGTTTTTGTATATTCAATCACCACAAGGCCAATTTTATTACGATTATCCGGATGCCTCTACAACAATGTGTGACTTCTCATGTTCCGAGGCATTAAATACAATTTACAACCATAACAAGCTATCGGAATAAAAAATGCAGCAAAAGTTGAAATAAATGAAACAGCATTCCTTTTTTTCCAACTGATTCTATAATATATAATTTCACTATAAGGCCAATTTTATATCGATTATCCGGATCCTTCTATTATAATACATGATATCTATAATTTCTATAAAAATTCAATGTTTTCTTACGATTGAAAATTGTATCTACTATGCCTGAAAATTTCACCATGTTTCGAGGCATTAAATTCAATTTACAACCTAACAAGCCATCGAAATAAAAAATGCAGCAAAAGTTGAAATAAATTAAATAGAATTTTTTTTCGCCTGATTTTTGTATGTAGAATTAGCACAAGGCCAATTTTATCACAATTATCAGGATGTCCTTTACAACGGTGTGTAACTTCTGATGTTTCGAGCGATTAAATACAATTTGCAACTATGACAAGCGGATGAAATAAAAAATGTCGCAAAAATTAAAATGAATGAAACAGCATTCCTTTTTTCGAACTGATTTTTGTATATAGAATTAGCACAAGGCCAATTTTATCACGATTATCAGGATGTCCTTTACAACAGTGTGTGACTTCTGATATTTCGAGGCATTAAATACAATTTATAATTATAATAAACCATCGAAATAAAAAATGCAGCAAAAGTTGAAATAAATGAAACAGCATTCCTTTTTTCCAACTAATTTTTGTATATAGAATCAGAACAAGGCCAATTTTATCACGATTATTCGGATCCCTCTACAACAGTGTGTGACTTCTGATATTTCGAGGCATTAAATTCTATTTACAACCATAACAAACCAGCCAAATAAAAAATATTGCCAAAATTCAATTAAATGAAATAGAATTTTTTTTCGCCTTATTTTTATATCTAGAATTAGTACAAGGCCAATTTTATCACGATTATCCGAACTCCCTCTACAACTTCTGATGTTTTCTTCGGTAGAAACTCACGTTGGCACAAATGTGTTGTCTGTCTTTGCCATCAGACGTTTCGATGCGATCGAGGAAACTTTCTGATCGATGCGCACATTTTTCGAAACTATCACGCGAGTTCTTCAGAATCGCGGTTGAACTGTGGCAAGTATCAAAGTTTGACACCCTGAAAAATGTCTGCCTTCTTAGCAAAGCTGCGTACAATTCCGTTATTCGTTACTTTTCATTTTTGCGCTGCGGCGAACAAAAATGGGAAACACGTTCAGTGTGTTGATCGATGCGGTTGTAAGTTGCGTGAAAATATTTTGATAACAGGTCACTTGGACGCTATCTCTGATTGTCGAGATAAGATATGACGCCAGATTTAGCTTTCGTAAATGAACGTGAGGTCAGCAGCGCGAACGTTTAACGTTGCGGGCGTTTTATTGTTTTGTTGGAATGCGATTGCTTAAGTCTTTGACTACTAAAGGCGTATATAGACGCCCTTTATATATTTTTTAATATAACACCTTTATTTTAGTACTATTGAGTGCATTAAAAAAAGTTATAAATGGTATACAATTTTTTTTATTTATTAGATATAAGTTCTTGGAACGCATATATTTTATACAAATACGTATCAGGTAAAGAGTTACATACCGATAATGTCATCTGCCTTTCGTTTGTTTATCAAAATAAAAGGACCTAAAGTACCACGATTATTAACCCTTTGACTGCTAAAAGCGTATATATATGTCTTCACAAGTCCGTCAATATAATATCCATCAATAATCCATCAATATACAATACAAAAGGTGTAAATATACGGCCTCTATATTTTTTTTACTATAACACCTTTATTTTAGTACTATGGAGTGCATTAAAAAAAGTTATAAATGGTATACAATTTTTTTTTATTTATTAGATATAATTATTTGGAACGCATATGTTTTATACAAATACATATCAGGTAAAGAGTTACAATTCGCGACATTTCGTTTACTGCTGATAAAAGAAATATTTGGAAAATGTTTACGAAGTTTAAATACATACCAAGGGAAAAGAAATACTGACAATCGTTTACGTCTTATTGAAAGGCATTTTCCAAGTACATATTTTAATCCAACTGCGAAAAAAAAATCAAACGCGAAAATATGTGGTATGTACTAAACATAAAATTCGGTGAGAAAGTAGATATAAATGCAAAAAATGCAATGTAGGTTTATGCGTTGATATATGCTTTCGAATATACCATACAAAAATTGATTCTGAAATTTTTCTATTATAATTTTATTATCTTTATTCGTTCATTATTGTTTTATTATTCATCTTATTATTATGTTAACGCTATGAAAATATCCTGTTAAAGTCGTCAAACCCTGTGTTACATTATAAATTTTAGGTGCACATAGGTGCAGTCGTAAAGTGCAATTGCATATTTTTTTTTTTTACAGTACCTTATGTCTTTTTCTTGCATTACTTCAATTATTCCCCGGGTCGTTTTGGTGATAACGATAACAGAAAACGCGTGTGTTAATTAAAGTATTAATATTCTTCCGGTCGCGGTATTTTTAGCTGCACTTAACAGTAACTCTTTCAACAACTTTTTTACTTAAAACATAAATTTGTATGAAATTGATAGAAACTGTAAAATAGGATGCATTTTAGGTATTATTTAGAAAGATTCTTTAAAAAATTATTTAACCCTCTGTGGGCTTATGTGACTTTGAAGTTACATATCGATGAATCAATATTTTATTAATATTTAAATTTTTGCAGTTGAAAATTGCCGTTTAGAAATTTAAACTATTTTCATAGACGTCCTGCAAACTTTGTGCTGGAAAAGTAATAATATTTTTATTATTACTTTTCTATTATTATTATATATATACTACTCTATTATTATTATTACTTTTCTACTAACGTTACTAAAATTTGTTGTTTGAAAAATGACAATGTTCAAATGTGCGTTATTTAAATTGCCGCATGAAAGTTTACGGTACAGAAAATTAGGTCTTTCGAATTCACCGCCTGAAACATTTATATTCTTGTAAATGAAAATTGCCGTTTGGAAACTGAAACTATTTTCATATACATCAGTCAGAATGACTAGTCTTTAGAAAAAAAATGCTTAGTGGTGTTTCGAGTCTTTATTTACTTTTAAAAAATGACGAAAAAAGTTGAATAATATTAATTGTAATACAAACATAGATTTATAGACATTATCGATTAATCAAACGCTTAATTGTTTTTGATTCATCGGTCACAATTTTTTACATATGTAAATTTTCCTCAGTGTACACTATCCGCATACACTTTTTTTGCATATATTGCCTTCGTTCGAAAGAGTTGCTCATCTACCGTAATATAAGCTCCTGGTTTGAAGCAATTTTGGCTATTTTCAACAAATATGTTGTTTAGCCGCGCGAATTTGTAGGACTCACACGACTCAGTCCGTGATGACAATGTTCAAATGCGCGTTATTTAAATTGCCGGCGACCCGTCACAAATTTGGTTCTGGGAAGGGTCTGTTTAAGGGTTAGGTAACCAAATACTAATTTTCTAACAACGACTGTTTAATGCTATACAGCGTGCAGCTCTAGGCGGACTGACGACGCAATGCGTTAAGTGCATAGGTGCCTTCCCGATTCGTAAAGTCTCGGCCCCTTTCGTCAAAACACTTGAAGATCCTCGGCACTGACTTCGGCAGTGACACACGAGGCACGCTTGGCCCTCTTAGGCACGAACATATGTTCCAAACTGTTAAAACTAAAGCGAATTTGTCTCTTTGTAAACGTTGACTCCTCTGATTTTTTTGTCGAAACCAATGTAACATAGAATCTCGGTAAAATCACATCTTCTCATAGTTATGGAAAAAAATGTTGGTCCCCACTTGTTATTCCATAAATATTCAAGTCTCAAAGTGTTTCCTTCGTACGCCCCACGTGCATATAATATTGCAATAAACGCCTTCAATTTTGCTTGCCTAAGTGTCCATTTTTCCTCTAAACTCGGGATGCTTCTAACTGTGTACAAGTTTTGACATGTTCTAAAATATGGTGGTCAATTAGTAATAAAAATGCGCTACTTAGCTTCCTTTTCATAATATTTCTTTTTGCATGTCCTGTAGGGCCAGGTACATCCTTGAAAATGCACTCAATTGCTAATCTTCGAGCAACACCTCCTCCTTCAATTTTTTGGAATCATATATTCTGAATATCATATATTTTGAAATCATATTTTGGCATCATATATTCTGTCCCGAAAAAACGTTGCAGTACTTATCAAATGTAGCTGCCCCAAGGTCATTTCATCACATTGAAACATGCACCAGTCATTTTGACTGATACAGTAAAGCCTGTTTTTGTGCGGTGGATAGGGACCGCATAAAAGAAATCGTACAAAAAAATATTCGAAAATTTTATAAATTCTTACATATAATAAACAATTTTGTGCGATATAGTACCTAACATTTTTTTATGCGGTGGATAGGGACCGCATAAAAAAAGTCGGACTTAGAAAATACATCAATAATTTATGAAATAGATGAGAGAATGCTTTCAATTAAAGTAAATAATTAAATTAGACCTAAAGAAATTGTAAAAATATTTAATTCTTCATTGTACATATACATGGAGAAGTTTTCACATTACATATTAAATAGTTTGCTGCTACTCGTCGTAATCCAAAACGCGCATCTTCTTGCGATGAATTGGTTGAAAATTGCTTTCGTCGCTTAAAGATAGGATTTCAATTGATTTGTTTTTTGCTACCATAAACTCAGTGATCAGTTTTTGTGACGACTGGTCAGTTGCTTGTAAACGCCACGATAGTGAGACATGCATGATCTCAGTTCTTTTTGGAATTTTAAGCGTCTTTCCGCATTGATATCTATTTTAAGAAAACGCGTTTCCAATTTTTTCGAAATTTGGATCCCTGCATATATTTTATCTGCTGTAATAGATTCCGGTTCTTCTTGTCCATTTTCATAATCTATCAAACTATTGATAATGTCACTATCATCGACAGTTTGGTCCTCAATCATCTCGTCTAGGTCATTGTCGCCAAAAGAATCAAAGCCTTCTCCGCCGATGTTATGTGCGAGCGCACTAATTTCAGATAATAACGTTGACGTGTTTTCGGTAACGTTTCGATTAATTACACATTCATATATTTCGTCCACAACATGTACCATATATGTACATTGATAGGAAAAATTAAACTGGTGCTAACGCCGCCTAGATTCATATACCGCATAAAAAAAAATCGCACAAAAAAGGACCGCACAAAAATAAAATCGCACAAAACCAATCGCACAAAAAAGGACCGCACAAAAACATGTTTTACTGTATTGTTATAAGTGTCAATAACAAAAAATATATTTGTTACGAATACATATAAAATAATACAAAGTTCATAAAACTGATTCTTTAGTTATGCTTACAAAAGTCACGATATCATTTCGGAAAGAAAATGTTACATGCAGTAGGAATTTTGAATTGAAACTGCAAGACCAGTCATTTTGACTGGTCTGGTAAATGTAGTGTTAACCGTGAAACCGTTCAATCGTCAGTTTTTGCGTATTTTTGGGATCTATGCAAAATCTGGATGTATGACGCGAATGTGTTAATGGTCATCCGCTGTAGTAGAGTTCAAAAACTGGCCGAAGGACGCAATATTCTATGCCATTACGACACTATTGTTCACGAATACGCGGACCAAGTCGCCCGAAACGCAAAATTCGGCAGAGAACGTGTAACAAATGCTTTTGTGAGATTCCCGATGCGTTGCCCAGCGTGCAATGCGAAGTAAATATTGTTTGCGTGAGATTTGTTTTGCGGATGCCGCGATGTGAAGCGTGGAATGCCGTTGAATGTTGAGAAGAATTGATGACATTTGAATTTTCTATAAAATGTCAGCTGTTTGTCGGCTTTTTTTGTTAAGAAATTGATACAAACCGAAAACCGTACTTTTGTAACTAATCAGCCGATTTTTGACTCCAGTTGGAAACGTAACGATTAATTAATCGTTTCATGCAAAGTAACATTTTTACGCAGAATTGTCTTAAGTATAAACGTATAGTTAAAAAATAAACCGATATCTCAAGTATCTATAAAATGTTTGCTGTTTGACGGCTTTTTTTTGTTAATAAATTGATATAAATCGAAAACCGTGCTTTTATAACTAATCAGCCAATTTTTGAGTCCAGTTTGAAACGTAACGATTAATTAATCGTTTCATGCAAAGTAACATTTTTACGCAGAATTGTCTCAAGTATAAACGTATAGTTAAAAAATAAACCGATATCTCAAGTATCTATAAAATGTCAGCTGTTTGCCGGCTTTTTTTGTTAAGAAATTGATATAAACCGAAAACCGTGCTTTTATAACTAATCAGCCGATTTTTGAGTCCAGTTTGAAACGTAACGATTAATTAATCGTTTCATGCAAAGTAACATTTTTACGCAGAATTGTCTCAAGTATAAACCTATAGTTAAAAAATAAACCGATATCTCAAGTATCTATAAAATTTCAGCTGTTTGGCGGCTTTTTTTGTTCAGAAATTGATATAAATCGAAAACCGTGGTTTAAAATATACACAAAAACATAAAATATACAATTTCAATATAAAACATAAAACATAAAATATACAATTTCGATATAAAACATAAAACATAAAATATACAATTTCAATATAAAACATACAACATAAAATATACAATTTCAATATAAAACATAAAACAAAATATACAATTTCAATTGTATTACATTATAAAACTTAAAGCATAAAAATTGGCGGTTATGCGAGAGATTTGCGATTATCACATTTTGATGCTGGGTATGTAGAGTATTTTGCTATTGTATTGACACTTTAATATAAGACAGCGTTTTATTGAGCAGAGAGAGTTATATTTTATATCTCTAAACTGCAGATTTCTATAAAGTACCAAAGTGTTTTGCAGATGCTTCATTATAAAGCATATTCGTCATGAAACGTAAAATTCGGTGAATATTTTATTGATTTGTGACGTTCGCATTTTGTAAAAAAAAAATGCCTTATACCTAAAGCATCTAAAAAAACATTTAAATATTGCCGTGATGCTTTGGTATGAAACATAACAATTTCTTGGACCGGGTCACAGTTTCTAAAATGCAGATTTTTATAAAATACCTTAGAGTGACCTACTGTTTCAATGTGAAACGTAGGATTTTGCTGAACGTCAGGAATTTGTGAAATTTGAACTGGCGGAAAGTACTGTCGCATATTTATGACTGAATATTCGAATTTTAGTGATATTTTACACGTTATATGTCGATCAACGCGAAAAAGTTCGCATTCGATGGCTTATTCTAATTATTTTATTTTCAAATTAAATTATTGCATCCAAATCAAATCAGTTCACTAAATATATACATATATAATAAAAAAAAGTATTTTTCAATTTATTATTTTTTTATTGTTTAATACATTTTTTATTATATATATATATAATAAAAAATATATATATATATATTATAAAAAAACATTCCTGTCAGAGTCACATCATTTAAACCCGTTTGACAATAAAAATAAGTTCAGATACTCGGCAAATATCTTTACAATGAATTTTCCATACTTTAACATTTTTATTAACCCAGCCGCTTGAAAAAATTTGTTTTTGCGTTAAGGGATTTTTTTTTAATTCTGTTGGCACGTCATCTGTTCACAATTTCTATAATATTATTGGGTGCGCATATTAGAATTTCCTTATAGAAGGTTACCGGTGACCATAGATCGGCTGATCTCATCAAAATTTTCGCCGATCACGTATTTCGTTAGGCAATATATGACCTAAAATGCATTCATCATTGTGTGCAAATGCAGTTACTCATATTAATGCAATAGCCAACTTATCAAAAGTTTTATTATATGAGGACTTAGTAACGTCACGAATTACATATAATATATATATATATGTGGTGATTTAATTAAAAATTAATTATTACGGAAATCAATAAAAAAAAATATGCCACATCAAACATTTTATGAAGACTTAGTAACGTTACCAATTATACATATGCATATATATATGGTGATTTAATTAAAAATTAATTATTACGGAATTCACTAAAAAAAAATTTGCCAGATCAAATATTTTATGAAGACTTTGTAATATTACGAATTATACATATGCATATATATGTGGTGATTTAATTAAAAATTAATTATTACGGAATTAATAAAAAAACTTAGTATCGTTACAAATTATATATATATGGGGATTTAATTAAAAATTAATTATTACGGAATCAATAAAAAAAAATATGCCAGACCAAATATTTTATGAAGACTTACTAATGTTAGGAATTATGCATATGCATACATATATGGTGATTTAATTAAACATGAATTATCTCGGAATTAATAAAAAAAATGCCAAATCAAACATTTTATGAAGACTTAGTAACGTTACAAATTATACATATACATACATATACGAGGATTTAATTAAAAATTAATTATTACGGAATTAATAAAAAAAAATTAGTACAGTTACGAATTACATACGTACATATATATGGGGATTTAATTAAAAATTAATTATTACGGAATCAATAAAAAAAAATATGCCAGATCAAATATTTTATGAAGACTTGGTAATGTTATGAATTATACATATGCATACATATATGGTGATTTAATTAAAAATTAATTATCTCGGAATTAATAAAAAAAATATGCCAAATCAAACATTTTATGAAGACTTAGTAACGTTACAAATTATACATATACATACATATATGAGGATTTAATTAAAAATTAATTATCTCGGAATTAATAAAAAAAAGATGCCAAATTAAACATTTTATGAAGACTTAGCAACGTTACAAATTATACATATGCATACATATATGAGGATTTAATTAAAAATGAATTATGACGGAATTAATAAAAAAATTTAGCATCGTTACGAATTATATATGTACATACATATATATGCGGATTTAATTAAAAATTAATTACTACGAAATTAATAAAAAAAAATATGCCGGATCAAACATTTTATGAAGATTTATTAACGTTACAAATGATACATATACGTACATGTATGGACATTTAATTTAAAATTACTTAAAATATATTTTCAATTGATCCAATTTTTGCTTATAAATAATAAGAAGAAATAAAATAGGAGTTGCATTGTAAATAAAAAAAAGTTTGCACTGAATCAATTACAAACTATGTGATATTCCATTCCTTTAAAAAATGTACTTACAGTACTTTTAAAATAAATCGTCCGTATATTAATTTTCACTAAAATTGTCATTTAAAAAGCAATCCATAATGACTCTTCACACATGACGCGTACAATCGTCACAACCAGATACTGTCACTTCGTAATTACTCGTCAAAAACAGCCGACTGGTTAATTGAAAGCAGCCGATTATCGGAGATAATACAAAATACTCGGCGATAGCATGTTATTAGCGGCGTACTAATTGAATCAGCCGTTAATCTCCCCAAAGTTTGCCGGCGACTTTTTTGTCTTTTTTGTCTCCGGCCGATAACGATCGTCGCTCGCCAGATTATCATCTGCGCTCCTCCGCTCGAGAAACGTCGCGAACTTTAATTCCGGTAATGGAAATGTACGTGAAAACGTGCGCAATAAACGTAGTTCGCCACTTTTTCGCACGAATTTATTATCTATACGGTGTGTTTGTTTTTTCTCGTGTTTTCTACACGCTGTCTTTAGATGTCAGTTACTTCGATACATTATATCTATTTTGTCTATTTAACACTAGAACTACCGCACCAGTCATTTTGACTGGTTTTACAATTTGATTTAAATATTTCTACTTTATGTTACATTTTTTTTCCGAAATGGTGTAATGACTTTTGCGGTGATAACTAAAGAAATAGTAAAATATATTTTTCAAATGTCTTATTTATTCTGAATCAATATAAATTGACACTATGGTTACTTATACCAACAGCAGTCATTTTGACTGGTATTTATTAAGGCGTTCATTTAGATCTCAAGTCGGAAAACGTTTGAAGATTCTGTTAGGAATGTTATTGTTTTGTTCTGGAATTTACTCGCTTGCCACATCACGGTATTATATCAGGCAACATTTCATATAATATTACTGCATTCAATCAGTGCGTTTATAATTGGAAGACAATTTCTTGTTCATATAACAATATATTCAGTATACGACATATTGTTTTAATTAGTGTAAGATGAGAAAATCATACAAATATTATATACTCATTTTTATCATAGATAGTTTTGTTTAGTCAATATATGCCCTGAAAATGCAAAACGATTCATCATTGTGTGCAAAAATGAATGATTACTCATACTAATGCAATAGCCAACTTATTGAAAGTTTCATTATATGAGGACTTAGTAACGTCACGAATTACATATATATGTATATATAGTGATTTAATTAAAAATTAATTATCTCGGAATTAATAAAAAAAAATATGCCAAATCAAACATTGTATGAAGACTTAATAACGTTACAAATTATACATATATGAGGATTTAATTAAAAATTAATTATTACGGAATTAATAAAAAAAAAGATGCCAGATCAAACATTTTATGAAGACTTAGTAACAAATTTAAAAAAATTATACATATAGACCAGTCATTTTGAATTAAAAATTAATTATTACTAGTGAATTAATAAAAAAACTGAATTGTGTGTGTATATATATGTTTCGTATATAAAAAGTAACGATATCATTTTAGGATTTTTTTAATTGTATATATATTTTTTTTTATATATGTAGGTAACGTGTATATATATATATCAGGATCAAATTAATCAAAAAAATATGTAACGTCGATCAAACATTTTATAAAGATTTAGTCCAAATGGAATTATATATATTCAATCCATATGTGGTGATTTAATTAAAAATTAAAATTGTATTTCGGCGGTAATGAAAAAAAATATACCGTAAACTTTCAAATATTTTATGAAGACTTAGTAACGTTACAAATTATACATATACATACATATATGAGGATTTAATTAAAAATGAATTATTACGTAGGTAATAAAAAAACTTAATATCGTTACGAATTATATACGTATATATATATGGGGATTTAATTAAAAATGAATTACTACGAAATTAATAAAAAATAATGCCGGATCAAACATTTTATAAAGATTTAGTAACGTTACGAATTATACATACTTTTACATGCAGAAACATTGAACGTAAAATTACTTAAAAAAATATATTTTCAAAAATTAAACGTCGTCAAGTTTTGTATATTGTATATTGTATATAAATAATAAGAAGAAATAAAATCGGAGTAGCATTGTAAATAAAAAAAAGTTCGCACAAAATTTGAAGGATATATATGAAAATAGTTTCAATTTCCAAACGGCAATTTTCAATTACAAACATGTAAACGTCGCCAATTTTCAAAATAAACCGTCCATATATTAATCTTTCAACTTGTCAATTTAAAAAAGCATTATAATTTTTGACTCTTCAGTAACGTCAATCTAAATATTATTATTTTTTTCAGCGGAAAGTTTGAAGAATGTAATTGGGCATACTTGTCAAAAACAGGAAATTTTAATTGCAAAAACTTACATATTATCGGAGATAAGACAAAATTCAAATACCATGTCATTAGCTGCAATCTTGCTAATTGAATAACGCACATTTAAACTTTGTCATTTTTCAAGCACCCAAATTTCAGTGACGCCAATCGAATATTATTATTTTTTTTCAGTGAAAATTTTGAAGGACCCAAATGAGAATAGCCAGATTATCATCTGGCAATTTTCAATTATAAACGTCGCGAACTTTAATTCCGGTAATTCAAATCTCCCAATTTTCACCACCGTAAAGTTTCAAGCGGCAATTTAAATAACGCACATTTGAACATTGGCATTTTTTAAGCACCCAAATTTCAGTAACGTCAATCTGAATATTATTACGTTTCCAGTGGAAAGTTTGACGGACCCAAATGGAAATATTAAAAATTTCCAAACGGCAATTTTCAATTACAAAAATTAAAATGTTAAATATCGGGCGGTAAATTCAAATCATCTAAATTTTAGTGCTGCAAAATTTCAAACGGCAATTTAAATGCGGCACGTTCAAACATTTCAAATGTTCAAGCGCAAAGTTTCAGTAACATCAATCTGAATATTATTATTTTCCCAGTGGAATGTTTGAACGACGTACCTGGAAATAGTTTCAATTTTCAAACGGCAATTTTCAATTGCAAAAATTGGAATGTCGTCAAGTTTCAGGTGGTAAATTTGAAAGACCTGATTTTCTGTATCGTAAATGTTCATGCCGCAATTTAAATGACACACACTTAAATACTGTAATTTTTCAAGCGATAATTTTCAGTGACGTCAATCGAATATTATTACTTTCCCAACGGAAAGTTTGAAGAACATAAAAGGGCATAGTTTAAATTTCCAAACGGCAATTTTCAATTACAAAAATGTAAACATTGTCAACTTTCAGGCGGTAAATATGAATAATCTAAATTTCACTACCGTAAACTTTCAACTGGCAACTTAAATGATTTGAACATTGTAATTTTTGAACCGGAAAATTTAAGTGACGTCAAACGAATATTATTACTTTCTCAGCGGAAAGTTTGAAGGACGTCTATGGAAATAGTATCAATTTTCACACAGCAATTTTCAATTGCAAACATTTAAATGGCGGTAAATTCAAATCATCTAAATTTCAGTACCGTAAACTTTCAAACGGCAATTTAAACAACGCCCACTTGAACACTGTCATTTTTTAAGCGGCAACTTTCAGTGACGTCAATCAAATGTTATTACTTTTTTCAGCGAAAATTTTGAAAGACCCAAATGGGAATAGTTTAAATTTCCAAACGGCAATTTTCAATTACAAGAATGTAAACGTCGTCAAGTTTCAGTCGGTAAATTCGAATAGCCTAAATTTCACTACGAAATTTGAAACGGCAATTTAAATTACGCACATTTGAACATTATCATTCTTCAAGCGGCAAATTTCAGTGACGTCAATTCATATATTGTTACTTTTTCAGTACAAAGTTTGAAGGACGTGTATGAAAATAGTTTCAATTTCTAAACGGCAATATTCAACTACAAACATTTTAATTTAAGAAAAATTTAAATTAAACAAAAATTTTAAAGTATTAGGCGGTAACTTCAAGTCACCTCATTTAAATGCGGCACGTTCGAACATTGTAATTTTTCAAACGGGAAATTTCAATGACGTCCATCTACATATATATTATATTTATCTTAGCGACAATATTATGTAATCTAATTTAAACACTGTCAATTCCAGATTCATTCTTATCATGACACTTTCACACGCATATAAAACAAACAGAAAAGTTCTTCCCCCCTACCACAAATAAGTTCGTCTCCCATTTCTGTGAGACGCGTCACCTAAAGTGTTAAACAATACTCCTGTACGTCTGTTATTTACGTAATAATTCGAGATGAAAGGCGCGCGGCATATTGCGCGCATGTAACTTTCGCGCGTAAAAGATTCAATTTATGTAACACCTTTGGCGAAGCAGGTGTATTGTGCCGGTGCCTTTCCGTTATCCAACAATGTGTTGCACCATTCTTCGCTCTGATTCACTCGTTTAATCGAAAATGGAAAACGCTCCGTTCGTTGGGTGTCTGTTTAGCGGCAGACTTGCGGATTATTAGCAGGCAGCAGCCGAAATATTGCCGTAGAGGTCTTTGCCACACGTTCAAACCTGTTGTATATCGTAACCCGGTTAGGATATAAACGTCAAAATTCGGGAGGGCTGTATATAATAGGCTTTTTGCGTGACACATGTTGAGAGACTTTGATCATCGTATAGGAAAAATCTGTCAACGGCAGGCGTGTTGAAAGAAAAACAATGGGGAAAGTTGTTTTTAACAGTGGCTGTCAACAAAAGTGATGGCGGGAATGTTGGATTTTTATTTATTGTAATTTTAATGTGAACTGTTAGAACCATACAATCGACATATAGCACAATTTGTCAAGAACAGGCGTATTAAAAAAAAACAATTTAAAAAGTTGTTTTTAACCATGGTTTTCAGCGATAATAAAGATGGAAATGTTGCATTTTTATTTATTCGAATTTCAATGTATGAACTGTTAGAACCATACACTGGCTATATAGCACAAATTTGTGAACTATAAGCATGTTAAAAGAAAAACGATTGAAACAATGGTTTTTAACGGTGGCTTTCAATAATACTGAAGATGGAAATGTTGCATTTTTATTTGTTCTAACTTCAATGTATGAACTGTTGGAATTATGCAGTCAACATGTACCACAAAATTGTCAATAGCAGAGGTGTTAAAAGAAAAACAATTGAAAAAGTGATTTTTAACAGTGGCTTCAACAATAGTGATAATGGAAATGTTGCACTTTTTTTTTAAATTTTGATGTATGAACTGTTAGAGCCATTTAATCAACATGTAGTGAACATTTGTCAACAGCAGACGTGTTAAAAGAAAAATAATGAGAAAAGTTGTTTTTAACAGTGGCTGTCAACAAAAGTGATGGCGGGAATGTTGGATTTTTATTTATTCTAATTTTAATGTGAACTGTTAGAACCATACAATCGACATATAGCACAATTTGTCAAGAACAGGCGTATTAAAAGAAAAACAATTTAAAAAGTTGTTTTTAACCATGGTTTTCAGCGATAATAAAGATGGAAATGTTGCATTTTTATTTATTCGAATTTCAATGTATGAACTGTTAGAACCATACACTGGCTATATAGCACAAATTTGTGAACTATAAGCATGTTAAAAGAAAAACGATTGAAACAATGGTTTTTAACGGTGGCTTTCAATAATACTGAAGATGGAAATGTTGCATTTTTATTTGTTCTAACTTCAATGTATGAACTGTTGGAATTATGCAGTCAACATCTACCACAAAATTGTCAATAGCAGAGGTGTTAAAAGAAAAACAATTGAAAAAGTGATTTTTAACAGTGGCTTCAACAATAGTGATAATGGAAATGTTGCAATTTTTTTTTTAAATTTTGATGTATGAACTGTTAGAGCCATTTAATCAACATGTAGTGAACATTTGTCAACAGCAGACGTGTTAAAAGAAAAATAATGAGAAAAGTTGTTTTTAACAGTGGCTGTCAACAAAAGTGATGGCGGGAATGTTGGATTTTTATTTATTCTAATTTTAATGTGAACCGTTAGAACCATACAATCGACATATAGCATAATTTGTCAAGAACAGGCGTATTAAAAGAAAAACAATTTAAAAAGTTGTTTTTAACCATGGTTTTCAGCGATAATAAAGATGGAAATGTTGCATTTTTATTTATTCGAATTTCAATGTATGAACTGTTAGAACCATACACTGGCTATGTAGCACAAATTTGTGAACTATAAGCATGTTAAAAGAAAAACAATTGAAACAATGGTTTTCAACGGTGGCTTTCAATAATACTGAAGATGGAAATGTTGCATTTTTATTTGTTCTAACTTCAATGTATGAACTGTTGGAATTATGCAGTCAACATGTACCACAAAATTGTCAATAGCAGAGGTGTTAAAAGAAAAACAATTGAAAAAGTGATTTTTAACAGTGGGTTCAACAATAGTGATAATGGAAATGTTGCACTTTTTTTTCAAATGTTGATGTATGAACTGTTAGAGCCATTTAATCAACATGTAGTGAACATTTGTTAACAGCAGACGTGTTAAAAGAAAAATAATGAGAAAAGTTGTTTTTAATGGTGGCTTTCAATAATAACGACGATAGGAATGTTGAATTTTTAGTTATTTTAATTTCAATGTATGAACTGTTGCAACCATAAAATCGACATGTAGCACAAATTTCTCAACAGCAGGCGTATTAAAAGAAAAACAATTGGAAAAATTGTATTTAACGGTGGCTTTCAATAAATGAAACAAGTAAAGGTGGAATGTAGAATCCAATGTTTCGATGTAAAGAAAATCTCTGGTCGACCGTGTCGAAATAAATACGAAATGCCAATATAATTTGGCACTACCAACAAAACCAACTGTTATTCAACGCAAAATAAATACATTATTCTACTATACAGTATGTCGGGAAAATAACGGAACTTTATAAATTAAAAAAAAAAAAGAATTATTTATTGTTGCAATTTTGTTTATTTTTATTCAAAATACATCCCTTACTCGATCGATACACCGCTGGGAACGTACAACCAATGCTTGCGTCGATTTTTTTACGTAATTTTTCGGAATCGCCTCAATGACCCTCGTCACGGCGTTTTGAACTTGTGTAACATCGTCATAAAACGTTCCTTTCATAGCCAATTTGAGTTTTGGAAACAGGAAATAGTCACATGGTGACAAATCAGGCGAATACTGGAGGATGTTGAAGAACACAGACCTATTTTTTTCCCCAAAAATTCTTGAACAGCAATGGACCTGTCAGATGGTGCAATCGATATTCAGGCCTCATTCGAACGATTCTCGGTCAAAAACGCTCCATAACACTCAGATAATATACGCTAGTGATATTTTGACCCTGTGGAACGAATTCCCGAAGAATAATACCTTTAGAGTTGTAAAATCAAATCAACATTGTCCTCTCTCCTCACTTCTGGATATGCAATTTTTTCGATTTCGGAGAGGATCGTACTTGAAACAGCAAGTCTTATCACCAATTACAACAGATTGAAAATTCAGGAATGTGCGGTTCCGTCTAGCTGTTTTCATAACGTCCTTACAATGTTCAATACGAGCAATTTTTTCTTCTTGAGTTAACCCTTTATGGACCGATTTTTTTTTGGTGGCTACAGAAAATCTATGTAATGTGAAGTCAACAAATATCAACCGCGAAATATATATTAACAATGAATTCAGCAGTTTCAACAATTTTATTATAACGAATACATTTTGTAACTTTGAACTAAAAACGGCTTACAACGTTTGCACGTCTGTGTATAATATTGGGTAGTCGAAAAAGTCTTTTCGTATTTCTAATCAAACTTCAAGTAATTTTTTTTATATTGATAATTAACTTTATTGAACTAAATATGTACCATTTTGGTCGACCACCTTTTGCCATTTTTCTGCTAGAGACATTATTCCATCAGTGTAAAACTTTTCTGGTTCCTCGGCGAAAAACTTCGACAAGAAATTTTCACAGGCATCTCTTGAAGTCAACTTTACTCCATTAAGGGAGTTCTGCATTGACCGAAACAAATGGTAGTCTGATGGTGCAAGGTCAGGACTATATGGTGGATGCATTAAAATTTCCCAGCCAAGCTCTCTAAGTTTTTGCCGAGTCATTAAAGATGTGTGTGGTCTAGCGTTGTCCTGGTGGAAGACGAAGCCCTTTCTGTTGATCAGTTCTGGTCGTTTTTTTCGATTGCTTCCTTCAATCTCATCAGTTGTTGACAGTAAAGTGTAGAATCAATCGTTCGACCAGGCTGGAGCAGCTCATAGTGGATGATTCCTTTCCAATTCCACCAAACACTCAGCATGACCTTTCGAGGCGTCAATCCTGGCTTTGAGACCATTTGTTGAGCTTCACCACGCTTGGACCATGATCTTTTTCGCACATTATTGTCGTATTTGATCCACTTTTCGTCTCCTGTTACCATTCGCTTCAGAAATGGTTCGATTTCATTTCGTTTCAGCAAAGAATCGCAGATGTTGATTCGGTCCATTAAATTTTTCACAGACAATTCATGTGGTACCCACACATCAAGCTTCTTTTTGTAACCAGCCTTTTTTAAATGGTTCAAAACCGTTTGATGATGAATGTTTAGTTCCTTGGCAATGTCATGGCTGCTTATGTGACGGTCCTTGTCAATCTTTTCCATAATTTCATCGACTTTTTCAACGATAGGTCGACCAGAACGAGGTGCATCTTTCACATCGAAATTTCCAGAACGAAAGCGAGCGAACCATTGTTGTGCTACACGAACTGATATAGCATCGTCTCCGTGAACTTCACAAATTTCATTGGCGGCTTGCGTGGCATTCTTCCCTTTTTTATACAAAAATTTCAAAATATAGCGAATTTCTTCATTATTTTCGCTCATTTTTGAAAAGCTGTAACTTTTGTTCAGCTTCACCAAATTTAATTTTCTTTAACGTTAAATGAAGCTTGAAATTTCACCTTTCCAACACTATATGGTATGACACAATGTGATTGGTAGCACTGGAGATATGCGACTCCAACGACATCGATGGACAAAATACGAAAAGACTTTTTCGACTACCCAATAGTTTAGGTATGGAATTCCTTAAAACAGTTGGCGTTTGGCATTAAACATAGATATACGTTGCATTTCCTTATCTGATGATTTTTTACTATTAAATTCATCGTCGCTCTCAATAATATTTATACGTTGTCGGGCGAATACTATTGGATGATCTTCGTTAGAATCAGAATCTGACAAAGAATCTCCGGATTTATTACAACTAATGCTTCTTATTCCTATTCCTCTTTTATTTTTATATTATTTTGTATCCATATTTTGGGCCGCGGATATATAAAACTAAAAAGCAAAGAAAACACAAACGTTAGCGCAAATGCACCGAACCCTACCCTTATAGCCCATTGTGTCTTAAAAGTCACAAAGTTATTTCACATGAATATAGTAATAAAGTGATTGTTTAAATGCAAACCAATAAGACATTATTGATATACAAACTAAAAGCTATTACGTACGCTTTTTTTGTTTAACAAACACCGATAGAAGAACAAATAATGAGAATTGCAAAAGACGGTTCCTTTGGCTCCTATTTGCAGATAACTTGCAAAAGCATTTACTTTGACATTTCAGGTTGGAGCTGATAACCGCATCAAGCATCTTATTGGTTACTAAGGAGACATTATGTACCAAGATGTATACGCCATCTAGTAAAAAAACAAATAAACTAATTAATAAAATATCGATTTTTCAAAATGTGACTTCAAAGTCACGCGGGTCCATACAGGGTTAAGTTGAGTCTCAGTTATAGTTCAAAGTTTAGATCAGTCAAGTTCAGAGTGTAGTTCAGTCCAGTATATTATAGATGCGTTTTCTTGCCGTTTACCGAATCGAAGTCGAATTGCCATTGTTTTAATTTCATTTTGTATTTATATTAATATATTAGCGTTTACATTTATCTTTAAATAAATGTATTCAACTTAATATAATTCCGCATCCCGCTACGACGACACACAACATCTAATATCCCTACAATATTTCAAAAATAATGAAAGTTCGGCGACCACAGCTCGAAAATTTTGTACAAAAAAAGGTTGCAATAGTGATTTAACTTCGTCAACTGGCAGAGAATAATTGAAAAATTCAAGAAGATTGGATTAATTGGTGATCCCCAACACACTGGTCGTCCAAAAACAAGCCGTTCAAATATCAATATCAAATTCAAGAAGCTCTCTACAGCGTATACTCACTAAAGATCCTTTATTTGCGGGCGAACCCCGAAATATTTTACCGTTCCGACCACGGGTCGGAATATTCCCGGCAAAGATATGGAATTGTTGCAGTCGCGAATGAGATTGTTTCTGACAAGCTTAATTGTGACAGTTATTGAGAAAGTTGTCTAGATTGCTTATCTTAACGTAACGCGTTAATTACTTGCTTATTGCAAGAAAGGAGTGATATTCACTATTGGAAATTAAAGAAGTCTGAAAATTATTTAAGGCGTGAGGAAGAAATCGAGCACAGACTTTCCGTTTGTTTAAATCGTTCGTCAAAATTTTCGTGAACCATGCTTTGGTCGTATTCAACTCCTCCGTTATCCCTCTAACAGTCGAATTTGCATCGTAGGCGATCATTTCTACCAACTCATCGCGATTTTTATTTATTCGTCGACCTGGCTTTAGCTCGTCTTCCAAAGCATCGCGTCCGCCCTCAAATCGCTTATACCACTCGAACACACGTCTACGGGATAAGCAATCATCACCACAAACTTTTTTAATCATTTGCAATGTTTCTGTAAAACTTTTACCGAGTTTGAAACAAAATTTAATATTTTGCTCCATCGTGTTTTTCTGACGAGGTGACAAAAGGTACTCCGACTTTAAGCGCTATAACCTAAAAATTGATTAATAACAATGATCGCGGGCGCATTTTGTGACGGAAACATACAGCTTTCAAATGATGTATTGTTTTAAGAATTGACGTTAGTAATTTTCCGTAAATTTAAAAAGTTCCTTTATTTTTCCGACATACTTTGTACATCCGGTTAATGCCCCCAGTAACTTACGGTACACCACAACAATGCAACTTACTCTTCACTTGACACAGCTTCTGTTCCAAACACCCTAACCTCCAATGTACTTTTTCCCATAAAATACTTCCACACAATCAGTGTTTCCGATAACCGACAATTATATCCACCCCAATCTCAACATCGGCGCCTCGAAAGAACGAAAGCCCCGATTCCGCAACACAGACGTCGACCGTCCGTTTTTATCGCTTGAAAATATTCCGCGTTCGCACGTTTGAAGAGCTTAGCCGATAGCGCCATCCGCGGGGCTAAATATTTTGCCGATAATTGCGTTCGTCGGCCTTCCAGGGCAATCGACTTCATCCGTTCCGTTTCGAGCCGCATTTTCCGATTTCGCAATCGCACTCGACGGCGAGTAATTATCGCTGGGGAAAATGCGATCGCAGTTTGTTTGCGAGGAGCGCGTGTGTTCGATAAGGCCAACTGTTGTGCGGTCGATGAAGATGACTTTCGACGAGGAACGTCGCAGTTCGGGACGGCGAGGGGATCGTGGGCGTAGACGAAAAACGGCGGGTCGAAGGTCGTTGGCGCGATGGGGTGAATAGTTGGCTAATGACGGAGTTGAATATGCCGGTGACGGCTCGAGTGTCGTGAATATTTGAGTTGAATTGGGGATGGGTGAGATGCGGTCGATATGAGTCGGGCGAATTTAGTAAATGGGCTGAATGTATTGACGGTGGGGAAAAATTGTAGATCAAAATGTTGCATTGTTTATCGTCGTTATAACAGCAGCAACAACAACAACAACAATAATCATTATTATAATCATTATTATTATTATTGTAATTATTATTATTTTTTAAATATACCACCGCTAATGCCTTTAGTACTGTGAGATTCTTTACGCCATTTTGCTAAGAAATATACAAAAATAAATATACAGAAAACAAATATACAAAAAGCGAACATAAATAAATAGAAGAATATATATATATATATATACATAAATATACAGAAAAGGAATATACAAATTTACACATATATATATATATATACATACGTGTATAAATATTTTATATATATATATATGTATGTGGGTGTGTAATTTCTGCAATAGATGTAGCACATTAATAGTTGGCTAATAACGGATTTGAATATGACGATTCTAGTGTCGAGAATATTTGAGTTGAATTGTGGATGGATGAGGTGTGAGTCAGGTGAATTTAGCAAATGAGCTGAATGTGTTCACAGTGGAGAAAAATTGTAGAAAAAAATGTTGCATTCTTTGTCGTCATTATTATTATTATTAGTATTCGTATTATTATTATTGTTATTCTTTTTATTTTTAAAGTATACCATTGTTGATGTCTTTGGTATTGTGAGATTATTGGCGCCATTTTGCTAAGAAATATACAAAAATAAATATACGCAGAAAATAAATATACAATTATTCAAAAAGAGAACATAAATACATAGAAGAATATATAAATACATAAATATACAGAAAAGGAATATACAAATTTACACATAAATAAATATATATATATATAAATAATATATATATATATATATATATACATACATATGTGTGGAATTTTTGTAATAGATGCAGCAATTAATAGTGGGCTAATGACGGACTTGAATTTGGTAAATGGGCTGAATGTATTGCTGGTAGAGAAAAATTGTAGATCAAAATGTTGCATTGTTTGTCATTATTATTGTTAAAGTATACCACTGCTAGTGCCTTTGGTATTAATTGATTCTTCACGCTATTTTGCTAAGAAAGATATTATTATAGGATCATTTTCTGAGAATTCAATATTTTTCGATATATGCATATGTAATTTTTGTAATAGATGTAGCAGATTAATAGTTGGCTAATGATGGATTTGAATATGCGGGTGTCGTGAATATTTGAGTTGAATTCAGAATGATTGAGATGCGATCGATATGAGTCGGGCGAATTTAGTAAATGGGCTGAATGTATTGACGGTGGAGAAAAATTGTAGATCAAAATGTTGCATTGTTTGTCATCGTTATAACAACAACAACAACAACAACAACAACAACAACAACAACAACAACAACAACAACAACAACAACAACAACAACAACAACAACAACAACAATAATTATTATAATAATAATTATTATTATTATTATTTTTTAAAGTATACCACTGCTAATGCGTTTGGTATTGTGAGATTCTTTGCGCCATTTTGCTAAGAAATCTACAAAGTAAATATACAGAAAACAATTATACAAATATACATAAAGAGGACATTAATACATAGAAGAATATATAAATACATAAATATACAGATTTACATATATATATATATATATATATATATATATATATATATATATATATATATATATATATATACTGCTAGTGCCTTTGGTATTAATTGAATCGTCGCGCTATTTTGCTAAGAAAGGTATTAGGATCATTTTCTGAGAATTCAATTCTTTTCGATATATGCATATGTAATTTTTGTAATAGATGTAGCAGATTAATAGTTGGCTAATGACGTTGTTGAATTTAGTAAATGGGTTAAATGCATTGTTAGTAGAGAAAAATTGTAGATTAAAATTTAATATTTTTAAAATATACCACTGTTAATGCCTTTGGTATTGTGAGATTCTTGGCGCCATTTTCCTAAGAAAAGTATTACGGTAGTTTCCTGAGAATTCAATACCTTTCGATATATGTACTACAAAAATAATATATATGTATATATTTCAAAAATTGCACATGTATGTATATGTAATTGTTGTAATAGAGGTAGCAAATTAATAGTTGGTTAATGACGGGACTTGAATATGTTGGTGTCGTGAATATTTGAGTTGAATTGAGGCTGGGTGAGATGCGGTCGATGTGAGTCGGGCGAAAGGGGTGAATTTAGTAAATGAGCTGAATGTATTGCTGGTGGAGAAAAATTGTAGATCAAAAATGTATTGTTTATCGTACACATATATATATACCACTGCTGATACCCGGTGATATTGTGAGATTCTTCGTGTCATTTCACTAAAAAAAAGTATTAGGGTCATTTGCTGACCATTGAATACTTTTTAGTATATGTACTTTTTATAGTAGATGTAGCAGACTAATAGTTGGCTAATGACGGAGTTGAATATGCGGGTGACAGGTCGAGTACACTGAATATTTGAGTTGAATTGAGGATGGGTGACATGCGGTCGATACGAGTCGGGTGAATTTAGTAAATGAGCTGAATGTATTGCTCGTGGAGAAAAATTGTATACAAAAATGTTGCATTGTTTGTCATTATTATTATTATTACCACCCATATTTTTTTACATATACCACTGCTAATTTGGTATTAATTGGTATTACCTTTGGTATTAATTGATTCTTCGGGCCATTTTGTTAAGAAAAGTATTACGATAATTTCCTGAGAATTCAATACTTTTCGATATGTATATATATAAAATGTTTGTAATACATCTATACCTATATATATATAATTTTTGTAACAGATGTAGCAGATTAATAGTTTGGTAATGACGAATCCGAATATGCGGGTAATGTTTCAAGTATCGTGGGTAGTTGGACAAAACTCGGTCTATGCAAATGAGGCGAGTTTGGGGGAGATCGATATTTAAAGCATGAATTTAGTATCTGGGCCGGACTGTAACTCTGTCCGTAATGCGGGTAAAACGAATTGTCGAAATAATGTGTGCATTGTTTGCCATATATACATACATACATAGATACTTTGCAAAAGTGCATCGTTACAATCGCGTATATTTCTTTTTTAAACGGAACCATGCCATTTTATTGTTTTTCGTGACATTACGCTAAAAAAAATAAAGTGAAACCGAAAATATTCAGTATTTTTCTTTATCAGAAATATTTACTTCTTCGTTATATCTACAAAATTTACGATATTTACGAAGATGATATTTGAATGAATTGGAGAAAATTTGATGAATTTGGTAACTGGAATTGACTGTAATTCTGCAAAAGGATTGCAGATAGAAGATAATTGTAGAAAATTGAACGTATTTCTTTTTTTAAGTAAAATCTTACGGTTTTTTTTAGACGTTAGTTCATTCTTCGTGCTATTTTCTATAAGAAATGTTTTTCGTACCGTCTTGAAAATTGAGTGCTTTTAAAAATGTTTAATATTTGTTAATATTTACAACAAATGAATAGTTGAATAATAACGGATTTGCATATGTGTTGCAAGGTGCAATTTCCAAGTTGAATATATATTTATTTATTTCTATATATAATTCTAACTTTAATTAATCATTTAATTTTAAATGATACTTTTTATTTCAATTTAAGTTTAATTTTTAATCATTATTTACTATTATTTAGAGTTCCTTAATTAAACATCTATAATGGCTATTATATAACAATTGCTTTCTCCCACAAACAACTAATAAGAATCATGGAAATTCAGTAAATTTCGAAATACATTTTTATTTGAATATCTGTAGCAAATTATGATATGGAAATAATTGGAAATAACTAAATAATAAAATAAATGAATATTCTGGTGAATTTAGTAAATGAGTCGCATTGCGGACAGAAAAACTTAACGGCCGGCCCACATATTATTTCAATATCAGGTACATTTTTCTTGCAATTTCTCAAAGAGCCCCACTTTTATGCCCTGGAAAGCCGATCCGCCCTTCAAACTTTTTTCGGTAACTTTTCTAAAGTAAAGTTTCTGAACCTTATTTAATACGTCGGTGTATATGGGTGCCCTTGGTTGCTGACATTTTTTATTCATAACCATACCCAGGTAATGAAGAAAATTTGGTTCAAGACAACGATAAACTGAATGTTACTTAAATAACGCCTGTTAACTTAGACGCTTTTTATTATACATCAATTTAAATAATAAACATATATACGCATGAAACTTAAGTTAAAACGTAGATAACCATTTTTTTTTAAACTTACACGGAGTCATCCACTCCAGGGCCATACAGTGAACAATTTAGACGGTGGCAAAATTAAAATTTGACCGTAACTGTCGACATGACGCATACGGTGCGTCAGCAATTTTTACGGCGATAAAATTAAATGTTGAAAATATTTTTATCATGACGCATTCGATGCGTCATCAATTTGGACGTCGATTAAATTAAAATTTGCCAATATTTTTATCATGACGCATTCAATGCGTCATCAATTTGGACGGCGATAAAATTCAAAGTTGACAATATTTTCATCGTGACGCATGCCATGCGTTATCAATTTCAATGGAGTCAAATATTAAAATTTCTCAAGTTTTTTGTCATGACGCATACGGTGCGTCATCAATTTTAATGGTGTCAAGTATTGACATTTTTTAAATTTTTGAACATGACGCATATGGTGCGTCATCAATTTTATTCGAGTCAAATATTAAGATTACACATTTTTCCTCATGTCGTATACGGTTTTATTATACATTTTTAGTAATAAACATGAACACGTACTTAAGCAATAAACATTACCACCGCATACACTTCTTATACGTAAATTTAAATGATACACGTGAACACAGCTGTACTGCTGAGATATTTAGGCATGAAACTTCTAATGACTCCCTATACCCGCTACTTCAATATTAAGTGGTATCCTAAAATTTCCAAAGAATATCACTTTTATTATACACATTTTATTATACACTTTTTATTACACATTTTTAGTAATAAACATTAACATGTACTTAAGTAATAGCAATTAATACGTACACTCCTTATACCTGCATTCACATCATACACGTAAATTTTGATGTCGATAAAACTAAATGTTGAGAATATTTTTATCACGACGCATTCGATGCGTCATCAATTTGGACGGCGATGAAATTAAAATTTGACAGTATTTTCATCGTGACGCATGCCGTGTGTCATGAATTTTAATGGAGTCAAATATTAAAATTTCTCAAGTTTTTCGTCATGACGCATACGGTGCGTCATCAATTTTAATGGTGTCAAGTATTGAAATTCAGAAATTCTAATGACTCCCTATACCCGCTACTTCAATATTAAGTGGTATCCTGAAATTTTCCAAAGAATATCACTTTTATTATACACTTTTTATTACACATTTTTAGTAATAAACATTAACATGTACTTAAGTAATAGCACTTAATACGTACACTCCTTATACCTGCATTTACATCATACACGTAAATTTTGATGTCGATAAAATTAAATTTTGACAATATTTTTATCATGACGCATTCGATACGTCATCAATTTTGACGTCGATAAAATTAACTTTTGACAGTATTTTCATCGTGACGCATGCCGTGTGTCATGAATTTTAATGGAGTCAAATATTAAAATTTCTCAAGTTTTTTGTCATGACGCATACGGTGCGTCATCAATTTTAATGGTGTCAAGTATTGAAATTCAGAAATTCTAATGACTCCCTATACCCGCTACTTTAATATTAAGTGGTACCTTGAAATTTCCCAAAGCATCTAAAAGATTATACATTTTTTATTATACACTTTTTAGTAATAAATATTACCACATACATTCCTTGTACGTAAATTTAAACGATACACGTACACATTACTGTATTTGTACAGTTGTACTGTCCTCAGAGATATTTACGCATGAAACTTCTATTAACCATACCCAGCTAATGAAGAAACTTTGGTTTAAGACAACGATAAACTGAATGTTACTTAAATAACATCCATTAATTCGGACACTTTTATTATACATCAATTTAAATAATAAACATTAACACATACACTTCTTATATGTAAATTTAAATAATAAACATTAACCCATACGCTCCTTATACGTTAATTTAAATAATAAACATTAACATATACATTCTTTATACGTAAATTTAGATGATTTGTTAATATTTTTTCATGTACAGCTGTACTGTTCAGATATTTACGCACGAAATTTCTAATGATTTCCTTCCTCTGTGTGTTACTTCAATATCAAGTGGTTTCCTGAAGTTTCCCAAAGAATTTCACTTTTTATTATACACTTGTTACTATACACATTTTATTATACACTTTTTATTACACATTTTTAGTATACATCAATTTAAGTAATAAACATTAATACATACACTCTTTATACCTACATTTAAATGATATACGTGAATATTACATTTTTTTGTACAGCTGTATTGCTGAGATATTTACGCATGAAATTTCTAATGTCTAATTTCTAAAATAAGAGAATCTCACTTTTATTATACACTTTTTAGTACACACACTTTTATACACTTTTTATTGTACATTTTTTATTATACACACTCTACTATACACTTTTTATTATACACTTTTTACTACACATTTTTAGTAATAAACATTAACAAATACTTAAGTAATGAAAATTAACACATACACTCTTTACATACATTTACATCATACACTTTGAAAATTAGTTTTTTTTTAGCTAATTACAAATATTTACGTACGACACTCTAACTATACACTTTTTATTATACTTTGGTTTGAGACAACGATAAACTGAATGTTACTTAAATAACATCCATTAAATCGGACACTTTTATTATACATCAATTTAAATAATAAACATTAACACATACACTTCTTATACGTAAATTTAAATAATAAACATTAACACATGCACTCCTTATACGTTAATTTAAATAATAAACATTAACATATACATTCTTTATATGTAAATTTAGATGATACACATTAACATTACTTTTTTTGTACAGCTGTACTGTTGAGATATTTACGCACGAAATTTCTAATGATTTCCTTCCTCTGTGTGTTACTTCAATATCAAGTGGTTTCCTGAAGTTTCCCAAAGAATTTCACTTTTGTTATACACTTTTTATTACACATTTTTAGTATACATCAATTTAAGTAATAAACATTAATACATACACTCTTTATACCTACATTTAAATGATATACGTGAATATTACATTTTTTTGTACAGCTGTATTGCTGAGATATTTACGCATGAAATTTCTAATGTCTAATTTCTAAAATAAAAGAATCTCACTTTTATTATACACTTTTTAGTATACACACTTTTATACACTTTTTATTATACACACTCTACTATACACTTTTTATTATACACTTTTTACTACACATTTTTAGTAATAAACATTAACAAATACTTAAGTAATGAAAATTAACACATACACTTTTTACACGTACATTTACATCATACACGTGAAAATTAATTTTTTTGTGTAGCTGATTGCCAGAGAAATATTTACGCACGAAATTTCTAATGACTTCCTTCCTCTGTGTGTTACTTCAATATCAAGTGGTTTCCTGAAGTTTCCCAAAGAATTTCACTTTTTATTATACACTTGTTACTATACACATTTTATTATACACTTTTTATTACACATTTTTAGTATACATCAATTTAAGTAATGAAAATTAACACATACACTCTTTACACGTACATTTACATCATACACGTGAAAATTAGTTTTTTTTGTGTAGCTGATTGCCCGAGAAATATTTACGCACGAAATTTCTAATGAGTTCCTTCCTCTACCCGTTTCTTCAATATCAACCGATTTCCTGAAGTCTCCCAAAGAATTTCACTTTTTATTATACACTTGTTACTATGCACATTTTATTATACACTTTTTATTACATATTTTTATTATACAGCAATTTTAATAAGAAACAGTAACATATACATTCCTTATACATCAATTTAAATAATACACGTGAACAATACTTCTTTTGTATAGCTTTACTGTTGAAATATTTACGCACGAAATTTCTAATGACTTCCTTCCTCTACCCCTTACTTCAATATCAACCGGTTTCCTGAAGTCTCCCAAAGAATCTCACTTCTGCCCGCTGAAAAGCATCGCCGCCCTTCAAACGTTCAGTTTGAAAAAGCCGCGTCGTCAGTAAGAGCCGGCCGCAGATTATATTGAAGTGCTGAGTGGGCGGTCGATCGCGCGTGGAAAAATCTGGGCCAAGGATTCCGCGGAAGCCTTCCGAGGGTTCAAAGATGCCGATAATCGACGCAGGATGAGACATTACGCTGCTTTTCACCGATCAGCTGTCTCTTCACGCCCAAAATTCACGTTCCGACAATTGCACGACGCCAATTATTGCCAGATTACGTCTGGAGATGAAGATTATAAACGCGCGAAACTCGTTGTCTGACAAAGAGAGGTGTTCATTCGTATCATTACATATGGACCGTTTATTTTGAAAGTGATGTAAGTCCATTTTTTTAAAAAAAATGAGATGTCACGCAATTTATGCTTAATTTAATATAAACTTTTTATGTGTAACTAGTTAGTATTTAATTTCTTAAAAAATGCCCATGTTTTGTACAATTTAAAATTGGTCGGTAAAAGAAATTGCGTAATCATTGATTGTGAAAGTGGTGTAAGTCCAATTTCCAGAGACAGATGACTTAGCAGATGGTTAACGATCAGTAGCCTATTTTACATTTGTTTTATATTACGTGTCATACTACGTGTCAAGAGTTATTAGTTTAGATTACTTATTTTATTTTCCTCCTAAAATGGATAATTTCATATTAACATCAGATAGTGATATAGGTAAGAACAAATGGTAAATCAATATTATTTTATAACAATATTATTTTATGACGATTGAAAATATTTATTTAATTTAATTTTAAATAAATTTACAGAGAAATAAAGCCCGTGAATATAAACAAAAAAATAATATTAGATTCGGAGAATGAAGATAATTCCACCATGAAAAACAAATTAACGAAACGTAAAAAAGGACAAAGAATTATAGAGGTAGAACCTTCATCAGATGAGGATATTGTTACTGAGAACTTAGATTCTGCAGAACAAAATAAAGGAAAATATATGCCACGAATAAACAAAATTAAGCGAAATACCGGACAAGAGTACTATACAAAAAGAGGAAAATTCATTCCGGCAATCAAAATAAAATATGAAAAAATCGCCCTGGTGCCTTTGTACCAAGATGCCAGGCCTATTACTTACGAAAAATATAAAGATATCAAATAGTTGTTATCTTATATACATGCAGAACATAAGTAAATACTACCAATATCTTGTCATTATTTGTAAACAAAATTGGATTAATCTGCATATATTTTGTTATATATTTGATAAAACACTGCCGTAAATAAACATTAGTTTAGTGAAATTCGCCTAAAACAAATGTATATAACCAAATTACATATTGATACATCAGTAGAAACATTCCTTCATATAATTTGTACATTTTTTTTTAACAATGTAATTAACGACACTTTCAAAATAAGCCGTCTATATATTGGATAATATAGTTATATCATGTTTACTATTTTTATTAATTTCTTGTCATTATTTGTAAACAAAACAGTTGTTAATAAATAATTAAATAATAAAAAATTTTAAATAATATTTGATTTTTCAAAATAATGAAATTAAATCGAATTTTGACGTTAGATTTTTGTCTAATTTAATAAATTATTCAATTTTGTAAGTAACATATATTCAGCAAAAATTACTTACTAAATTACTTTCTAAAGTTTAGTCAAATTCGCCTAAAACAAATGTATATAAACAAGCTACATATTGATAAATCAGTAGAAACATTGCCAGACTCCATATAATTTGCCTAAATTTTTTAATTAACAAATATGCTAACCTTTCCTTTTCTCGAAATAAGAGAACTTGGACTTACACTACTCTCAAAATAAACGGCCCAAATAAATGTATATATAGTATAAACGTATATATACGCTGTTCGGACCCCGAGCGCCTACTTTTCCAGAGCGTATATATACGCTCTTCGTACCCGACTGTCTACTTTTCCAGAGCGTATATATACGCTTTTCGTATATGAATGGTCATTCTTCAAAGGCGTATATATACGCCCGTCGGAGTAAAAGGGTCAAATTTCAAAGCTTCTTGAGAAAAACAAACGTAGTCGAGAACAAGTAAAGTTGAGAAAAACTCGCAGTGCAGGAACTTGAACTCTACACACTGCGTCACCAGTCGTCACTGGTTGAAATGACGTGTTACGTAATAAGGAAACTATATACGGTGCAAAGCTGGGAAGCAGACTTCTGCCCGGAATGCGGGTCTAATTGGTCACAGTGAAGTGCGACGTCTTATGTCACATGCATTTTCGGCCATAGCATACCATTCGCTGACGTGTTCGGTTCCGTGAAGAAAAGAGTAAAGCAGAATGACAATGACAAGTGAAAACGAGTGAAATTAACACTAGGTTTATGGGACCCGTCAATTTGACGGATTTCAAACTTTGAAATGAAACACGCAAAAAACCATAGCAATAATCTTAACTACTTTGCATCGGAAATTCACAATTTCATTAACCCATTTTTAATAAAAAAACATGTTTACTATGGAAATCACCCAATTCGTAAGTGAATTCACATAAATAAGATCATTGCAAAAAGGTGTGCAGATAATAATCGGAAAATTTTTATTGCGACGAACGGATTGAACACCATGTGTACAATGTAAGGTAAAATGAAAATGCATCATTAAAAAATTTGTGAACATTTATTTCAAAAATAGTTAGATAATATAAAATCGTTATTTTGTTTCAATAATAAAGAACAGAATATAATGCAAAGAAAATGTTTAAAAAGTAGTAAAAAGTTAAAAAAAGATAAGTTTAATAATGAAAAAAATAACAAACGAGAAATAAATTTTTAGAAAAATGTCTACAGATAACAAAGTAATGTAACGCAGTAATAAAAAAGAAAATATATTTGTAAATACACTTTTAGCAAATAGTACACTGATCGTAAAGTAATTATACATTAGTTGGTTGATGGTAGCGCTTGAAACATTCTCCCAACCATAATATATTACCGACACAAGCAGGACAAATATATATTATTACGTTTATATTTTCCTTCTTTGTAGGACTGTCGGCAATTCATAGTATTTTACATGTAAGAAAGGCTTCAAATAATTTTTATTTTTGGTACACAGTAAAACCAATACCAAATTTTGTTTTCCTGTACCTTGCAGATTTCATTAGTTCAAGGAAAATCTTATTTCGACGACTGGTTTACTCACAATAACTGATAATTGCACATTACTGTTATTGCACACACGGTGTGCAAGCCGTCTTATAGCCTCAGAAATCAATTGCACACATGGTGTGCAATCGGTCTCGAATGGGTTAAAGCATTCTCTAATTAGCGAATTTTCATTCAATTTTACAATTATAAGTATTTGATGCACTCCGGTCACATATACAGGAGTTATTACATTATATACCTTCTGTGTATCATGAATATTTCAAAATACCGCTACATAAAGAGGATAAATAAATAATAGCGATATCTTATGTTACCTCTAACGATATGTAAATATAATTAATAAAATAAAAAATACTACTCCTATTTTATTTCTTCTATTATTTATAAACAAAATTGGATTAATAGAAAATATATTTTAAATGATATTTAATTTTTTACCATTGAAATTAAACGATTTTTATAATTGACTAATTATGAAAATGATGTAAATCCATTTATATATTAAACGGAAATATATATGTATTAATTTAGTTAAATTCGCCTAAAGGAAATTGATACAGTCAATTGACATATTAATAAATTAGTAGAAACACTGCCAGATTTAACTTAATTAATTTATATTTTTTAACTGACTAATGTACTAACCTTTACTTTTCTCGAAACAACAAAAAATCGATTTGCACCACTTTCCGAATAAACGGTCCATATAATACAATTTTAAACATAACCACCTATAGACTTATAAACCTATAGACATTGCCATTTATATTTTGAGTGTTATTGTTTACCAAAGTTCTATTATTTATTGGTAAGATTTGGTTAACGCCATCAGACCCGAATTTTTTTTCGTTTAAGAAAAATGATGTTTTATATTAAAATTACCTTAATTCATGTGAATGAAGGCAACAATATATTTTTTACAGAAATATTTATTTATTTATAATTTGTAAACGTACATTTTAATGGTCCTACCCAAAATTTGTAACATTAAGGTGATCCTGCGAAATATTTGTATAAAAATATAAAATTCGTATTCGTAAAAATTGGATTCTTCAAAATTGAAAATTTTGAAAATTCAATTTGGAATCTTCAAAAACAGTTCCTTGATTGGCAGAAATGTAAACCATTTTTGTCTTACTAAAATTGAAAATACTATTGAAACTTTTCTAAGACCAGGCATTTATAAAATTTTCTATTTATTTAACTGGAAAATAAGGAACTTTTGTTATATAAAGGAAAAGCGAAAAATTTAGAAGCTTCTACGTCAGAGTACATTTTTAATGACATGTTTTATATCGCAAATCATCCCTTATCTAAACTCTTTAAGCATTTTTTTTCGTTGCAAAAAGTGAAGTTTTTGTTCGTCACTTCTCAAAGTAAAAAAAGATTGCGCAATGTAATACATGTTTGAAAGGGCAGTGGATAAATGACGTGTGTGGCTCGACATAGGAATACGCGTAAATAAAATTGACAAACGAGTCAAAGGATTGTATGATGTCACTTGCAGAGTTTCGAATTCCGGTCGCGTTTTTTTATTCAAAGGACGTTTGAAATGTTGGATACCAGCGCGAAATATTTTAGCTACGTTTTTCCGTTGTATTAGTGATGTTTTTTTAATGCTAGAGTCGTGCTGTTTGCTAATTCAGTTTATTTGTGTTTAAATAACACTGATGATTGTTGTGGTTGAAGTATAAAAAGTGTATATTGTTCGAAAATTTCTGGTGCCACACCGGTGAATGAAAGATTAGAAGCAAGAAGTATGTATTTAATGTTAATAGAACTTGAAGAAATAATGTAAACGGCGGGGCAAACGATTTTTTCATTGAAAACGACTGAAAGTAACAAGTTTGTCGAAATGCATTTATACTAGTCCATTATTAACAGATGCTGACAAATCGATTACGAAACATATTTGTTCAAAGAATAAATTGCGACCATCTGCAAAACTGCTTTAAATTGATCAACTACGTGAGTCAGTGCATTGCAATAAACTGAAGTTAATACAATAAATTCTCTGTATTATAAGCTATGTCAAGCCCTAATAAATTCGAATAATTTTAATTCTAAAATTCTATAAACTACTTTTTAAACGCAAAACTTATGACTCTTTTTGCAACTTACTAAGTGACGACAAATAATAACTTGCGATTATTTGCAAAGCTACTTTAGCTTGATCAACTATGTGAGTCAGTGCATTGCAATAAAATAAAGTTAATGCAATACATTCTCTATAATAAACTATGCCAAGCTCTAATAAATTCGAATAATTTTCATTTTAAAATTCTTAAATTCTATAAGCTACATTTTAACGAAAAAATATATGACTCTTTTTACAAATTAGTGCTTTTTGTTATTTTATAATAGCAAACGTTAAACAGTTCGAACTTTATCGTTAACGATTGTAAACAAATCGCCCTGAACGAATATCGTCGAGTTTCTCTTGTCTGCAATCTTTATCTATAAATTCGTTATCAGTTTGTTTATCAATTTTTACACGTCGTCCAATATGGCGCGTAACATCGCTTTGTTTTATCTAATCTTTTGTGGTGGAACTAATCTTAATGAATGTTAAAATAACTGACAGTTTTGTTGCTGCAGTTACTTGGTACAGTTACAGAAAACTAAAAATTGAATATCTAGTAAATAATGTGATTTTATACATGATTTAACGATTGCCTGTACTTATGGTGCGTGTTGATTTTTAGTGTTTTTTATTTTTAACTGTTTTTATGGCAATGTAATGGACTTATTACTCTCTTGAATCGTGTTATATCGAAATAAAAATGCTGCATAATCTCATATTAAACAGTAATAATAATGTATCTTTCTGAAATTATTTTTAACAGCTCACATTCTATCTGTGAATGATTAGAAAAATAAATTGTTACTTTTAACAGCTTCTATGCTCATACAACATTATTCGCACGATTTCTTTCTATTCGTCGTTTATAATAACGAAAATAATGCACAGCATAAGATAAGAATGGTGAATAAAATGAAAACGTTCGTACAATAATAATAGGCGAAGTAGTATAATAAATCGTTGACAATATTTTTGAAATGATTTCTTTCAACTTCTATTCTATCCACTCATTACAAAGTCTTAATAATATTTTCAACATTTTTGAATTTTACTTTACCTTACATTAATCTTTACCTTAGACCATCACTATTCTTATGTTTCGCCTTCATTTATTTTGTATAACAACAAAAGTTATACACAGCATAACATAAGAACGGTGGTGAATAAAATGAAAACGTTCATACGATGACAATAGACGAAGTAGTTTAATAAATCGTTTGTAATAACTCGTGACAATATTTTTGAAATTATTTCTTTCAACTTTTGTTATACCTACTCATTACAAAGTCTTAACAATATTTTCAACATTTTTGAATTTTACTTTACCTTACATTAGTCTTTACCTTAGACCATCACTATTCTTATGTTTCGCCTTCATTTATTTTATATAATAACAAAAATAATGCACAGCATAACATGAGAACGGTGGTGAATAAAATGAAAACGTTCGTACGATAATAATAGACGAAGTAGTATAATAAATCGTTTGTAATAACTCGTGACAATATTTTTGAACTGATTTCTTTCAACTTCTGTTCTACGCACTCATTACAAAGTCTTAATAATATTTTCAACATTTTTGAATTTTACTTTATCTTATCTTACTCTTTACTTTAAGACAGCATTATTCTTATGTTTCGCTTCTATTCATTTTATATAACAACAAATGCACAGTATAATATAAGAACGATGGCGAATAAAATGAAAACGTTCATACGAAGACAATAGACGAAGTAGTTTAATAAATCGTTTGTAATAACTCGTGACAATATTTTTGAAATTATTTCTTTCAACTTTTGTTATACCTACTCATTACAAAGTCTTAATAATATTTTCAACATTTTTGAATTTTACTTTACCTTACATTAGTCTTTACCTTAGACCATCACTATTCTTATGTTTCGCCTTCATTTATTTTATATAACAACAAAAGTTATGCACAGCATAACATAAGAACGGTGGTGAATAAAATGAAAACGTTCATACGAAGACAATAGACGAAGTAGTTTAATAAATCGTTTGTAATAACTCGTGACAATATTTTTGAAATTATTTCTTTCAACTTTTGTTATACCTACTCATTACAAAGTCTTAATAATATTTTCAATATTTTCGGATTTGTCACAGTCCCTACCTTAAGACAGCATTATTCTTATGTTTCGTCTCTATTATTTTTATACAACAACAAAAATAATTCATAGCATAACATAAGAATGGCGGCGAATAAAATAAAAGCGTTTGTACGATAACAATATATGAATTAGTGTAATAAATCGTTTATGATAACCCATGATAATATTTTTGAAATTACTTTTTTCAACTTCTATTCTATTCACTTATTACAAAGTCTTAATAATATTTCCATTTTTGTATTTGTCACAGTCTCTACCTTAATACAGCATTATTCTTATGTTTCCTCCATTCCTTTTATATAACAACAAAAATAATGCACAGCATAACATAAGAACGGTGAATATAGTGAAAATGTTCCTACGATAATAATAGGCGAAGTAGTGTAATAAATTGTTTGTAATAATTCGTGACAATATTTTTGAAATTATTTCTTTCAACTTCTATTCTATCTACTCATTAGAAAATATTAATAATATTTTCAACATTTTCGAATTTGTCCCAGTCTCTACCTTAAGACAGCATTATTCTTATATTTCGTCTCTATTCTTTTTATACAGCAGCAAAAATAATAAATGAAGTAGTATAATAAATCGTTGACAATATTTTTCAAATTGTTTCTTTCAACTTCTATTCTATCTACTCCTTACAGTCTTAATAATATGTTCAACATTTTTTAATTTTACTTTACCTTACCTTACTCTCTACCTTAATACTGCATTATTCTTATGTTTCATCTTTATTCCTTTTATATACCAACAAAAATAATGCACAGCATTACATTAAAACGTCGGACAAAACTAAAATATTCATACGTTGATACTCGACACAACAGTTTAACAGCACTATTGTAACATCACGCGAAATAATTTTTCGCAACTGGCATTTTAACTAGCCGTAACCGAGACGTTCGTTAAGAACAAGTGACGTCAATCATTTGTATTTATCGTATTCACTGATTGCGCAACAACTACGTGTCGTTTGCCTTCGTGCGACTTTGCGTGTTTTATCTTTCCGTTTTCTTGTGCGATTTTCGTCAGCCAAAAAACTGGAATTATTCTTGATAATTTTTAAAATTGGTTATCGTCGATAGACTCGGTTTACGCGAAATGCGTTGAGGTCTGAAAACAGGGTTTTGGTGTTTTTGTACGGCAAAAATAAGTATATCATAATAGTGTTCGTTTGTTTATATGGCAGCATAAATAATTCGGGTATTTTTACTTTATACGTTCTGTTACGAAACTGTATATTTTGTGTATGTTTTGTATACTGATAAATGTGTATTGATCATTATTTTTGCATTATTTTCTTGTTTCTGTGATAGAATTGTACATGTTATATGCAATTTTGCATTATGGTGTCATTTCTATTACGAAGTTATAAATTTTGTATGGGGTCACCTCGATGAATTTGTATTAATTATTACTAATTGAGTTAATGTGTCAAATTTGCATTTTGCAATTTTGCAATTATGCATTATGGTGTCTTTTCTATTACGAAGTTATAAATTTTGTATGGGGTCACCTCGATGAATTTGTATTAATTGAGTTAATGTGTCAAATTATTGCTATTCTACGTTAGAATTTCTAATACAATAGATATTCTATTACTTTAGAATTTCTATTACAGAATTATAAACTTTATATATGGTCCTTTTGATGAAATTGTAATAATTACTTGCCGTTTCGTAATGTCTAGTATAAAAATAATTCGGGAAGCGTGTCGGAGAAAGTTTGCGTATATAATTATGTCACGTATTTATGAATGATTTCACGTTACTTTATACATTCTGTTATGAAACTATATTTTGTGTATGGGCTGTATATTGATAAATATATTGATCATTATTTTTATGTTGCAATGCAAATAATTGCAAGTTTGCATTATGGTGACATTTCTATTGCGGAATTATAAACCTTATATATGGTACCTTTGATGAAATTGTGGTAGTAATTACTTACCATTTTGTAATTTCTAGAACATTTATTATTATCATGTACAGTTGCAACTTTACAAGAGTTTATGGTTTAATTTGCCAGATTATTCATTTTATGTATTGTTATTTCACTAAATTTGTGATACTAATTACAATATTTCTTTCTCAACGCCAAATATCTATTCTTTGCACCTATATGTGTACTGATCGTTATTTTTGCATTACTTTATCATTTCTGTGATAGAATTGTAAATGTTTTATGCAATTTTGCATTATGGTGTCAATTTGATTGCAGAATTATAAATTTTGTATTGCGCTATCGCGATGATTTTGTATTAATTATTACTAATTGAGTTAATGTGTCAAATTATTGCTATTCTACGTTAGAATTTCTAATATTATAAATATTCTATTACTTTAGAATTTCTATTACAGAATTATAAACTTTATATATGAATTTCTAGTAGAAAAATAATTCGGGAAGCGTGTCGGAGAAAGTTTGCGTATATAATTATGTCACGTATTTATGAACGATTTCATATTACTTTATACAGACTATTACGAAACTCTACATTTTACGTATTTGTCGTTTACTGATAAATGTGTGTTTATCATTATTTTTATATCACTTTATCGTTTCTGTGATAGAATTGTAAAGGTTATATGCAATTTTGCATTATGGTGTTATTTTTATTACAAAGTTGTCAATTTTGTATGGCGTTACCTCGATGAATTTGTATTAATCATTACTAATTGAATCGATGTTTCTGTAATATTCAGTATTATCGTTAATGTGTCAAGTTATTGCCATTCTATGTTATTTTATAATTTCTATTGCAGAATTATAAATTTTATATATGGTGCCTTTGATGAAATTGGGGTAGTAATTACTTACCGTTTTGTAATTTCTGGTACATTTATTATTATCGTGTACAGGTGCAACTTTACAAGAGTTTATAATTTCATTTGCCAGATTATTCATTTTATGTATTGTTACATCACTAAATTTACGTTACTAATTACAATATTTATGTTTCAACGCCGAATATCTATTCTTTGCACCTATATCTGATATCGTTATTTTTACATTAGTGTTTAAAATTTCGTGATAGAAGGTTGTCATGTTATAACAATTTAACGTTAGTTTATTAACTGATTTTTATTTTTTTAACATATAATTTTAGAAATTTTAGTAATATTAATACGTAAATTAATACATTATGTGCTATGGAATGAACTTATTATTTTATATTCATATTGTTTATTACATAGATTATATAAACTTTGTGCTATTGAAAGTGGGCGCTAGAAACTCGAATAAAATTTGTGGGACTGACAAATTTAAACATTATTAAAACATTCTTTCCTCGAAATAATTATAAATAAGAAAAATTAATTTAATTTAATGTTTAATTTAAAAATTTTTTATCCACTTTATCTATTATAGACAATTCCAAGTATATGGCCGAAGACAATATTTAACTTAAATAATGACTTTATTTTATTTAATTTAAAAATTACTTAATAAACTATAACTTCACTTCATCTATTATAGACAGTTCTGAGTATATGTGCGAGGTCATTATTTAACTTAAATAATTATTTAATATGAATTAATATAAATTGAAATAAATTAAATAAGGTAAATATATTAAATATTAAATAATTATGTAGTATAAATTAATATAAATTAAATAAGGTAAATATAAGGTAAATAATAAAATAATATAAATGAATATAGATTAAATAAGGTCATTATTTAAGTTAAATAATGACCTTATTTAATTTAATTTAAATTTAATATTTAATTTAAAAATTAATTAATAAACTATAACTTCGTATATGTACGAGTTATTTAATTTAATTTAAATTTCATTTAAATGCAATTTAAATTTGATGTTTAATTTAAAAATTACTTAACAAACTATAACTTCACGAAGTGTTGGTCGAAATTGATCAATGTACGAAAAACTTTCTACACTGACTGTAGGTAATTGACCTCCGGCTTTCCGTGTTTCTCTGCAGTAATAAATGAAAACTTGTTAGCCCTTCCTTCCCTCAGTCAACGTATATTTCACTTTCATACAAACATATGCTATCGATCACTCAGTATCAGTAAAGTCATTTATGTTCCATCAATTCACAAGTCGGCTTAATTACTTACCGTATAATTTCATATCACAATAACACATATAATCATTCAGTTAGTTAGCATTAATTCTTGTATTATTGTAAAATCAATTATTGTAGAACCAAATGTTTTAACTTGAAACTAATTTTTCTCATGAATCACCAAATGTTGTTTAAAACTGTCGAAATTGTAAAATACATTTCTTTATCGCCAGTTTCCGAATAATAGTCGGTTCCTTTAATTTACGTTAAAATATTTAATGGCATAACATTTTTGAATTTACGACGAAAAATACAATTATTTTATTCAATTAATTTTTTTAAAGTAAGTTTTTATTCAATTCAGATTTTGATATTTGCTATTAGAGTTTGTCGGTTAAATAACAATTCTTGAATTTTTTGTTTATGTGGTTTATATATATGTAAATGTTTGAAAGTATCGAAATTGCGGTAAAATTCATTTTTCGTCGCCAGTTTTCGAATAATGATTAGTCCCTTTAATTTATGCTAAAATATTTAATGGCATAAAATATTTCGAATTTACCACTAAAAATACAATTATTTTATTCAATTAATTTTTATTTTTAAATTAAGTTTATTTTTTTTCAAAACAAAATGTTGATATTTGCTATTAGATTTTGTCAGTTAAAATAACAATTCTTGAGTTTTTTTGTTCATGCGTTTTATATATACGTAGATGTTTGAAATAAACGATTTATATATTCATTATTTAACAAATTCTGTGGGAATTTACGATATTAGCGATGATAATTATATTATGTCGTCATCAGAAATTAGATTGTTATTAACAAAGTGCACGCCTGCTGCATTGTCGCGTTAATATAAATTTTTGCAACACCTTACACACATTTTCTGTTCACAAACTTGCGAGGCTCCTGCGTTATCGGACGATTGTGTTTATCTTTACTATCTCACTGAATGTATACGAGATAAGTGATTTTTTGTAGTGCTGTACAACGATATGGACCGTTTAATTCGAAAGTGGTGTAAGTCTATTTTTTTTTAAGAAAAAAAATTAGATATCACATAATTTGTGATTAATTTAATGTAAACTTTTTATTTATAACTAGTTAATATTTAATATCTTAAAAATGTCAATGCTCTGTTCAATTTCAAATTGGCCAATAAAAGAAATGTAATATATGGACGGTTTATTTTGAAAGTGGCGTAGGTTTAATTTTTAACAAAATGTGGTATTGCATAATTTGTGATTAATTTAGTGCAAACTATGTATTTCTTGTCAATGGCTAAACTTATGGAAGTACATTCACAAAAATGTAATTCTCATTTAAAAATTGATAATATTTAAATTTACTCGATTCAAACGTTGCTGCTTGAAAATTCGCAATATTTAAATGAAAATCATTTAAAATTTGGTATGAAAGTCGACAATGCCTAAATTTATGGAAATACATTCACAAAAATACAAAATTCTCGTTTAAAAATTGACAATATATAAATTTGTCGGATGTAATTGTACTGCTTGAAAATTAGCAATATTTTAGTGAAGATCATTTAAAATTGCCGAAGATAATCGACAATGCCTAAAGGTATGAAAATATATTCACAAAAATATAAAATTCTCGTTTAAAAATTGACAATATTTACAAATATTGGATTTAATCGTAATGCTTTAAAATTCGCAATATTTTAGTGAAGATCATTTAAAATTGCCGCATGAAAATCCGCAATGCCTAAATTTATGAAAATACATTCACAAAAATAAAAAATTCTCGTTTAAACATTGTCAATATTTAAATTTATCGGATTTCATCGATCGAAATTAACAATATTTAAGTGAAGATCATTTAAAATTGCCACATAAGAGTTGACGAAATTAGAATAACATTCACAAAAAATATTTAATGGACAATACTCAAATTTGATTCAAAAGAAAACCAATATTTTTAAAATTGCCGAAAATATATTCACAAAAATGAAAATCGACAATATTTACTGCCTAATATTTATGGATCATTTAAAATGTATTCATGAAAATAATACAAAAATAAAAAATTCTCGTTTAAACATTGTCAATATTTAAATTTATCGGATTTAATCGTACTGCTTCGAAATTAGCAATATTTAAGTGAAGACCATTTAAAATTGCCGCATGAAAATCGACACTGCCTAAATGTATGGAAATGTATTCACAATAATACAAAATTCTCGTTTAAAAATTGACAATATTTAAATTTATCGGATTTCATCGTACTGCTTGGAAATGAACAATATTTAAATGAACGTCATTTAAAAGTGCCGCTTGACAGTCGATGCTTGAGTTGAAATTCTGTATTAGAAAATTATAATGGACCTATTATTTCTTATCGTAGCAGAAGATAAGCACATTCACATCGAAACGTTTCATTTGAAAATCTTTTCTTAACAATAAAGTATCTAAGAAAGCGTGTGTGTGCTGAAAATTATTTTTTTTTTCAAACATCTTTTCTGTACTGACGTAGGGTTAAAGTTACTTTTATAACAATTTAATAGTGTGATTATATCCTGTGAAATATTTTTCCAAATACCTACTAACTTATTACTGTCTTACTAACTAACTAACTGTTTTTATTGCCACACGAATACGGGTGATGCGGCAGTCAATATATTAAATGAAATCAAGAAAATTCGTATTAGCGCTCAGGTATGTATGCCTTCAGAAAGTTGCGTGAAAAAAAAACTGGGAAAGCGTTGATGTTATAATTTACTTAACTTATGACTGTAAACTTTCTCAAAATATATTCCATATGTATTGAGAAAGTTTCGCGAAGCAAAGTAAAAGTATGGAGAAATGAAAAAAAAGTATGCTGTATATAAATTTTATATACATTTGATATACACTGAAAAACTTACACTGACTGAATAATAAAAATAAGCATTGCCGAATTAGTCCTAAGTGACAAATTTGAATACTACAGTTCTTCAAACGGTCAATCTGAATGACGACAATTTAAATGTTTGAAACATTCGAATATTAATTAAAAATGACAAATTTAAATAGTACAATTCCGCAAACGGTCAATTTGAATGACGCTAATTTAAATATTTGAAACTTTCAAGCGTTAATTCTAAATGACAAATTTGAATACTACAATTTTTCAAACGGTCAATTTGAATGACGCTAATTTAAATATTTGGAATTTGAATGACGCTAATTTAAATATTTTAAACATTTGAGCGTTAATTCTAAATGACAAATTGAAATGCTACAATTCTTCAAACGGTCAATTTAAATATTTCAAACGGTCAATTTAAATATTTGAAACAATTTAAATGTTTATAATTTCGAGCGTTAATTCTAAATGAGAAATTTGCATACTACAATTTTTCAAAGGACCAGTTTAAATGTTTGAAACTTTCTAGCGTTAATTCTAAATGAGAAATTTGCATACTACAATTCTTCAAACGGTCGATTTACATGTTTGAAACTTTCGAGTGTTAATTCTAAATTCTAAATTTGAATATTACTGTTTTTCAAACGGCCAATTTTAATAACGACACTTAACATTTTTAAAACTTAGAAGCGTTAATTCTAAATGAGAAATTTAGATACTATAATTCTTCAAACGGTCAATTTGAATGTCCTAAATTTAAGTATTATCAATTTTTAAGTGGCTACTTTGAATTACGCAACATAAATCTTACATTAATCTTAAAGCGACTACAAATATGTAAAACCCAAGGTAAATGTGTAAGAATGAATAGACCGCGCAAAAATGTATATTTAATTATATGAAATATTTATATTAAATGTATTATTAACAACTATGTTTCTATGCAATATTTTTCCGCCTCTTGAATCTGTTTCTCGCGCTTCTCCTACTTTTGCCAAACTTCGCGCTCAATTGCTGATCGTAAGATACTGCTACGAGCTTATGTCGTAACTGAAGTATAAGACTCTTCACTTTTGACTTTTCTTGCTACACGAGTGTTCACGACTCCAGCAAGTAGTTGCTCTGCGTACTTTGACTTACGAAATTGATCAAGTTCGAGCACTCTCAGATTTCTCTTGAACAGCGCTTAATACGACGCTAACTTTCGAAGTAGGATCATATGCGTTGTGCACTTTGCTTACGTGGATGACGTGATCGAAGACTTCATAAAAGCTGTAGTGGCATAAAACGTTTACCTAAGAACGCAAAATAATACGCTATAAAACGCATATTTAACGCATTTGCTGCCAAACTTCGCATTTGGGGATTTGGAATTTTACGTAGACCATTCTTAACACTAGAAAGACCAAACTTAGTATATACCTATATGTGTAAAGAAATTTATTTAAAATTCATTTTTAATATTTTTTTTTATATTATTTACAGTTATATAACAGATTATTAGTAAATATTAACTGTAAATATTGACTGTTTTCAATGAACTTATCCCGTATTTCGGAAACCAAGGCAAATTTATTTGTTTGTACGCGCCTACTTCTTTCGGTTCTTTTGTCAAAATAAATAAATCGTAGGATTTGCTTGAACTTTTCTCTGGCGATAGTTTTTCTAAAAAATTCGGTACCCCACATTGTTGACCATAAATAATTTAATTTAAAATTGTTTGTCTCGTAAGCTCCACGAGCATATAAAATCCCAATAAATGCACGTATTTCCGGTTATGATATTGTCCAATCGATCCGCAAAATTCGGCGACATTCTTCTGTGCACTTTCTTATATGTTTGATAATATGGTTATCTATTATCAACGAGAATGCACTGATAAGATTATCTGCCATAATGTTCCTTTTTGCGTAGCCTGTTGGCCCTTTCACACCCTTGAAAGTACAAGTAGATGGTAACCATCCAGGAATACCACCATCGTCAAATTTTGACCACACACTACCATCGGCAGCTGTTTCGGTCTCCTGAAAGGTGTTTTCAGTTTCTTCATCAGATTCTGAACTACTTAGTACTCTACACCTTTTCCTGGGCATATTGATGACACTTTCATTTTCATCATTGGTGATCGACTCTTCATCGCTATCTTCAGTTTCAGATGTTTCACTTTGAATATGAACCGTTTCATCTTCAGATGATAGTTCAGAATTTATTGCATCTGATTCTACATCGGAGCACTCTTCACTTATATTTGTTAGCTTTTCCAGTAACTCACTGCTATTCGACATTTCTTTCATGAATTTAGGGCGCAAATGATATAAAATAAACAACTTATTAGAACAAGTATGACTGCACAAAGATACGAATAACAAGTACTACTTTAGTTTATTGAGCAACGGGCCTATTTACACCATGAAGTTTTTCATGCTAGTGTCACGAAAAAAAGTAGGAGGGATAGGACTCAATTCAGTAATAAGAGTCATTTGATTATTTTAAATCTGCCAAGCAATCAAAATGACTGCTTTTCGGCAATATATATTAGGTATAACATATATATATACTGGAAATGAAGGAGAGGAGAGGTAACTACAATTATTAATAAATGCATTTATATGTTGTACAAAAAGTCACAAAATTCGAAGAAATTGTATCATTATATACACCATTTTTTTCTAATTGAAATTAAAAAGCAGTCAAAATGACTTCTTTGGGCAATCGAGTGTTAATATATTATATTGTATATAGTATTATATATATTATATTAATATAGTAGATCAATTTTAATTTCATTCTATATACAGGGTGTCCTACATAACAATTCTCACCTGTTTTATTCTAAATTACGCATTGTTTGAAAAAACTTTTTTTTTATATTTGTATGGTTCCGAGGGCTGCATTATTAGATGCATCTTTTTTTTAGTGGAGGTGTTACCGAGATTTTAAGGTCAACTTCATTTTTTTTAATGGAACCCTATATTTTTTACATTAAGATGTGAAAGAACGTGATATTTTGAATAAAAATGTACTGATTTGTATGAGTCGTAAGTCTATTAATTAACGACTCACTTCATCTTGTTTTAAGAACATATGAGATGAAAAGGTGTGGTTTAAAAAATATTTGCGTGCGTAGTGAAAATGAAAATTTTCGTGGTATTAATCACCATAAAGGCTACGAAGCGATCCGCGTTTTCCTTCGCATTTAATGTCACATTTTTGTGATATTTAGTTCACCTAATGTTTAGAAATCTATTTTACATTCCCTGAATATTATTTTACACGTGTGCAATATTTGCATCCAATATGTTTTCTCTTATGAGAAGGTGTAGTTTAAAAAATAGTTGCATGTGCATTGAGAATTAAAATTTTGGTGGTATTAATCACCATAAAGTCGATGAAACGATCTGAGTTTTTCTTCAAATTTGATATCACATTTTTGTCATCTTTAGTTCACCTAATATTTAGAAATCTATTTTATATTCTCTGAATATCCTTTTATACGTGTGCGATATTCGCATTCGATATGTTTGTTCTTATAAAAAGATGTGGTTTAAGAAACATTTGTTCAATAGTTAAAAAATTTATATTTCCTAGTATTTTTGCACTATTGGATTAGTCATCGAATACAATAGATCAAAGAATCTAAATTTTTTCGTGTTTCTTTCAATTGTACCAATTTTTCAATTGCAGAATAAAAAATAACACCATAAATATAAATAATTCTATATTTATACGCATATATTATCAACAACTTTTATACTTACATACGTGTACAAAGTATACCGTTAAATATAAATACGCTTTCATCATAAATATTACTGAATTTCGCAAACGTCTCATTAATTTATTAACGAATGGTAAATATTTTCGCAACAATTGACAGGCAATAGTGCCGTACTATATTAAAATTTAATATTGTACTATGACACTACCGATACCAAAATTGCGGAATAAAAAAATTGCACCATAAATGGTGTGGTTTAATATTTAAAAAACTTGTATTTTCTAATATTTTTGCACTACTGAACAGGTCACGGAATACAAAAGATTAAAGGATTTAGATCGTTTTTTTTTCAATTGTACCAATTTTTCAATTGTTGCCACTTTGTCGTACAGAAAAAATAAGTTAATATGACACGTTAATATGTGACTCCACAGTTACGTTGGTTTATATAGTGTGGAACCTGCACAAAATCGGTCAAGTCTTCAACGAGTTAATAATGTCCTCACCTGCTTCGTTAGCATAAAGCATATTTGCCAAATGTTCTAGTCGCTTCAGTTCGCATCGCGCGCGCTTATTCGCTAATTGCTAATTAGGCTAATAGGTGACTCACTATTCGACGAAAATGTTTTGATTTGCTTAAGGTCTACATTATTCTACAGAATATCAATAATAATATTCGACGTAATGCTTTATTGTTATGAAAATAAACGAAAAATTAAGATTTACCGTGCCATGAAAAAATTAACTTGACTTCGTATCTTCAATATCAATCATTTTCAGTCATGATCAAAATATCATGAGGTAAACTTTGGAAATAAACAAGGAATTAATATTTATAGTTGCAGTTAAAAAAATTAACTCGACTTTGTAAGCTATTCTACACAATCTGTGCAAAAGTTATTTTATAGTCATTTATTTTATTCAATTTATTTAGTTTATAGTAATTTTTTTAGGAATGATAATAAAATAGTTCATCCGAAAAAGCCTTCAAAATTTCTGATACGTAACACCAGGTATAAATCAAGCCAAAATTACTAACTTATTTTTGGCATTTTACTTTATGGTAAGAATAAACGAACTTTTAAATTTTATATCTGAATGAAAGTAAAATAGTCCACCCGATAAAGCGTTCGAAATTTCTCATACCTAAAACAAGGTTTAAATCGAACGAAAATTACTAAATTTGATTAATAAGGAATGACAATAAAAAAAGTACACTCGAAAAAGCCTTTGAAATTTCTCATACGTAACACAAAGTTTAAATCGAACGACAATTCGAATTGATGCGTTAATTTCCAGCGGTCTTTCTAAATGACAAATTTGAATACCACAATTTTTTAAACGATCAATCTAAATGACGACAATTTAAATGTTTGCAACTGAGAAGCGTTAATTCTAAATGACAAATTTCAATACTACAATTCTTCACACGGTCAATTTGAATGACGCTAATTTAAATATTTGAAACTTTCAAGCGTTAATTCTAAATGACAAATTTAAATATTACAATGCTTTAAATGGTCAATTTAAATGTTTTAAACTTCCGAGCGTTAATTCTAAATGGCAAACTTGAATATTACAGTTTTTCAAACGGTCAATTTGAATGATGACAATTTAAATGTTTAAAACTTAAAAGCGTTAATTCTAAATGACAAATTTGAAAACTACAATTCTTCAAACGATCTATTTGAATGCCGAAAATTTGAAGGTTTGAAATTTTCGAACGTTAATTCTAAATAATGAATTTGAAGCGTTAATTCCAAATGACAAATTTGAATGATGACAATTTAAATGTTTGAAACTTTCAAGCGTTAATTCTAAATGACAAATTTGAATACTACAATTCTTCAAACGATCAATTTGAATGCCGAAAATTTAAATGTTTGAAACTTTCGAGCGTTAATTCTAAATAATGAATTTGAAGCGTTAATTCCAAATGACAAATTTGAATGATGACAATTTAAATGTTTGAAACTTTCAAGCGTTAATTGTAAATGACAAATTTGAATGCTACAATTTTACAAACGGTCAATTTGAATGACGCTAATTTAAATATTTGAAACTTTCAAGCGTTAATTCTAAATGACAAATTTAAATATTACAATTCTTCATACGGTCAATTAAAATTTTTGAAACTTTCGAGCATTAATTCTAAATGACAAAATTGAATACTACAGTTTTTCAAAAGACCAATTTGAAGGATGACAATTTAAATCTTTAAAATTTAGAAGCGTTAATTCTAAATGACAAATTTGGAAACTACAATTCTTCAAACGGTTAATTTGAATGCCGAAAATTTGAATGTTTGAAACTTTTGAACATTAATTCTAAATAATGAATTTGAAGCGTTAATTCTAAATGACAAATTTGAATGATGACAATTTAAATGTTTGAAACTTTCAAGCGTTAATTTTAAATAACAAATTAGAATACTACTATTCTCCAAACGGTCAATTTGAACTACTAAACTATTTTTGATATTTTAGTTTATGCCAGAGAATGCAAACAGTACGTTAAATTTTTGTTAAACTGTCAAGATGTTTCAAATTTAATTCCATATATCAAAAATTCGAGTGTGTCGGGATAAGGTTTGTATATTACAGAATATAAATCGCTGTCACACTCGCTAGCGTGTTTCAGTTGCAAAATTGTATTCAGTGTCGATAATATGACGGTAACATGAGCGATCTGATGATATTCTATTACAATTTCGTAACCGAATGCCGTGAAGTGATCTGTTAAAGACGTCTCTATGCTGCGTACACTTGCAGACAGTTGACACGAGTGATCGAAGTTGTCAAGCAAAACCGGTAAACTGACCGTACTGAAGATTTTCTTCAATTTCTTCCAAGCGAATCTTCCGCGCGTTTATTTTATAAATATAATTATAAACATAAATTAATTTCATTAATTCGACTGTTTATTTTGAAAATGGTGCACGTCCATTTTTTGTTGTTTCGAGAAAATGAAAGGTTAGAATATTAGTTAATTGAAAAATATAAATTAATTATGTCAAGTCTGTTTATTCTACATCAATTTATTGTATCAATTTGTTTTAGGCGAATTTAACTGAAATAATATATATTTACAGGCTGTAAATGGACTTACACCATTTTCATAATTAGTCGATTGTAAAAATCATTTAATTGCAATTATGGAAAATTAAATATCACTTAAAATATACTTTGTATTAATCCAATTTTGTTTATAAATAATAATAAGAAATAATATAGGAGTAGCCTTTTTTATTTTGAATGTTAATTCGGATCTTACCGGCAACTTTAAGATGCATTAACAAAATTATTGAAAAATCCAGAAACTATCTGAACACTAAATAAAAATGAAGAGTAACATTTATCATTTATTCTTCAATTTGATCTAGTTGTTTTGATAATAAATTTTGCGCGCTTTATTTATTTTCCTTTGCTACTATTATCATGGGACAAATTAAATGTATCAACTGCGACTATTTTTATGGGCAACTTTAAAATGCAGTATCGAAACTATTGAAAAACCCAGAAACTATTTGAACTCTCAACATGAAAATTGGAAGCAATATTTTAAATTTATTCTTCAATTTAATCTAGTTTCTTAATCATAAATGTTGCGTTCCGTATTCATTTTCTTAATAAATTTCGATGTCTCCGCACAGGGAATCCGTCTTCTATGGTCTCTGCAGTCTCTATAGAGAAAGCAAAATTTCGCCAAAGAATCCTACCGGCGTCTTTAAAATGCAGTAACAAAATTATTGAAAAATCCAGAAACTATCTGAACACTCAAAATGAAAATTAACAGTAATATTTACAATTTATTGTTTAATTTAATCTAGTTTCTTTGATAATAAATTTTCTTTTTTCTTGGCCAAATGTGGACGTTTTTTCTTCATTGTGGCCTTTAATTTATCCAGCTTCAGCAGCATAGTACTGTCCGTTGATTGTTTCACTCTTTGCAAGGTAGTCGATAAGAATTATTCCACGGTTATCCCAGAAAATTGTCGCCATCACTTTTCCCGCAGAGAGAACGACCTTTGCCTTCTTCGGAATTGGTTGTTTGGTCTCAGGCGTATGCTGGTATAGCCAGGTTTCATCGACAGTTATCACTCGCCCCAAAAATTCCGCTAGATTTTTTTGATACAGATTAAGACACTCGCGTGTAATGTTCAAATCTTGATGTAAAATCTTGTGTACCCGTTTAGATGACATCCCAGAAGCCTTAACAATATCGTTAACAGTCAATCGACGATCTTCCATTACAGTTTGATGCAGTAAATCGAGCATTTCGTCAATTGTCGCGGTTTTCCACGTTTGTACTCGGCCACCCAATGTTTGACTGTTGTAAATAAAGGGGAGGTTTTACCGTATACAGAGTGTAACTCATCTTTTATTTCTTCACTCTTTTTCCCTTTCAAATGAAGGAATTTTATCACTGCGCGATACTCAATTTTCTCCATTTTTGATAGACAATGTCAGCTGTCAACTTTGGAAGAGTGTCGTAGACAGAGTAATGATAAAAAAGATTGCAATTTTTACGGTTTACATATGTCAATGCTATCTACTGGACGGTGAAAACTTTTTTCAACAGTTAGTTTATGTCAATAAGGCCGGAAACTTTTCAAATGGCCCTCGTACTATAACACAACCAATACATAAATTGCAGAATAAAAAATTGTACCATACATATAAATAATGTTATATTATTACACATTTAATATCAATAAATGTTATATTTATATACGAGTTCAATGTATATCGTTAACACACAATAAATACGCTTATAGTATAAACATTACTGCATAAATGTTGTTGCATGCAAACGCTCCTTAAACTGAATTCCGCGAACGTCTTATTATTTTATTATCAAACCGTATATATTCCAGCAGCAATTAATTTAACTTCAATCAATGTCCCATGCATAGCGAATTTATGACAAACAATAGTGCCGTACTATATTAAAATATAATGTTTTACTATTATACTACCACGACATAAATTGCAGAATAAAAGAAATTGCACCATAAATATAAATAATGTTATATCATTATACATTTATTATAAAAAAATGTTATATTTACGCAAGTATTCAAAGTATACCGTTACATACAACAAATACCCTTTCACTATAAATATTATTGCATAAATGCTAAAACGCTTTATTATTTTATTAACAAACCGTATGTACTCCAGAAGAAATTAATTTAACTTCATTAAATGTTTCTTGCATACCGGAGTTATGACACGCACTACTGCCGTACTATACTATACTACCAATAAAAAAATTGCACCGTAAATATAAATAATGCTATAGTAATACGCATTTATTATCAGCACATTTGATAAATACATACGCTTTCACTATAAATATTAGTGCATAAATAAATGAAATTAAGTTGAATGCCGCAAACGTCTTATTATTTTATTATCAACCCGTATATATCCCAGCAGCAATTAATTTAACTTCAATCAACGTCCCATGCATAGCGAATTTATTGCAAACAACAGTGCCGTACTATATTAAAAGATAATATTTTACTATTATACAACCACGACAAACATTGCAGCATAAATATAAATAATGTTATATTAATACGCGCGTATTATAAACAAATTTTGTATTTACATACGTGTACAAAGTATACCGTTACTACATTAAATACGCTTTCACTATAAATATTACTGCATAAATGCTAAAGTGCAAACATCTTATTATTTTATGAACAAGTCGTATATACTTCAGCAGAAATTAATTTAACTTTATTAAATACATCTTGCATACCGAAGTTATGACAAGCAATACTGCCGTACTATACTATATTACAAATACAGAAATTGCAGAATAAAAAAATTGCACCATAAATATAAATAATGTTATAGTAATACGCTATAGTAATACATAAATTGCGGAATAAAAAATTGCACCACAAATTTAAATAATGCTATAGTAATACACATTTATTATCAATAAATTTGATAAATAAATACGCTTTCACTATAAATATTAGTGGATAAATGAATGAAATTAAACTGAATGCCGCAAACGTCTTATTATTTTATTATCAACCCGTATATATTCCAGCAGCAATTAATTTAACTTCAATCAACGTTCCATGCATACCAAATTTATAACAAAAAATAGTGGCGTACTATATTAAAATATAATATTTTACTATTACACTATCACGACATAAATTACAGAATAAAAAAATTGCACCATAAATATAAATAATGCTATATTAATACGCATTTATTATCAACAAATTTGATAAATAAATACGCTTTCACTATAAATATTAGTGCATAAATGAATGAAATGAAACTGAATGCCGCAAACGTCTTATTATTTTATTATCAACCCGTATATATTCCAGCAGCAATTAATTTAACTTCAATCAACGTTCCATGCATAGCGAATTTATGATAAATAATAATGCCGCACTATATTAAAATATAATATTTTATTATTATACTACCACGACATAAATTACAGAATAAAAAAATTGCACCATAAATATAAGTAATGCTATAGTAATACGCATTTATTATTAACGAATTTGATAAATAAATATGCTTTCACTATAAATATTAATGCATAAATGAATGAAATTAAACTGAATTCTGCAAACGTCTTATTATTTTATTATCAAACCGCATATATTTCAGCAGCAATTCATTTAACTTCAATCAACGTTTCATGCATAGCGAATTTATGACAAATAATAGTGCCGTACTATATTAAAATATAATATTTTACTATAATACCACCAATACATAAATTGCAGAATAAAAAAATGGCACCATAAATATAAATAATGCTATAGTAATACGCATTTATTATCAACAAATTTGATAAATAAATACGCTTTCACTATAAATATTAGTATATAAGTGAATGAAATTAAACTGAATGCCGCAAAGGTCTTATTATTTGATTATCAACCCGTATATATTCCAGCAGCAATTCATTTAACTTCAATCAACGTTCCATGCATACCAAATTTATAACAAAAAATAGTGCCGTACTATATTAAAATATAATATTTTACTATTACACTATCACGACATAAATTGCAGAATAAAAAAATTGCACCATAAATATAAATAATGTTATATTAATACGTATTTATTACCAATAAATTTTACAAATAAATACGCTTTCACTATAAATATTAGTGCATAAATGAATGAAATTAAACTGAATGCCGCGAATGTCTTATTATTTTATTATTAACCCGTATATATTCCAGCAGAAATTAATTTAACTTCAATCAACGTCCCATGCATAGCGAAGCTATGACAAATAATAGTGCCGTACTATATTAAAATATAATATTTTACTATTACACTATCACGACATAAATTGCAGAATAAAAAAATTGCACCATAAATATAAATAATGTTATATTAATACGTATTTATTACCAATAAATCTTACAAATAAATACGCTTTCACTATAAATATTAGTGGATAAATGAACGAAATTAAACAGAATGCCGCAAAGGTCTTATTATTTTATTATCAACCCGTATATATCCCAGCAGCAATTAATTTAACTTCAATCAACGTCCCATGCATAGCGAATTTATTGCAAACAATAGTGCCGTACTATATTAAAATATAATATTTTGCTATTATACTATCACGACATAAATTGCAGAATAAAAAAATTGCACCATAAATATAAATAATGCTATAGTAATACGCATTTATTATCAATAAATTTTACAAATAAATACGCTTTCACTATAAATATTAGTGCATAAATGAATGAAATTAAACTGAATGCCGCAAAGGTCTTATTATTTTATTATCAACCCGTATATATTCCAGCAGCAATTAATTTAACTTCAATCAACGTTCCATGCATACCAAATTTATAACAAAAAATAGTGCCGTACTATATTAAAATATAATATTTTACTATAATACCACCAATACATAAATTGCAGAATAAAAAAAATGGCACCATAAATATAAATAATGCTGTATTAATACGCATTTACTATCAATAAATTTTACAAATAAATACACTTTCACTATAAATATTAGTGCATAAATGAATGAAATTAAACTGAATGCCGCGAACGTCTTATTATTTTATTATCAACCCGTATATATCCCAGCAGAAATTAATTTAACTTCAATCAACGTCCCATGCATAGCGAAGCTATGACAAGCGGTTTTATAAAATATGTCATAGATATGCTGGCGATAAGATATTATAGGAGAATGTCTTGATTAAACGTTCCTGACTTCTCATCCCGGCCATGCTTCATTCTATGTGCGATTTTTTGTTCAAAGAACTTTTTATTCGTCGCTACATTATTCTCCGCTTTTAAATCTCGCTCATAATTAGTTCCGATTTTATATGGGTCATTTTACGTGTTTCAAGTGTTACAGCGGTAACGGTAAATATTGAACAGACTTTTTCTCGATGAGGGAAGATAGATAGATAATTATAATTCATTTCTGCTTCAGAGACATTCAATTCGGACTTGGCTTCTGTTTAATTGAATTAAGCACATTAACTTAATTCTTCGTATTTTACGCTCTAGCATTTATGGTGTTTGTTATGCATACACTAAGCAAAATGCTTCACGCAATATCATACTTTAAAGAACTACTAGAAACTCTGATAAAATTGACTTTTAAATACAATTTTATGATAATGTCTTTAAATAATTTTTTCAACATTTTTTTTTAAATAATACCTCAAATGCCTCCTATTTTACAATTTCTATAAATTCCATACAAATTTATTTTTCAATTAAAAAACATCATTTTTTTAATAACACCTAAAATACTTCCAATTATCCACGCATTTATGGTGTTTGCTATGCATAGCAACTCATGAAAGAAGTTATGGGATAAACTTATGTAATGTTATTTTGTGTAGTGAATTTATGAATTTTTTTGGATTTAAAATTGTTGACAGTTAAACGTAACGGGTGAAAAAATGAATGTTTAGAACAATTTATTCTGCAACGGTTATTTATTAAGGAGGATATTTTTAAAGTAGCTATTGAGTTGGCTGAAAATAATGTTGGTATTTGTGGTAGATAGATATAGTGGTAGATTTGGAGAACTATATGAAATGCATACGTATTCTGAAAGTTAACAATAAATTTCAATATAATTCATTATTGCATTATGTTGATTTAGTACTTAGTTCTTTAATAAATGACGGTTACTCGCTATCGATCGATCAAAAATTAATCTCGAATTTCTACACTACAGATTTTTGCGCTTTTCAACCCTAAGCATTGATTCCAATTTGTAAAAATTATACAATAATAGTAAATTTACTTGTAATAGTATATTTTGAAGGTGACACTTCAAGGCATTATTTAACAATATAATATGTTTACGTATATTTTTCATTTTTACCTTCAAAAATTAATTTAACGAGGCGTTTTGAATTCGAACTTTTTTTTAAACTGAAAACCAATAATGTCGCTTCACCAATCCTATACTAAATTATTGTAAATTTCCGATATACTGATATAATAAGTGGCAGACATATTTATATATGTGAAAACGATAAAATATGTAAAAAAAATTTAAATATGTGAAATCGTTAAAAAAAATTCTTACCGCAAGATATGGACTGTATATTTTGAAAGTGGTGTAAGTCCATTCTTTTAAAAAATGAAATATCACATAATTTGTGATTAACTTAGTGTAAACTTTTTATTTATAACTAGATAATATTTAATATCTTAAAAAAGACCAAGGGTTTGTTCAATTTCAAATTGACCAGTAAAAGAAATTGTGTAACGATTGATTATGAAAGTGGTGTAAGTCCAATTTCCATAGACATTTACGAAAAAAGAATTTCTTCTACACGCCACAGGACTATTATGATGTTATAAAACAATGCTGAAACAATAATAAATTTACATTATTTAAAATGAGATGAAAGAAATTCGTTTCATCAAAAAATCTACAAAGCGCAATTCAAAAACGGATAAGAAAAAATATTAACGGAGAAAGGGTAAACCGGGTGAAAATATGTTATTGTTTATATAAAGCATCGATGAAGGACACAGAATTTAACTGAACTTTTTTTATTGTTGCAGGTGAGTACTACGATTCTATACTTTCGAAGGACACGTTCAATCTTACATCTGTGAGTTGACAAACGCTTTACTTTGTGTCAACGTGGTAAGTAAGTAAATTAGCATCATGTTTGTACAATATATAAATATAATTAACTTTCAAAATAAAAAGGCTACTCCTATTTTATTCCTTGGTATTACTTATAAACAAAATTGGATTAATACAAAATATATTTTAAGTGATATCTAATTTTCAATACTTAATTGAAATAAAATTTTTTTTACAATTGACTAATTATGAAAATGGTGTAAGTCCATTTACAGTCCGTAGATATATGTTATTTTAGTTAAATTTGCCTAAAGGAAATTTATATAATCAAATGACATAGTGATAAATTAGTAGAAACATTGCCAGATTTAATTATTATACTATATTATATTATATTACTACATAATTAATTTATATTTTTCAATTGACTAATATACTAACCTTTAATTTTCTTGAAACAACAAAAAATGGACTTGCACCAGTTTCAAAATAAACGGCCGATATAAAGCGGCTATGTTATGAATTCGTTTGGTGTAAAATAGATCCAACGAAAGAAGAACATTTTTTACCTGAAACTTTGTTTGCAAAATTGAATAATTCATGATTTTAATTCTTACCTTCCGGCATTTGCAGTTTTCATTATGTTTCCGGTTTTACAATTTTTTAATTTAGTATTTCTGTATTCTGTGTGTCTTGGTATTGGATATATTTATTACTTATGCTCACTATAATGCCAGATAAAGACCATAAATGAATAAGAGCAATATCTTATGTTAAGTTTAACAATATATAAATATAATTAACATTCAAAATAAAAACAGCTCTTCCTATTTTATTTCTTGTTATTATTTATAAACAAAATTGGATTAATACAAAATATATTTTAAATGATAACTAATTTTCCATAATTGAAATTAAATGATTTTTACATTTGACTAATTATGAAAACGGTGTTAGTCCATTTACAGCCAGTAAATATATACTATTTTAGTTAAATTCGCCTGAAAGAAATTTATATAATCAATTGACATATCGATAAATTAGTAGAAACATTGCTAGACTTGACATAATTAATATTTATTTTTCAATTGACTAATATGCTAACCTTTAATTTTCTCGAAACAACAAAAAATAGACTTGCACCATTTTCAAAATAAACGGTCCAATTGTTGCATAATATACCATTTTTGGACACACTGACTGTTTTGAAGGTTACATAATTAAATTTAGTAATTTCTTTCTATTTTTAATATTCTTTAAGAAGAGAAGAGAAGAACAGGAATTCTTTTAGAATTAATTTCTTCTATTTTCTTTCTACGTAGTACGCAATAAAAACCTTTAGAACATTAAAATTCGTTGAATTTTGTACATAGAAATAATGAGAAATTATGGCTCTGTATTTTTTGCCGTAAACTGTAAAATGTCGATATTTTCAAGTACTTCAATGATATATGAAAGTTTTGGAATAAATTGCATAATTCGAATAACTTACTTTAATTCAAGTATATTCAATGTCATGAATTTATGTGAATATAATATTAGCATATTTCATATTGATCGAACACTTTAAGTAGATTAAATACATTAATAAACGAATATCTACTTTGCTTGTTTTTACGCGCATTCTAATTTTCCAAAATTATAAATATCAATTAAAAACGTTGACATAATCCTACGTCTTACATAAAATTTAAATACAGTTACATATATACAGGTCATAATTCATAATTCACAGATACTCGTAATATCATATTTTTCGAAAAATCTTCCGTCTTCGCAAAAATCCTTATTTTTCACCCTCTTCCATCACTGTTCATTTTCGCTAATAATATTAGCATAATTATTATTGGTCGGATACTTTAAGTAGATTAAATACATTAATAAACGAATATCTACTTTGCTTGTTTTTACGCGCATTCTAATTTTCCAAAATTATAAATATCAATTAAAAACGTTGACATAATTTTACGTCTTACATAAAATTTAAATACAGTTACATATATACAGGTCATAATTCATAATTCGCCGACACTCGTAATACCATATTTTTTCGAAAAATCTTCCGCCTTCGCAAAAATCGTTATTTTTCATCCTCTTCCATCACTGTTCATTTTCGCTGCACATCGCGTCTGTCAAATCCTCGAACGCATAAATCCGGCAACGGACACGTTCCTTCAAGATTGCCAGGCAGATAATCTTCGCTGTTACTTTAACCTAAATCCGGTTAACAATTGAACCGCGCTTCAGCCGTTAACTTGAGCCTCGAGTTCAACTTAAGGCGCTTACCTACTTACGTGCGGCAACTATAGCGTTCAGAAACGACAAAGATCCTTCGACGAAACTGCGATCGCTTCAGACGCTGCTGGGATTTTTGCTTTCTTTCATTGTGACGCTGGAAACTAAACTATTGACGTAACAAAATATTCGTTGGCCAACGAAAATGTGCAAATGCGTAAAATGAAGACGAAGGCAGGAATAATACAGTCTGTGGAGTTGATTTATAATTGAGCCGTTTATTTTGAAAGTGGCCGAACTCCGTTTTTCAATATTTTCCTGTTACCATGGTTACATGTACAAATTCATGTTATTTATCAGTAAATGTTATTTATCTCGATTTGAAGATAAATGGAGTTAGGCCACTTTCAAAATAAACGGCTCAATTACACAAGCACATAGATACATATGTATGTCTATGTACTTGTAATGACTGTATTGAGTTGGCAAGAAAGTAATTCCGGTTTTTTTAGTGTTGAAATAAAACTCACTTTTTGTAGGAAAAAAATGAAGTTTAACCCCTTAACTTGTACAGTCGAGATAATTCAAGCGGCGTTGTACTTTATGCTATAATTTTTCACACTCGAATATAATCGAGAATTGAAAGTAACAATGTGAAAGCAAAGAAAAAAATCGTTTTATTGATATTTATAATTTACATGGGATCGTAAGCTGTAGCACTTATTAATTCAAGAATAAAATGTAGCCTTTTTCCATGGAACAAAAGAAAAACAAAAGAGAGTCGTTACATCTGTAATACTTGCAATATTGGACTATGTGCTGCACCTTGCTTCGAAATATATCACACAAAAGAAAATTTTAAATAATTTTTTAAAATAGATACTAGTATTATTATTATTTATGTTGTAAAAGTATAAATAAATATTTTTACTGATAAAAATATGTTTTTTTTCCGAAATAGCCATTCGAAAAAAATGATAAAAAAGTCGATGTACGTGTAACATTGCAATATTTGGCTCTTTTCTGCAAACGTGGATCAAAATTCAAAATTAAAATAAAAATGTTGATTATATTTGTATTTTCTACCAAGAAAATGTTCTAAATTGTGTTTTTCTTACATAAAAAATGATTTTTTTTGCCGTTTTTTTTTTTTCAAAACAACTGTGCGTTAAGGGATTAAATACACAAATAGTTTGAAACGATAAAAAATGTCCTCTATTGTCCTAGGCCATACCTTTGCAGGAAAAATTTTTCCAATTGTATGCAACAGTTTCTGAGAAAAAAATGTTGAAAATTTGCTTTTTTTAGGCGTTTACTCTGTCAAATAGCTTTCATGCTGTTTGATGACTTTTTGCCGCCTTTTTGGTAATTTCATGATTTGTGCAGTTGATTTACCAGACGATTCTAACGGTGCAGATGGATATGTGCTATTAGATACAAATTATTATAATTAGCAAAGCCACTAGATAAAAAAAAAATGGAGACAAAATGCAACCTTCATATTTTTTCTCCGTATAAGTTCCACCCTCCACATATTACCTAGATATAAATCTAGAATTATAATTTTAGGTGTTATTTTTGCAGAATTGGTGAAAAAATGTCAAGATAAAGCTATTAAACAAAAAGAAATAGAAACAAAATCCAATGTTCATATTTTTTCTCCACACAACTTCCGCTCACCACATTTTACCTCTAAATAAATCTAGAATTACAACGTTAGATATCACATCATTTTTGTAAAAATATTAAAAAAACCTAGATTTCAAGCTATTAACCAAAAAAAGAAATATACACAAAATCCAACCTTGATGTTTTTTTTTCTCACAAGTTCCATCCTCCGTATTTTACCTAGAAATAAATGTAGAATAAAAATTTTAAGTATTATTTTTGTAGAAATAGTGAAAAAATGTCAAGATAAAGCTATTAGACAAAAAAATAGACATAAAATCCAAACTTCATATTTTTCTTCACACAAGTTCCACCCTCCACATTTTACCAAGAAATAAATGTAGCAATTACAGTTTTAGAAGTCATTTCCGCAGAAATAGTAAAAAAACACGTAGATATCAAGCTATTAGTAAAAAATTCAACTTATTTTATCAACAAATTAATTTTCCACACAAGTTCCACTGTCCACATTTTACCTATAAATAAATTTAGAATTTTAATTTTAGACGTCATTTTTGCAGAAATAGTGAAAAAATGTGGATATCAAGCTATTAGACAAAAAAAAGAATAAACCCAAAATTCAACCGTCATATTCTTTCTCCACGCACAAATTCCACCAGCTAAACTTTATCCACAGTCAAACTCTACCATCCCCATTTCCTTTCCACCCGAACTCCACCCCTCAAATTTTACTTCTCCCAAAATTCTACCTGCCATATTCTCTCTACACTCAATTTGCTCTGCTGCAATTGATCTACAGATAAATTCCACCCTTCGCACTTCTTTCTTTATGTTAATTGATACACACATATATATATATATATATATATATATTTATATATTGGGTTAAGGGTGAAGTGAATAATAAATAATCCGATTACTCATTCTTGGCCACACGGGTAGTTTCAATTTTTATTGCAGTGTCTATGGAAATTCCTTGAGTGCCAATAACGGTGTATCGTTAGCTACTTTCCGTAGACACTGCGTTTTGTTTGTTTGCGATGCAATACAAATTCGCCGGTTTCCTCCCGAAACACGAAGCCCCTTTCGATTTAGCTCACACGCACCATTCAATCGCACGTTATCAAGTAAGACGAGCCGTTATTAGCGGAAGGTGTCGCATTAACGTCGTATTAACGTCGCATTAATTCACATTATCATCGACACGTGTCGTTGACCAGTCGGCGTTCATTGACAAAAACTTCACGTATCGTCCGCACTGCAGAGACGCCTTATCGCTCTTAATCGTCCTGTCCCTCGTGCGTGTTGACATTGCACGATTACGTTGCGAGCCAACGAGTCGCTGAGTGACGTTAATTGGCAACGCGGCGCGTTAAAATGCGTTCGCGATTAGGATGACACATGTTCGCGGCCGGAAACGTTTAAACCGATGCAGATTGTTGAGATCGGGTTAGGGGAGATGTTTGGCTAATTTAAATTTTAATGTGCCATTTGTATTGGCACAAATGATTAATTAAAAATGCCAAAAATTTGTATACAAAAAAATAGATTTTTTGGCTGGTTTTTTTTCTTAAAAAAACTGCGTTATTTTTCTCGGTAGTATTTAAAGAAGATTAGAATTTTTATTTTTTACAATCCAATTGAGATCGGATTGGGTCAGATGTTCGCCTAATGACCATTTTATTGTGTCATTTATATTGGCAAGAAAGGTTTCATTGAAAATACAAAATATGCGCATTGAGTAGTATTGACAATTTCGTAAATGTAATTGATGTTAGAATGATGATTTAATTCTTACACATTTTTATTTTGCACAATCCATTTGTATGCAGTCCTTCGTTGAAATCGAGTCGCACTAGATGTTTGTCTAATGACCATTTTAATGTGCCATTTGTATTGGCACAAATTATTTCATTCAAATTGCCAAAAATGTGTAATCGGTAGTATTTAATATTTTATAAACGTAATTGATGTTGGAATGTTAATTTGATCCCTTTGTCTCCAATACATCCACATTCTCATTTCACAAAATCTAATTGTATGGAGTCCTTTGTTCAGATCAAGTCGAGTCAAATGTTCATCTAATGACCATTTTAATGTGTCGTTTATATTGGCTCAAACGATTTTAATTAAAAATATCAAAAATGTGTAATCGGTAATATTTAAGCTTTTGTAAATGTAACTGATGTTAGAATGGTAATTAGATCCTTTTGCCGCTAATACATCCGAATTTTGTGTCATTTATGTGGACACAAATAACCTCGCGGAAAATGTGAAAAATGCGTAATCCATAGTATTTAAGATTTTGGAAATATAATTGATGTTAGAATGGTAATTTAATTCTTTCGTCTTTAATATATCCGCGTTTTTATTTTGCAAAATCCAATTGTATGCAGTCCTTTGGCAAGATTGCATCGGGTCAGATGTTTGGCTAATGATCATTTCAACGTGTCGTTTAGATGTGCATGAAAGGTTTCAATGAATATGCAAAATATGCGCATTGAGTAATATTTAAGATTTTGTGAATGTAATTGATGTTAGAATGGTGATTTAATTCTTTCGTCTCCAATACCTCTGCATTCTCGTATTGCAAAATCCAATGGGTAAATTGAAACAAATGAGGTCATTAAAAATGCAAAAAATACTTAATCAGTAGTATTTATAATTTCGTAAATGCAATTGATGTTAGAGTGGTGATTTAATTCTTTCGTCTCCAACACCTCCGCATTTTTATTTAGCAAAATCCAATTGTATGCAGTCCTTTGTCGAGTCTAGTCGTCTAGTGGTCATTTTAATGTGTCATTTATATGGGAATGAAAGGTTTCAATGAAAATGCAAAATGTACGCATTGAGTAGTATTTAGAATTTTGTAAATGCAAATTATGTTAGAAAGGTGATACAACTTTTTCGCATTTGTATTTTGCACAATCCAATTGTATGGGATCCTTTGCACAAGATCGGATCGGGGCAAATGTTTGGCTAATAAGCATTTTAATGTGTCGTTTATATTGGCATGAAAGGTTTCAATGAAAATGGAAAATATGCGTGTTGAGTATTATTTACAATTTCGTAAATGCAATTGATGTTAGAATAGTGATTTAATTCTTTCGCGTTTCCATTTTGTACAATCCAATTGTATGGAGTCCTTTGCACAAGATTGGATCCGGGAAAATGTTTGGCTAATAAGCATTTTAATGTGTCGTTTATATTGGCATGAAAGGTTTCAATGAAAATGGAAAATATGCGTGTTGAGTATTATTTACAATTTCGTAAATGCAATTGATGTTAGAATAGTGATTTAATTCTTTCGCGTTTCCATTTTGTACAATCCAATTGTATGGGGTCCTTTGCACAAGATTGGATCCCGGAAAATGTTTGGCTAATAAGCATTTTAATGTATCATTTATAGGGGAATGAAAGGTTTCAATAAAAATGGGAAATATGCGTATTGAGTAGTATTTAAGATTTTATGGATACAATTTATGTTAGAATGGTGATGTAATTCTTTCATCTCCCATACCTCCGCATTTTTATTTCGCAGTGCAATTATATGTAATACTTTGTCGAGCGCGGGTCGAGTCATACATTCGTCTAATGACCATTTTAATGTGTAATTTGCATGGGCACAAATGACCTCGCGGAAAATGCCAAAAATGCGTAATCGGTAATATTTACAATTTCATAAATGCAGTTAATGTTAAAATGGTGATTTCATTCATTTGTCTTCAATACCACCGCATTTTCATTTTGCAAAATCCAAATGTATGCAGTTCTTTGTCAAGATCAGGTCGGAGCAGATGTTCATCAAATGTACAATTTCAATGTATCATTTATATTGGCACAAATAATCTCACTAAAAGGTAAACAATTTTTAAATGCAATCCTAATGTAGCGAAGTACGCTTGTTGACACTCAATGTGTAAATATAACATTAATGTACTATATACCATTTTAAACGTATTACATTATTTTGTACTATATTAATGCACTGTAAATATATAATATATAACTATATTAATGTAATGTACATACTTATTAATGTACTATATATAATTTTAAACGTATCACGTAAATTCTAATATAAATTCATAAAATGAATTGACTCATATAAATTGTACGAATCGATGTTATAACATCGTTATCGATAGTATTAACTATATTGCTGTTTAGTTCATACGACGTACAGGCGGAGTAATCTCTATCTATATTATCTTCCTTATCGCTTTATTCGTTTCGTTGAACGCGCAGATAACTTCGAAAGGAAAATGTAATGGAAGGCCTCCACTGCATTGCTTTTCGTGTTCAAATTCAATATAGCTCTGAGTTTCAAACGAATAATTTGCAATCACACTGTGTACAATTTCATATTTACATTTACTTTACGAATAATTGGGTAGCGTATTATTTGAAATGTACAGATGGAAAACATGTACGGAACAAAACACGTATTACTCCAAAGATTGCGATGTTGTACATCATTGATTTTTATTTATTTTACGTTTAAACAAACGAAAATAAACAGTTAATGGACTCTGCTCGATACTGCAAAGCGCTGACAGAAGTAAATAATAGCCTGAAGAATGTTAACGTTCAAATAATGTATTATAACAAATTTCAAATAGAGGAATTGAAAATTTATTTTATGTAAACAAGTCAAAATAGCAAATATATGGACAATTTGTTTTGAAAGTCAATTTCTTTTTTAAAAATGAGATATTACATAATTTGTGATTAATTTAGCGTAAAATTGAGATTTATCCCCTACATGTCGAGGAATACATTTGCATAACGTTCCTAGACTTATTATGTATGAACAATATAAAACATGGAGGAATTGTTACCTTGTACTTACCTTATATACCTTTTGTGCATCTTGAATATTTGAAAACACTGCTACATAAAAAAGATGAGTAAATAATAGGAATATCTTATATGAACTTTAACAATAAGTAAGCGAAATTAATAAAATAAAAAATATAAAATACTACTCGTATTTTATTTCTTATTATTACTTATAAAGAAAATTGGATTAATAGAAAATATATTCGAAGTTATATTTAATTTTTCGTCATTGAAATTAAATGATTTTTGCAATTGACTAATTATAAAAATGGTGTAAGTCCATTTACAGCCCGGAAATATATATTATTTTACTTAAATTCGCCTAAAAGATCAGCGATTATTTATTAAAAAAAAATGGATCAGAGAATTTGCATTAAATTTTGCCATAAGAATGAAATATCGTGCAGCAATCTTTTAGAAATGTTGAATACTGCTTTTGGAGAGTCTGCTATGAGTAAAACAAGGGTTTACGACTGGTATAATCGTTTCCAAGAAAGTTTCCAAGAAAGTAGATGAAAATGTGAGAAAAGTAGAAGAAATAAGGGCCGACACTTTGCAAGAATAGATGAGATTAAAAGCGCATATCTAATGGGGACTACAGTGAACGAAATTTCTATAAGAACACTACTGTTTTTAGTAAAAATGTATAAATGCGTCATTTATAAAATTATACAAGGGTAGAGAATTTTAGGCGTATAATGAAAGAACAAGAAATCAGTATTAAGAACTGAAACATCGTTTTATTTTTCTTATAAACGAAACAGAATAGATAAATGTAACAAAGTTTGCATAGGAACAGTCGGTTAAATTATTTTAAAAAATTATCATCTATAATGTTAATACTTGGTACTTCCACCGTTATGTTTTATTACATCGAATATTCTATTTTTCATATCATAAATCAACTTTTGTAATGGCATAATGTCAATTTTAGACGACTCTTGTCTTACAGCGCGTTCCAGCTCGTTAACTTCCTTGTATTGTTTATTATTTTTGTAAACTGCTCTCGATAGAATATCCCACAGGTTTTCCATTGAATTCAGTCAGGTGAAAGTGACGACCACTTCATAAGTGGCAAATTTTTTTACAGACATCAATCCTGTGTTTTCTTTGCATTGTGTATGGCCGCGTTATCTTATTGAAAAATAACATTTTCTTCATGATTTTCTTCAACAAATGGTATTAAGCAATCTTCTAATAAATTGATATATTTGTCTGCTTTCATTTTTGTACAAATTTTGCAATTCCAAAACTCTTGTCACTTCACCAGCAATTTTACTTCCACCTCGTATTTCTTTAAAAGCTCGTGAACGGTTGCGTCATGTAAGTTTTGTGTTACCACCTCTATAATGGCTTTTACCATAATTTTCACGCAATTTTAAAAAATTATGTACAGCAGTGCTTGATCTGTTAATTTTTTCAGCAATCTTTCGAATAGAGAATCCCGCATCGCGGTATGCTTCTATTTTTACCTGTTTTTCTCGACTTAAAACTTCCTCGTGGTATTCTGACAAAAGGAAAAATATTCTACGTATTATTATATGTATTTATAAATCGACACATTTTGATCTTGCGTAAGAGGTGGTTTTGATAAAACTTTTTTCCATTTCAATATTTTGTGTTTTTCAATTCCACAACTCTTGTCACTTCTCCAGAAATTTTTCTTCCACCTCGTATTTCTTTAAAAACACGTGAACGATTGCATCTTGTAAGTTTTGTGTTGCCACCTCTATAATGGCTTTTACCATAATTTTCGCGCAATTTTAAAAAATTATGTACAGCAGTGCTTGATCTGTTAATTTTTTCAGCAATCCGTCGAATAAAGAATCCTGCATCGCGGTATGCTTCTATTTTTACCTCTTTTTCTCGACTTAAAACTTCCTCGTGGTATTCTGACAAAACGGAAAATATTCTATGTATTATTATATGTATTTATAAATCGACATATTTTGATCTTGCGTAAGAGGTGGTTTTGATAAAACTTTTCTCTATTTCAATATTTTGTGTTTTTCAATTCCACAATTCTTGTCACTTCACCAGCAATTTTACTTCCACCTCGTATTTCTTTAAAAACACGTGAACGGTCGCACCTTGTAAGTTTTGTGTTACCACCTCTATAATGGCTTTTACCATAATTTTCACGCAATTTTAAAAAATTATGTACAGCAGTGCTTGATCTGTTAATTTTTTCAGCAATCTTTGGAATAGAGAATCCCGCATCGCGGTATGCTTCTATTTTTACCTCTTTTTCTCGACTTAAAACTTTTCCTTGTGGCATTCTAATAAAAGGATAAATATTTTATATATTATTATATGCATTTATAAATCGAAATATTGTATGCATGTAACACTTATTTTCTCTTTGAGTTACTGACGATCTTACTGGTTCAACTGATGAAAGACATCTAAGTAAATATAGCTGTTCTTATACAAATTTCGTACCTACCGTGGCGAACATTCTTGTATTTTTGTATACAAACCAAAAATTCGCAAGTTTGTATACATTCACCGTTTCACAATAAAGACACTGTGCTAAGGTGAGGTTTCCACGCATTAACTAATATAACATTATCAAATCAATCACCTTTCAACGGAAAATTAGTTTATTCCTATAGAAACTTCGTCCACTCTATTTTGAAGGGGATAAAATTGACGTAGACGAACAAATCAAATTCTTTCCAAAAATCGAAAATTCCCGTCATTATTTGAACACATCTCGTATTTCCGAGAGAAAGAACGTTTCTTGCGCTTCTGCACAATAAATAAGAGCAATGCCACGATAAATGTCGCAGGTTGCCGCTATACTAAGTGATATAATAAGTGAGGTGGATGATTCGAAAAGGTCACCTTCGATTACCGTTACGGGTTAACGCAGGAAACTGAAGGAACGAACAACCCAAAGACAATATTTTTATTAGCCACCGGCTTCTTGGCGGTAAGAGCCTTCGTAACTTATTAATGTGCGATACACTTTCAGCGGTAAAAGTGGGTCGTTGAGTTTATAGCTCGCATGTTGCAGCGGGGTTGCCCAGTAATTGTACGCAGGAAATAGAATATATTGCAATTTCGCGTTTTCGTGAGAACGCGCTTTTACGCAAACCGTGTGAATGTGTATTGTTATCATTATGACGAAAATAAGCCTTTGGTGAACGTTGAATAATGTTATTATGACAAATGGAAAAGTCTATAGGTGGTTATGTTTAAAATTGTGTTATAGGGACCGTTTAGTTTGAAAGCGGTGCACGTCGATTTTTTGTTGTTTCGAGAAAATTAAAGGTTAATATTTTAGTCAGTTAAAAAATATAAATTAATTATGTTAAGACTGGCAGTGTTTCTACTAATTTAGCAATATGTCAATTGACTGCATCAATTTTCTTTAGGCGAATTTAAGTAAATTAATATATATTTTCGGGCTGTAAATTGATTTATACCATTTTCATAATTAGTCAATTATACAAAATCATTTAATTTCAATGATGAAAAATTAAATACCGCTTAAAATATATTTAGTATTAATCTAAATTTGTTTATAAATAATAACAAAAAAAAGAGGTGTAGCTTTTTTTATTTTGAATGTTAATTATATTTATATATTGTTAAACTTAACATAAGATATTGCTATTATTCATTTATGCTCTTTATCTGGCATTATTGTGAGGATAAGTAATAAATATATACAATATCAAGACACACAGAATACCGAAATGCTAAATTAAAAAATTGTAAAACCGGAAATATAATGAAAACTGCAAATGCCGGAAGGTAAGAATTAAAATCATGAATTATTCAATTTCGCAAACAAAGTCTCAAGTAAAAAATGTTCTTTCGTTCGATCTATTTTACACCAAACGAATTCATAACATAGCCGCTGAATATGGACCGTTTATTTTAAAAGTGGTGCAAGTCAATATTTTCTTGTTTCGAAAAAATTAAAGATTAGTATATTAGTCAGTTAAAAAATATAAATGAATTATGTTAAGACTGGCAGTGTGTCTATTAATGTATCAATATGTCAATTGATTATATAAAATTCTTTAAGGCGAATTTAACGAAGATAATATATATTTATGGGCTGTAGATAGACTTCCACTATTTTCATAGTTAATAATTTGTAAAAATCATTTATTTCAGTGATGAAGTATTAAATTGCACTTAAAATACATTTTCTATTAATCTAATTTTCTTTATAAATGATAAGAAAAAATGAAAAAGGACTAGTATTTTTTATGTTGAACCTTAATTATATTTGTATATTGTTTTTTAATATTTCTTATACATTTATATTTATTATACTTATATACTTATATATTTATTATATTTATTCTACAATTATATATTATTTTTAAATATTCATGACACACCATTTTCGTAATTAGGCAATCGTAAAAATCATTTAATTGCAATGATGAAAAATTAAATATCACTTGACATATATTTTCTATTAAACCAAGTTTTGTTTATGAATAATAAGAGAAAATAAAGTAAGAGTAGTATTTCTTATTTTATTAATTATAATTACATATAGTTAAAGTTAACATAAGATATCGCTATTATTTATTTATACTGTTTATGTAGCAGTCTTTTAAAATATTTATGATACACAAAAGGTATATATTCCTGTGTATGTGATCGGAGTGCATCAAATACTTATAATTGTAAAGTTGAGTGAAAATTCGTTAATTAGGGAATGCTTTGAAATAAAATCTGCACTATTAAAAAATTAAAAGTTTTTATTAAATCGAAAATCAAAAATTAATTTCTATCAAATCTTTTATCTACCAGTGAATTGTATTGAAGCATTTTAAACATGAGTGTAGCTCGTCAATGCAATCTTGGCAGTATTTAGTGACATTTTTGGTCCGATTTTTTGCTCTTTGTGTTCCGAAGCTTGCAACATTTTATTGGTAACACTGTTTGCAAAATTTGCGTACCAAATACGTTGACCCTTCCTTCTTTTGCAATTCATGCCGTATTCTTATAAATAACGAAATGAATTATTATTTTGCCATTACATGCACAGAACAGTAAAAATATTCTCGTGGCGTTCTGAGCAAAACATGCGATTTTGGTGTGGCAGTCAACGTGTTAAATAATTTTTAATGTATGCAAATTCATATATAATTATAGTATGAAGTGACATAACAATGATATAAACTAAGGAATACTTTGATCGTACGATGAGCAAAATAGTTGATATGAATTATGATGATACAATAAGTCATAATAATAACAAGAAATCTAACACAAGTGAACTAGTCCATTGAAGGCAAAGCTGCATTTTTATGCAAGTAAAATAACTACGCGAATTATTCGCACATCGCGTTTTTCTGCAAAAATTTTTGTTTTAAATATACATTAATCGTTATTCGTTAGTTAACGGAAACTTGAATAATTTATTATAGAATCACGACGAAAAATCTAACGTCAACATTCCATCTGACACATTAATTGTTGTCACTGAGTGTGGAAAATTCTATTAATCGGACGCAAAAATATTTATTAATTTTTTATTTTTAATTATTTAATTAATAAATAATGTACATGTACTTTTCAGACTTGCTTAAGAAAACAGTAACGAAAAAATCGCGCGAATCAGACTGAACAAACCGCGAAATTACAAAATACAAATTAATTAATTACACAAATTACAAAATTAAAAGTTACTTTTTAAACACACTTCGTATACTATTGTCGTTACCATAACAAAAATATGGACGCCTACATACATATATACATACGAAAATAATGACGTCTGCGTGACTCAAGATACATTTTATAAAGTTGAAAACTGACAATTTTAGGCGGCAGCGCAATATTTCATGAAACAGATTCGAAAACAGATTGCCAGCTGACTATATGCATAAATAATGACGTCTACGCGACTCAAGATATATTCGTAAATGTTCAACCCTGACATTTTCGAGTAGCAGAACAATTTTTCATGAAGCGTATGAAAAAGATGCAAGTCACTTTGAGAGTTTAAGAGAAAAAATTCGCATATGGAATATTGACTGGATGATGGAAGTTAATTTATTTGAATAATATGATTTTGTAGAAATACCATAATGCAAAATAGGAATGCGTCATGTATCTTACTTTCGAAAATGGTGAGTTAAATTTTTGAATACTTGCCATAAAATCGTGTATATTTGTTTATATTTTTGTTAAATAATTGTTAAATAATTTAGTACGAATTTCATACGTACGGAAATTAATTTATTTGAATAATACGATTTTGTAGAAACACCATAATGCAAATTAGGAATGCGTCATACATTTTACTTTCGGAAATGGTGAGTTAAATTTTGGAATACTTGCCATAAAATCGTGTATATTTGTTTGTATTTTTATTAAATAATTGTTAAATAATTCAACACGAATTCCATACGAACAAAAGTTAATTTATTTGAATAATGTGGTTTTGTAGAAATACCATAATGCAAATTCGGAGTACGGCATGTATGTTACTTTCGAAAATTATGAGTTAAATCTTGGAATACTTGCCATAAAATCGTGTATATTTGTTTGTATTTTTGTTAAATAATTGTTAAATAATTCAGTACAAACTCCATACGTACGGAAGTTAATTTACTTGAATAATGTGATTTTGTATAAATACCATAATGCAAATTAGGAATACGCCATGTATCTTACTTTCTAAAATGGTGAGTTATTTTGGAATATTTGCTATAAAATCGTGTATATTTGTTTGTATTTTTGTTAAATAATTGTTACATAATTCAGTACGAATTCCATAGGTACGGAAGATAATTTATTTGAATAATATGACTTTGTAGAAATACCATAATGCAAATTAGGAATGCATCATGTATCTTACTTTCGAAAATCGTGAGTTAAATCTTGGGATATTTGCCATAAAATCGTGTATATTCGTTTGTATTTTGAAGCGCATAATTGTTAAATAATTCAGTATAAATTCCATACGTACGGATGTTAATTTATTTGAATAATATGATTTTGTAGAAACACCATAATGCAATATAGGAATACATCATGTATTTTATTTCTTAAATGGTGAATAAAATTTTGGAATATTTGCAATAAAATCGTGTATATTCGTTTGTATCTTGACGCGCATAATTATTAATTAATTCAGTACAAATTCCATACTTAAGGAAGTTAATTTATTTTAATAATATGATTTTGTAGAAACACCATAATGCAAATTAAGAGTATGTCATGTATTTTACTTTCGAAAATGAAGATTTAAATCTTGGAATAGTTGCCATAAAATCGTGTATGTTTTTTTTTTTTGTATCTTGACGGGCATAATTGTTAAACAATTCAGTACAAATTCCATACATAAGGAAATTAATTTATCTTAATAATACGATTTCGTAGAAATACAATAATGCAAAATAGGAATGCGTCAACAATTTTATTTCCGAAAATAGTGAGTTAAATCTTGGGATACTCGCCACAAAATCGTTTATGTTCGTTTGTATCTTGACCCACATAATTGTTAAATAATTCAGTGCGAATTCCATAACGTAAATTAGGAAAATAACGTACATGGTGCTTTCGAAACTTATGCCATAAAACTTGTGATCCTTATCATAAAATCATCTGTACCATGTGTTGTATGTTGGCACCTGGAGATAGTTGTTAAATAATTCAGTAGAAATTTCATGGTGCGAGTTAAGAATACGTCACACGTTTTGCTTTCGAAAGCTCTGGCATAAAAAGTCTGGCATAAAAGTAAATAACTGTTAAACAATTCAGTAAAAATTCCATAATGCACGTTAGGAAAATAAGAGCCATCTTGCTTTCGAAAATTGTGATACAAAACTCGTAATAATGCTAAAATCGTCTGCGTTTTCTGTTGTATCTTAGTATCCAGCGAATATTAGTGAATAATTCAGTGCAAATTCACCAAATCTGCGTTACTCATCATAAAATTGCCTGTGTTTTTTATTACATCTTGGCACCAGGAGATAATCATTAAATGCTTCTTAAAAATTCTATTATTTAAATTAGAAATACAATGCATATCTCGCCTTTGAAAATTTTGGTTCATAGCTTGCAATATTTATTGTAAAATTGTCTATATTCTCGTTTGTATCTTGGCACACAGAGATAATTATTAATACATTCCATGCCAAGCCGTATTTGGATAACTTGTCATTAAGGCCATTTGATGTTTTGATTAAAGACTGATATATTATCACAGAATATTTCATTAGTTTATCAATTCATAAGTAATTAGCTTGTTTAGGGTGGTTATCAGATCGTGTGCCATTTACGGTAGACGTGAAGTTATATTTACCAAAAGAGGAAGTAGGTAAATGTACAGAGATAGCAGTTTTTGTTGTTTTATTTATTTTTTATTACTACATTTATTTCTTGTTACTTATTATTCACATCCATTCATTTTACCTTTCTTATTCAATAAACACTTAGTTTAGTCCTCAAGAGACTACATGTACGTGAGTACTAGACGATGAAAAGATCGAAAATATGAAAGTACGAAAATATAAATATATAATATATAAAATAGTACACCATGGAATATATATAGTATAATATTATATACTAGAGCCTTCAAATCAAGTAAGGTATTCTAATGGTATTTCGTTTATATGAATTTGTGCATGTGGAGGAATATATATTTAGAAAAATCAACGTTTATTTCTTATAATTAATATATATATATATGTTTGTTCTGACAGGAAAAGAATTGAAACTGTAATGCAGATTGGAAATTATTTCAGAATTTATCACACTATAAAAAATGATAAGAAATAAATGTTAATTTTTTCTAAATATATGTTCCTCCATATGCACAAATTCATATAAACAAAATATCATTAGAAAAAAAAAATATATATATATATATGTATATATATATATATATATATATATATATATATATAAGCTTTCGAATTTAGTAAGGTTTTCTAATGATATTTTTCATATAAACATAATTCATATAAACAAAATATCATTAGAATATATATATATAAGCTTTCGAATTTAGTAAGGTTTTCTAATGATATTTTGTTTATATGAATTTGTGCATATGGAGGAACATATATTTAGAAAAAATTAACATTTATTTCTTATCATTTTTTATAGTGTGATAAATTCTGAAATAATCTCCAATCTGCATTACAGTTCCAATTCTTTTCCTGTCAGAACAAACAATGCAGTCCTATTTTTTCTCCCAGATTGGGAATATGTGATTTACTATTCAGTCTATTGTCCGAGGAAGATATGCATCGACGTGTTCTCAATTCTCGAAAATCACCTCTCAACTCACTTATAAGGCTTTTTACAACTTATAATGGGTCACTGGGGCGGGGGTTAATTTATTTATTTCTTCCGAGGTTCGGTAAATTATGAAGGAATTTCTAACACACATTTCCAGCGGCCAAAAAAATAATTTTCTCTACCATTTCAAAGATTTCCGCATTAAACAATACGTCGAGGCGTATTGATCAGCAAGATTCATTCCGCGCATATTTCCTTTATAATCTAGAACCATTTCAGGCTTATCGAGTAATATAATATTTCCACCGTGTAATATTCTGGGGGTTGCTGAGCATTCTAACAATTCTCTCATCTTTCGATACAAGAACCGTAATATTGTTCTTTCTGTATGCAATTAGTTGTTTTCATTGAATATATCTTGGTAATTGCATCATATTTTCATTTGCTTTCGTTGTGCCATTTCAATAGAAAACTACGGACAAAGATATGTTTCTCAAAAAGTTGCGGTGTTAAGATGCAAGGGCAAAGTTTGGATTATCTCAAAAATAACTTTTATCTCGCTTTTATTTACTTATTTGAAAATATATCATATTGTAACGGTTTTAGCATCAGACTACTTTAAGCGATTTCTCCTAAAAAAAGCACATTTCTTATTGGAACGTCCCCATACACGAGATATGCTAGACACGTTGTCTCTCATACGAGACAACCGAGGGCAAAAAGCTAAGAACTAACACTAAACTGTCTCCTTCGTATTATTATTGGTTCTAGACAGTACCAATATAACCAATACATTTTAAATAGTACCAATATAATAGTAACCATATAGGTTCTAATAATGAATGCCCTGCCTCTAGTTTCATCTATCCAAATCCTACCTGTATTCCCTAATCTTACCTGTTATCACGAAATCGAATTCTGAGAATACCGAAATACGGTCGCTATTTTTTGGTAATTATACTCTCAGTACTTTCAGAATTCGATTTTGACATAACAGAATAACTATCAAGAAATTTCGGTATTCTTAGAATCCGATTTCAAGATAACAGAATAACTACCAAAAAAGACCGACCGTATTTCGGTATTCTCAGAATTCGATTTCGGCTTAATAGAATAACTACCAAAAAATACCGACCGTTTTCCGGTATTCTCAGAATTAGATTTTGGTGTAATACAATAACTTAGCAAAAAATAGCGACTGTATTTCGGTATTTTTAGAATTTAATTTCGGCATAACACAATATCTAACAAAAAATATCGACCGTATTTCGGTATTTTCAGAATTCGATTTCAGCATAACAGAATAACTACCAAAAAATAGCGACTGCATTTCGGTTCTTAGAATCCGATTTCCGCATAACACAATAGCTACCAAAAAATATTGACCATATTTCGGTACTCTCAGAATTCGATTTCGGCATAATAGAATATTTACCAAAAAAGAGCGACCGCATTTCGATATTCTTAGAATTTGATTTTGGCATAACACAATATCCACCAAAAACTAGCAACCGTATTTCGGTATTCTCAGAATTCGATTTCGGCATTACACAATAATTACCAAAAATACCGACCGTATTTCGTATTCTCAGAAATCGATTTTGGCGTAACACAATAACTACCAAAAAAAATACCGACCGTATTTCAATATTCTCAGAATTCGATTTCAGGATAACACAATAACTACCAAAAAAGCGTCATTTTACAAATATTAGCAGTACCGCTTCGATCATTTCTCTGTCAACCTCAACACCATTACATTTGCCTCCATCACCATAACCCCGTAATGTTTGTCCGTCACCATGCATGTCGCCCGCTGCACACAGGGTCGAAAATGTCGAGCTTCCGCCTAAAATCACAGCGGCCGCACACACTGGGCGAATGAGCATTCGTCGACACGTGGCGTGTTTAGAGTTTCGCAGGCGAAACACTATCGGGCATGTCAAGCAGTGAATGAAGCATCGATCGGCACGAGAACGCAAGCGAGTTCTCCGATAACGCATTCAGCCGGAGGACGCGGACGTTAACGTGCTTATGTGTCAGGCGATTATGTGTGCGCCGTGGGTCAAAGGTATCGCACACATGTCACTCACGGCGGCCTTTTTTCATTTGGGACTTGTCAGGCCTTTGCAACACAGGTTTCACGCATGCAGTGGACATTTGTTGTAATAGGGGTGGGAACTTTTGATTAGAATGCATTTGGATGTAATGTAGTTTGGTCGAGGTTAGAAAATCGGTGTATGCGATAAGAAGAAATAAATCAGTAAAGGGTATCTGATTTAAAATATCAATGAGTCTGGTCCATTTAAAACCCTAAGAGTCATGATAAGATTTGTCAAACATTAATTTTGCTTCCGTATAAATTGTGGACGCATCGTATGTGTCACGATGAAAATATTGTCAAGCTCAATTTTGCTTCCGTCTAAATTGTTGACGCATCGTATGCGTTATGGTGAAAATATTGTCAAATTTTAATTTTGCTTCCATCTAAATTGTTGAGGCATCGTATATATGACAATGAAAATACTGTCCAGATACAATATTGTTTCCGTACAAACTATTGTTACATCGTATGCGTCACGATAAAACATTTGTCAAACTTCAATTTTTCCACGGTCTAAATTGTTGATGCATCGTATATGTGATGATGAAAGTATTGTCAAGCTGCAATTTTGCTTCCGTGTAAATTGTTGATGCATCGTATGTGTCACGATGAAAATATTGTCAAATTTTAATTTTTCCACAGTCTAAATTGTTGATGCATCGTATATACGACGATGAAAATATTGTCAAGCTGCAATTTTGTTTTCGTATAAATTATTGATGCATTGTATGCGTCACGATGAACATATTGCCAAATTTTAATTTTGTTTCCGCCTAAATTGTTGATGCATCGTATATATGAACGATGCAAATATTGTCAAGCTGCAATTTTGCTTCCGTATAAATTGTTGACGCATCTTATGTGTTACGATAAAACATTTGTCAAACTTCAATTTTTCCACAGTCTAAATTGTTGATGCACCCTACATATATATGACGATGGAAATATTATCAAGCTGCAAATTTGCTTCCGTACAAATTGGTGACGCATCGTATGCGTCACGATGAAAATATTTGTTCAAACTTTAATTTTTCCACGGTCTAAATTGTTGATGCATCGTATATATGATGATGAAAGTATTGTCAAGCTGCAATTTTGCTTCCGTATAAATTGTTGACGCATCGTATGCGTCACGATGAAAATATTGCCAAATTTTAATTTTGTTTCCGCCTAAATTATTGATGCATCGTATATATGACGATGCAAATATTGTCAAGCTGCAATTTTGCTCCTATATAAATTGGTGACGCATCGTATGCGTCACGATGAAAATATTTGTCAAACTTTAATTTTTCCACGGTCTAAATTGTTGATGCATCATATATATGATGATGAAAATATTGTCAAGCTGCAATTTTGCTTCTGTATAAATTGTTGATGCATCGTATGTGTTACGATAAAATATTTGTCAAACTTCAATTTTTCCACGGTCTAAATTGTTGATGGATCATACATGTATATGACGATGGAAATATCATCAAGCTGTAAATTTGCTTCCGTACAAATTGTTGACGCATCGTATGCGTCACGATGAACATATTGTCAAATCTTAATTTTGCTTCCATCTAAATTGTTGATGCATCGTATATATGACGATGAAAATATTGTAAAGCTGCAATTTTGTTTCTGTATAAATGATTGATGCATCGTATGCGTCACGATAAAATATTTGTCAAACTTCAATTTTTCCACGGTCTAAATTGTTAATGCATCTTATATATGACGATGAAAATATTGTCAAGCTGCAATTTTGCTTTCGTATAAATTGTTGACGCACCATATGCGTCATAATAAAAAATATGATCAAATTTTAATTTCATTCTCGTTAAAATTGTTGACACACTATATGCGTCACATTGAAAACTGTTGTCAATTTTTAAATTAGTCTCCGGCGAAACTGATGACGCACCGTGTGCGTCATAATAACAAATTGAAAAATTGTAATATTTGACTCAATCATAATTCATGACGAACCGTATGCGTCATAACAAGAAATTGAAAAATTGTAATATTTGATCCATCAAAATTCATGACGCGTCGTATGCATCATAACAAGAAATTGAAAAATTGTAATATTTGATCCACCAAAATTCATGACGCGTTGTATGCGTCGCTGTTAGGCATAAGAAACTTTGATTACACCGCATTTGGATATAACGCCGTTTCTTTAAGGTTGTTTTGTTCTTCTGTCCGATTTTCTTGTACGTGTATATAGGGTTGTATTGAAGTAGTCTATGTGATGTATGCTGTATAAAACGTGTGGCAGAACAAAGAAACATTGTACGCGATAAGAAGAAATAAATCGATAAAGGGTGTCACGTTTAAAATATAAGTGACTCTGGTATATGTGAAACCCCAAGAGTCGCGATTAAATATTTGTAAAATTTTAATTTCGCCTCTGTCTAAATTGTTGACGCATCGTATACATAATGATCAATATATTATCAAGCTTCAATTTTGCTTCCGTCTAAATTGTTGACATATCGTGTGTGTCACGATGAAAATATCAAATTTTTATTTTGCCACCTTTAAAATTGTTGACGCACTTCAATGCTATAGTCTCAATGAGTAACTCAAATGTTTGATGTTCAATGTTTACTCAAACGAAGTAAAGGTTGTTATTCTACAATAAAAGTTACTAAAGAAAAGGTCATTATCAAAAGTTTTTAACCTGCTGTCTGATTTTTACCTTTTACACAATTTCAATTCTTTTTATTATTACAAATCGTTCCACTTCAGTAATGCAACTCTTTTAATTATATACACAAAAAAATGCTCGTCGCTATTCTCTTTTAATGATTTAGTGTTTTTCGCTATGATTTATCATTATGCTATTGTCATGATCCAAAAAATGTCTGATCAAACAAAAAGGTGACTAAAAAAATGTGGACAACTATGATATATAAAATATTCGAGAACCCTTTCCGAATTTCTATATATATACTTCCATGTAAGTAAAGAAATGGTCATTAACAAAAGTTTTTAAGCTGCTGTCTAATTTTACACAATTTTTTGTTACTACAAATTCATTACATACAAAAAAATGCTTTTCCCTATTCTCTTTTAACGATTTTATATTTTTCGTTATGGTTCATGCTTGTTTATTGTCATATTCCAAAGAAAGTCTGATCAAACAAAAAAATGACTAAAAAAATGTGGAAAACTGTGATATAACAATATTCGAGAATCCTTTCCGAATTTACGTATATACTTCCATAAAAGCTGAGGTCATTTTTAAAACAGTTACAACCGGCAAACGTATATAAATATAAAACCATTGACGTTTTTAAATTAGATCAAGTTTGTCTTTCTTAGTCTTACTGCTTTGAACGTTACAGTTCGAACGTTCGACATTCAACTGCAACAGTTACGAAGGTGATGACTAACGGGAAAGACGTTTCAATCATAGGAGTAGACGCAAACAAAGAACTAGGTTTGACCTAGCTGCACGTTTCTGTAATGACTGCTCACACATGACTGTAGCCATTAAACTGGAATTGCTGAAGTCAGCTCTTCAACAGGTAATAAACGGGTGGTGTGCACATCTGTTGGAGGTGTGTTTAAGTTTCCGCCGTCACCATGATTTATTGAGACTTTGTTTCTGTTTCTTCGATTGAAATACAAGTGGGGATAAAAGAAGAATTTCAAATTGATCGCGTTTAACCCTCTGCGTGCATTATTTTTTTGTGTAGTAAAGGATGTCTCAAAATGAACTGACATTTTAATTTATTAATAAATCGCATTATTTACTTAAAAAATACGAATGTTATTATTTTAAATATCGTGAAATTCTCCATGACTAAACCTCAATACTTCCTGATACCAGATGTCAAAAATGAGTACTATATTCGCTACAAATTTAGAAATATGTATATGTGGATTTGCACATATTAGAAAAGGGTGTAATAATAAAACAAGTTTTATGAATGATTGGCAACAGACTTCGGTGAATTTAAGTTCAAGGTGACAATGTGAAAATTGGAAATTTATATTCTTCAGTCACTGGCGTATCTGAATCGATTGTTGCAAAATATTTTAGAAAAATTTGCTGCACATCTGTTGGAAGTGTGTTTAAGTTTCCGCCGTCACCATGATTTATTGAGACTTTGTTTCTGTTTCTTCGATTGAAATACAAGTGGGGATAAAATAAGAATTTCAAAGTGGACGCGTTTAACCCTCTGAGTAGATTACGATTTTTTTTTGTATACTGGAGGGTGTTTCAAAGTGGACTGACATTTTAACCAGTTGACTGTTTCGACCTCGTTGGAAAATGTGTCCCCTACGTGCTTCGTACAAATTAAGCGATGACGAATATATATATTCGTGAAACACAGAGTATGTTTGATATGAAATTAGGTTACAATGAAGTGACTAATATTTTTTACAATAATTAATTTACTGTTTTTTTCGTGCAATAATTATTTATAAATGTTTTTTTTCAACATGGCCCCAAAATATTTCAAATTTCTTGCCGTTTAGGAATATATTTTAGTTTTATACTAAAATTGCAAAATTAACCGCCAATGGTCACTACTGAAGATGCATGACGAATATATTCGTCAAAACACAAAATTTTACAATTTTTTTATGACGAATATATTCGTCATAAACAATTAACTGTTTAATTGATTAATAAATCGTACTATTTTTTTTTAAAAATACGAATGTTTTTATTTTAACCCTTTGAGTGCTGAATACTTTTGGCCAAAGCGCTCGCTGGGGACGAAACACTTTTTGCTAGTGTGAACTTTACTGATCGATTATTTAAGGCGCAAATAAGTTTTAATGATAATTCTGTATTTACGCCAAATTAAATAATGTAAGAAAATCATTTGATAAAGAACGCATCTGTATTCATCTCATACATTTATAATTGTGGCTACAGTAGGTGAGAAATCGAAACGATTGGGGACGCATATATGTGCCCATAGTCGACACCGATAGATTTCGGCGGACGCATATATGCGTCCATAGCACTCAAAGGGTTAATATCGTGTTATTCTTCATGACTAAACTTCAATACTTCCTGTTACCAGATGTAAAAAATTAGTACTATGGTCGCCACAAAAAAAATTACGCGTAATATAAAATGTCAGGTAATTTTGACACACCCTTGAATTGGAAATATATATATGTAGATTTGCATATATTAGGAAAAGGTGGGATATTAAAATTGTAGTTTTATGAATGATTGGCGATAATCTTCGGTTGAAATTAAGTTAAAGACGATGTGAAAATTGGAAAATTGATATTTGCGCTGGTCTATCTGAATCGATATTGCAAGATATTTTAGGGAAATTTGCTGTACATCTGTTGGAAGTGCATTTAAGTTTCCGCGGTCATCATTATTTACTGAGACTTTGTTTCTGTTTCGTTGATTGAAATACAAGTGGGATGAAAGAGGAATTTTCTTTGTATACCTTTTGGAAATATATATATGTAGATTTGCATATATTAGGAAAAGGTGGGATATTAAAATTGTAGTTTTATGAATGATTGGCGATAAACTTCGGTTGAAATTAAGTTGAAGGTGACGATGTGAAAATTGGAAAATTGATATTTGCGCTGGTCTATCTGAATCGATATTGCAAGATATTTGAGGGAAATTTGCTGTACATCTGTTGGAAGTGCATTTAAGTTTCCGCGGTCGTCATTATTTATTGAGACTTTGTTTCTGTTTCGTTGATTGAAATACAAGTGGGATGAAAGAGGAATTTTTTTTGTATACCTTTTGGAAATATATATATGTAGATTTGCATATATTAGGAAAAGGTGGGATATTAAAATTGTAGTTTTATGAATGATTGGCGATAGACTTCGGTTGAAATTAAGTTAAAGGTGACGATGTGAAAATTGGAAAATTGATATTTGCGTTGGTCTATCTGAATCGATATTGCAAGATATTTTAGGGAAATTTGCTGTACATCTGTTGGAAGTGCATTTAAGTTTCCGCGGTCGTCATTATTTATTGAGACTTTGTTTCTGTTTCGTTGATTGAAATACAAGTGGGATGAAAGAGGATTTTTTTTTGTATACCTTTTGGAAATATATATATGTAGATTTGCATATATTAGGAAAAGGTGGGATATTAAAATTGTAGTTTTATGAATGATTGGCGATAGACTTCGGTTGAAATTAAGTTAAAGGTGATGATGTGAAAATTGGAAAATTGATATTTGCGCTGGTCTATCTGAATCGATATTGCAAGCTATTTTAGGGAAATTTGCTGTACATCTGTTGGAAGTGCATTTAAGTTTCCGCGGTCATCATTATTTATTGAGACTTTGTTTCTGTTTCGTTGATCGAAATACAAGTGGGATGAAAGAGGAATTTTTTTTGTATACCTTTTGGAAATATATATATGTAGATTTGCATATATTAGGAAAAGGTGGGATATTAAAATTGTAGTTTCATGAATGATTGGCGATAGACTTCGGGGAAAATAAGTTCAAGGTGACGATGTGAAAATTGACATTCGTCAGTCACTGGGGTAACTGAATCGATTGTTACAAAATATTTTAGGGAAATTTGCTGTGGCTTATTTCGGATATTAACCGTTGTCCAAATATTTTGGTGGAGGCAATACGTAATACGTCATACGGCAGAATATATTTATAATGTATGTATACCAAAAAGGTGTAATACACTTAATGTGTATAAAAATGTAACGTAATTATATGGTATTCAATTATTGAATGTAATGATGAAAGTCTTATGCGTATCATGTCGGCTTAAATGCTAAACACTCCATAATAAAGACTTGACTTAAACTCGTTTTGATTATCCGAAATAAGTTGAGGTTATTTTGAAAGTGACGTGTCTATTTTTTTTTTAAATGAGATATCACATAATTTGTGATTAATTTAGTGTAAACTTTTTATTTACAACTGGTTAATATTTAATATCTTAGAAAATGCCAATGCTTTGTACAATTTCAAATTGATCAATAAATGAAATTGGCTACCGATTCATTATGAAACTGGTGTAAGTCCAATTTTCATAGACACTTACAAAAAAAGAATTTCTCTTACACACCGCAGGTTTATTATGATGTTACAGATTAATGTAGAGCAAATAATACATTTATTTTCACTAAATTCAACGAGGGAATTTGGTTTCAACCAAAAATCTACAAATGTCAATTGAAAAACGGGTAAGAAAAAATATTAACGGAGAAAGAGCAAACTGGCTGAAAATATGTTGGATGGGGTTTCGCAAAATTGTACCATATACTAGTTTATATAAAACATCAATTTATATGAAACACAAAATTGTAGACGTTAGATTTATCAGTTACATGTCCGGGAAGACTTATAAAATACAAAAAATATAAGGATATGAAGCAGTTATTACTTTATATACCTCGTGTGCATCATGATTAGTTCAAAACACTGCGACATAAAGACGATAAACAAATAATAGCATTACTTTATGTAAACCTTAACAATATACAAATATAATTAATAAATACAAAAATAAAAAGCCCTACTCCTATTTAATTTCTTCTTAGTATTTATAAAGAAAAAGTGGATTAATAGAAAAAATATTTTCAGTGATATTTGGTGATATTTAATTTTTCATAATTGAAAAAGTGATTTTTAAGTGATATTTATTTTTTCATAATTGAAGAAGTAATATTTAAGTGATATTTAATTTTTTACCATTGAAATTAAATCATTTTTACAATGGACTAATTATGAAAACGGTGTAACTCCATTTACAGCCCGTAAATATATATTATCTTCGTTAAATTAAAAATCGCCCAAAAGTACTTGATATAATCAATTGACATATTAACAAATTATTAGAAACATTACCAGATTTCACATTATGTATTGAAATTTTTCAATTGACTAATATGCTAACTTTTAATTGTCAATCAACAACAAAACAATGGACTTGCACAACTTCCAAAATAAACAGTATTTTTGAACGGAAATGTCGAAAAAAATGAATAAATAATAGCCACACCTTATGTTAACTTTAACAATACATAAATGTAATTAATTTTCAAAACAAAAATATTACTTGTATTTTATTTTCTCTTATTATTTATTAATTCTAATCTCTTATTATATATAAACAAAAATTGGATGAATAGAAAATATACTTTAAGTGATACTTAATTTTTCATCATTGAAATTAATGATTTTTGTATAAGTTTTCTTTACATTAAATTTTTTTGTATTGTATTATATTGATTTTTTTTTAATTATTTGTATGATTTTTATGTAAATCTTCGTTAAATTAAAAATCGTCTAAAAGAATTTGATATAATCAATTCACATATTAACAAGTTATTAGAATCATTGCCAGAGTTCACATTATTTATTGGCATTTTTCAATTGACTAATATGCTAACTTTTAATTGTCAATCAACAACAAAACAATGGACTTGCACAACTTCCAAAATAAACAGTATTTTTGAACGGAAATTAAAAAAAAAATGAATAAATAATAGCCACACCTTATGTTAACTTTAACAATATATAAATTTAATTAATTTTCAAAACAAAAATATTACTTGTATTTTATTTTCTCTTATTATTTATAAACTCTAATCTCTTATTATATATAAACAAAAATTGGATGAATAGAAAATATACTTTAAGTGATACTTAATTTTTCATCATTGAAATTAATGATTTTTGTATAAGTTTTCTTTACATTAAATTTTTTTGTATTGTATTATATTGATTTTTTTCAAATTATTTGTATGATTTTTGTGTAAATCTTCGTTAAATTAAAAATCGCCTAAAAGAATTTGACATAATCAATTCACATATTAACAAGTTATTAGAAACGTTGCCAGAGTTCACATTATGTATTGAAATTTTTCAATTGACTAATATGCTAACTTTTAATTGTCAATCAACAACAAAACAATGGACTTGCACAACTTCCAAAATAAACAGTATTTTTGAACGGAAATTTCGAAAAAATGAATAAATAATAGCCACACCTTATGTTAACTTTAACAATATATAAATGTAATTAATTTTCAAAACAAAAATATTACTTGTATTTTATTTTCTCTTAATATTTATAAACTCTAACCTCTTATTATATATAAACAAAAATTGGATGAATAGAAAATATACTTTAAGTGATACTTAATTTTTCATCATTGAAATTAAATGATTTTTGTATAAGTTTTCTTTACATTAAATTTTTTTGTATTGTATTATCTTGATTTTTTTAAAATTATTTGTATGATTTTTATGTAAATCTTCGTTAAATTAAAAATCGTCTAAAAGAATTTGATGTAACCAATTGACATATTAACAAATTATTAGAAACATTACCAGAGTTCACATTATGTATTGGCATTTTTCAATTGACTAATATGCTAACTTTTAATTGTCAATCAACAACAAAACAATGAACTTGCACAACTTCCAAAATAAACAGTATTTTTGAACGGAAATTTCGAAAAAAATGAATAAATAATAGCCACACCTTATGTTAACTTTAACAATATATAAATGTAATTAATTTTCAAAACAAAAATATTACTTGTATTTTATTTTCTCTTATTATTTATAAACTCTAATCTCTTATTATATATAAACAAAAATTGGATGAATAGAAAATATACTTTAAGTGATACTTAATTTTTCATCATTGAATTTAAATGATTTTTCTATAAGTTTTCTTTACATTAAATTTTTTTGTATTGTATTATATTGATTTTTTTTAAATTATTTGTATGATTTTTGTGTAAATCTTCGTTAAATGAAAAATCGCCTAAAAGAATTTGATATAATCAATTCACATATTAACAAGTTATTAGAATCATTGCCAGAGTTCACATTATTTATTGGCATTTTTCAATTGACTAATATGCTAACTTTTAATTGACAATCAACAACAAAACAATGGACTTGCACAACTTCCAAAATAAACAGTATTTTTGAACGGAAATTTCGAAAAAAATGAATAAATAATAGCTACACCTTATGTTAACTTTAACAATATATAAATGTAATTAATTTTCAAAACAAAAATATTACTTGTATTTTATTTTCTCTTATTATTTATAAACTCTAATCTCTTATTATATATAAACAAAAATTGGATGAATAGAAAATATACTTTAAGTGATACTTAATTTTTCATCATTGAAATTAAATGATTTTTGTATAAGTTTTCTTTACATTAAATTTTTTTGTATTGTATTATATTGATTTTTTTTTAAATTATTTGCATGATTTTTGTGTAAATCTTCGTCAAAATAAAAGTTGCCTAAAAGAATTTGATATAATCAATTCACGTATTAACAAATTATTAGAAACATTGCCAGAGTTCACATTATGTATTGAAATTTTTTAATTGACCAATATGCCAACTTTTAATTTTCACAAAACAACAAAAAAAGAATTTAAAATAAACGGTCCATATACTGAAAGTACCACGTTGGCCCCAATTTGGTCTATCAACAACTGACCAAACTTACTGACACCTCGCACTTTGCCATTCGTTGACCAGCCCGCAATATGATTATGTGAAAGCGTCCGACTATAAAGTGTTATGACACATGCATGTCGTAAGATGTTCCGTTCGTAGGACTTCCCGTTCTTCTCACCTTGTTCTTTCATTTCACGACTACCGCTGGCGCTTTTAAAGCTAGCTTTGCTCACGTCACTCGACTTCACTCACATAATATGCATGAATAGACGCCGCGTCATTAATCTTTTAAGTTTCTTAACACGAACTGTGCGCGTATGCGTGATTTATGAGTAATGTTACGTCTATATGTAACTATATGCACTGGGTGGTCCAAAAATCGCCTGTTTAACACGAAACTTACGACTACCGGTTAAATTGACTGTTTTCAAACTTTTGTGGAACTTACATGTATTTAAACGTTATCATATCGCTATCAAACTTTGTGACTTTTCTTAAAATATGCGTACAATATATTCTTCAGTATTTACTTCTAGTTTTCAAACTTTTATATAACTTACATATCTTTAAACGTTATCATATCGCTATCAAACTTTATGACTTTTCTTAAAATATGCATACAATATATTCTTCAGGATTTCCTTCTAGTTTTCAAACTTCCGTACAACTTACATATATTTAAACGTTATCATATCGCTATCAAACTTTATGACTTTTCTTAAAATATACATACAGTATAATCTTCCGTATTTACTTATAGTTTTCAAACTTTTGTACAACTTACACATATTTAAACATTATCATAACGCTATGAAACTTTATGACTTTTTTTAAAATATGCATACAGTATAATCTTCAGTATTTACTTCTAGTTTTCAAACTTTCGTACAACTTACACACATTTAAACGTTATAATATCGCTATCAAACTTTATGACTTTTTTTAAAATATGCATACAGTATATTCTTCCGTATTTACTTCTAGTTTTCAAACTTTTGTACAACTTACATATATTTAAACGTTATCATATCGCTATGAAACTTTATGACTTTTCTTAAAATATGCCTACAATATATTCTTCAGTATTGGTATGTTTGGTTTATTAATTAGACACATTGAAAACTAATCTTTCAGAAATAAGTTATATGAGAAAAAAGAACTGTTGGTTGTTTACGTTTATAATTATAATTATATCAAAATAAATTTGGGTCGAAATATTATGAAAATTCTTCATTTTATATACATTTAATAATAAATTAACCATTATCTATGTTCAATCATAAAAACAATAACTTTTTTAATCAGCGGTAATTTTAATCGAGTGTGGTCAGAATAGATAACAGAAAGTTTCGGTAGGTTTAGTGTTAAATGTGATTTTGTGATATTTTCAAGTAAAGGCAGAATTATTTTCAAATATTGCAAGTATACGGTTTTGAAATGGTTTAGTGAATTTTGGGCACTATATATATGTAATTGTAAAATGTACATTAAAATCTGTTTGCAATTAAATCTTGCTTTGAGTTGAATATAGAACGTGGTTGCAAATAAATGCATTTGTTGTTTACGCTTTACATACGAATATCGGATTTAGTTATATTTGTATGGGTCTGGTTATCTTCGGGTTATTTAATTGTGTTAATATTTGCCAACAAATTTTGCATTACGTAAAATATGTTACACGGTCGTGAATAGATGAATTTATTTTTTACGCTTGACATAACTATATCACATTTATTTCCATTTGTATCGATCTACTTGCTTTCAAATTATTTAACTTTACAACCTAGAATATACAGGGTCACGTGAAAATAGGTAACTAAACTCTGGCACCACGTTCTAGTATTCCTAGGAATAAAAAAAGTTTATGTAAATATACACGCGAAAATTTGTCTTTTTCCGAATATAAGCATATTTCCGATTATAACACAGTATTGGAGAATATGTATAATTTATTTAAAGAAATCGATAACAATAATTTTCTTCCAAAGGAATACATGCTTCAGTTTGATGTAAACAAAATTTGTTGTAACGTATTATATAGTTTTTGCAAAATAAATTAGAATAGTGCTTGAAATTCTTCACCTCGCAGAAATTTTGGTAGACATTTCAATCTGAGGAAAAAGCGTGTGTATTTGGAAAAGGAAGAGTTTCTGAACGTATGTTTGTATAGCAATTTTTCATTGTTCGTAACCGTAAAATATTCTTGTGTAATAAACTTTGATCGAAATTTGAAATAACAAAAAGTTTATATAAACCGAAACAAAATCAAAAAAGTTAAGCAAATTAACTGCATCAAAAATAACAAGATCGATATATATATATACACAAAGCAAAACGTAACAAAACATAAACAAAAATGTAAATATTTTCAAGCGCGTTCCCTATTTTTTTATAAAGCAAACTTCCAACGCAAATTTTCAACACTAAGGAAATGAAATAACATAAAAGTAAGGGAAAACGTATGTAAAATGAAATAAAATCGAAAAAGTTAAGCAAATTAACTATCCTAAAAATAACAAGATCGTTATATACAACTATATGTTAATATTCGTACGTTAAACGTAAACAAAAATAAACATTTTCAAGCGCGTTCCGTACTTTTTCATAAAGCAAACTTTCAACGCAAATTTTCAACACTAAGGAAATTAAATAACATAAAAGTAACGAAAAATGTACGTAAAATGAAACAGAATAAAAAAAGGTAAGCAAATTAACTACATTAAAAATAACAAGATCGATATACATATAACTAGATATTAATATTCGTACGTTGCGCGTAAACAAAAATGTAAATATTTTCAAGCGCGTTCCCTATTTTTTCATAAAGTAAACTTTCAACGCAAATTTTCAACACTAAGGAAATGAAATAACATAAAAGTAAGGGAAAACGTATGTAAAATGAAATAAAATCGAAAAAGTTAAGCAAATTAACTATCCTAAAAATAACAAAATCGTTATATATAAGTATATGTTAATATTCGTACGTTAAACGTAAACAAAAATAAACATTTTCAAGCGCGTTCCCTATTTTTTCATAAAGCAAACTTTCAACGCAAATTTTCAACCCTAAGGAAATTAAATAACATAAAAGTAACGAAAAATGTACGTAAAATGAAACAGAATAAAAAAAGGTAAGCAAATTAACTACATTAAAAATAACAAGATCGATATACATATAACTAGATATTAATATTCGTACGTTACGCGTAAACAAAAATGTAAATATTTTCAAGCGCGTTCCCTATTTTTTCATAAAGCAAACTTTCAACGCAAATTTTCAACACTAAGGAAATGAAATAACATAAAAGTAAGGGAAAACGTATGTAAAGTGAAATAAATTCGGAAAAGTTAAGCAAATTAACTATCCTAAAAATAACAAGATCGTTATATATAACTATATGTTAATATTCGTACGTTAAACATAAATAAAAATAAATATTTTCAAGCGCGTTCCGTACTTTTTCATAAAGCAAACTTTCAACGGAAACTTTCAACACTAAGGAAATAAAATAACATAAAAGAAACGAAAAATTTATGTAAAACGAAATTAAACCAAAAAAGTTAAGCAAATTAACTACCTTAAAAATAATAAGATCGATATATGTATATATATACAAAACAAAACATAACAAAAATGAAAACATTTTCAAACGCGTTCTGTATTTTTTCATAAAACAAACTTTCAACGCAAACTGAAAAAGTTAACACAACTCGGCTTTTATCTGTATAAATAATTTTACAATTACGAATTTCGTGAAACTCAACTACCTACTGCTTTTTCGGATAAACTCCTTATCAGCATATTTCATCGGAAATCGAACATGCTCTGCCATGATCGCCATATATTTTGCGTCGCTAGTTTTCATCGTGTCTATAAAAAAGCAAACAAAGCATCACAGAATACATTTGACTGACGTCACGTGTTGAAACCGTGAGTTTCGATGCATGTTTGATCAAAATCTCACGCGTTGCGATCATTGAATTCTGTCGCCCAAAACTCTGTCTCTGACAGGTACGAGCATAACAAACTTAATTTAACTGAAATAGAATCAGTGTTCCGATACAACTGTTACGGATTAAATCAACAGCTATTTTTCGGACACTGTCTAGAAAGTTTGCAGCCGAGCAATTAATTCGTTGAATTGAAAGGACATGGTAAATCACATAGTCGTTAACGTGTCAGTATATTATTATAATATATTAACGAGCAGATAATTAAAATTGTGCGATTAAAGAACGAAGTGAGTGAATGCTTTTTTTTAAGGAGTATATTTTTAGGTAATTAAGTGTCTGTATAGAATCTACTGTTTATAATAGGTAAAATATATGGATCGTTTATTTTGAAAGTGGTGTAAATCCATTTAAAAAAAAGAGATACCACGCAATTTATGCTTAATTTAATGTAACTTTTTTATGTGTAACTAGTTAGTATTTAATTTCTTAAAAAATGCCCATGTTTTGTATAATTTAAAATTGGTCGGTAAAAGAAATTGCGTAATCATTGATTATGAAAGTGGTGTAAGTCGAATTTCCAGAAGCCTCTTATTTTACATTTGTTTTATATTACGTGTCAGCCAATTTGAAAAACGTAGTTTCGAGAAAAACGCATTTAAAGTATTGAGTAGCGTTATTTCATATTATTTTACTAGTTTTGCCATATTTGCGATTATTCTGCAATGGCTGCACCATATAGGTATCCTTCTACATTAATATTTTCTTCCTCTTTCTCTTTCTTGGAAAATGTGGAGGCACTACGTGCATTTTTCGCGGCAGAAATTGTAACAATTACGATCCATAGTCAATTGTAACACCCCCATCATTGCCATTATGCTTTCAAATCGATCGTTAAAAATAGAAGCCGCAATATTTATGCCGATGTCGAGCAATTCTCTTGTTGCGGCACTTCATCCATCGAAAGTTTATGGTAAAGAGTTGCCAAAATTTCGTTTCGCATTTTTTCGATGGAATCTGGATTTCGGTTCATATTATGGCCCTTCAGAACCTTTAACACTAGAACTACCGCACCAGTCATTTTGACTGGTTTTACAATTTCATTTAAATATTTCTGCTTTATGTTACATTTTTTTCCGAAATGGTGTAATGACTTTTGCGGTGATAACTAAAGAAATAGTAAAATATATTTTTTAAATGTTTCATTCATTCTGAATCAAAATAAATTGATACTATGGTTACTTATACCAACAGCAGTCATTTTGACTGGTATTTATTAAGGCGTTCATTTAGATCTGAAGTCGTAAAACATTTGAAGATTCTGTTAGGAATGTGTTATTGTTTTGTTTTGGAATTTGCTCGCTTGCCAGATCACGGTATTATATAAGGCAACATTGTAAAAACAACCATCAAATAGAGAAGTTACTGCATTCAATCAATGCGTTTATAACAGCCGCTGGAAGACCATCATGCTCTTTTTCATATAACAATATATTCAGTATACGACATGTTATTTCAATTAGTGTAAGATGAGAAAATAAATACAAATATTATATACTCATTTTTATAATAAATAGTTTTATTCTAATCTTTCTAAGCCCTGAAAATGGCAAAACGATTGAAAACTTGTGAAGTATTGCAAAAATTGAATGATATACCAATGGAATGCTCTGATATAGAAGATGGTGAACTTTATGACTGTGAAGATGAACCAGAAGAAAATGAAATTGAATCGTGAGTTATTCACGATAATCTTGTTGATAGTGACAAAAGTGACAATGATGATTTAGACAAAGAATATGTACAGAAATCGTCAGAAAGCGAATGTGAAAATAATTCGAATTTACGTAAAAGTAGATGTGTTCGAATGTTTTCAAGTTCTGAAGATTCTAATGAAAGTATTTTACTAGAATCATAAAATGAAATTGCTGCAGACGGAACCATGCGCGAGGAGCATTGTGTTTACTAATGCGTAAAGGATAATCCTAACTCATTAAATAAGTTAATAATACCAAAAATGTATTACATAAAACATGGATTTCCCTTTGTAAGAAAGTAATGAAGCGACAAATTTAAAAATATTCTATTATTAAGTATTTTTTTAAGACCAGTCATTTTGACTGGTTTTGCTAGAAGTAGGTTTGCTGAATTGTCGGTAGTTCTAGTGTTAAAATCGGTACCATGTACTTTGATTCGCTCCGAGGCATCACGACTTGCTTTATAAAATAAGCTGTAAAACCACTTTAAAAAATATTTTTGCCTATAAGACAAATTGCACCTTATTTTTAAGGCTCTAAAGAATCATATAAGACAAAACAATTTTTTTTTGATGTTTTGAAAATTTAAGATCTTACTCCTTAATGCGACCGCAAAGGGTTGAACTAATTACACACTATCGTAATCCACCGTTTGACTCGTACCACTTCATACAATGGAACTTATTCCCATAACACCTGGTCCGCCTACAATTTTTCGCTACTGTAGGCAACATTTCCCGCAACATCGCTCGCAGCTGAACGGTTAATAGCTGGGATCGTAGGTACACAACTGTAGATTGCGTATACACAGGCGAACGATTTATCCTGGCCATCTCCGATTCGCACCCGGGCCTTTGAACAATATTAGGACGGCATTTAGCGCGGCAATGCTATTACGTTGCGTGCACGTCCACCTATGTAACCCCTCGTGTGTGCACACTATCTACAGCTTCGGTGTATATTCGCACGGTACATTGATGAAACGCTGTTTGCGCTGCGTTCTGCGATTTGCGATCGCTCTAATAGAGGTTAGGTGCGTTATTTTGCGGGGGCGGTTCAATGCTGTTGGTTTGTATGGTTACGAAGCGTTATGATGTGAACAAGAAATTTTACGTTAGGACGCATGAAAGGCATTCATTTCAGGTTATGATTTGTGGTGATGAGCGTTGTTATATCGTATATTTTTTAACGATTTTGGTGAAAGGCACACCTGTTTTTATTGTTAAATCCCTGATGTTCTACAATTTGGGATTACCGCAATAGAGGTGAGATGTATTTTGCAGGGTCGGTTGAATGTTGTTGGTTTGTATGGTTACGAAGCGTTATGATGTGAACAAGAAATTTTACGTTAGGACGTACGAAAGGCATTCATTTCAGGTTATGATTTGTGGCGATGAGCGTTGTTATATCGTATATTTTTTCACGATTTTGGTGAAAGGCACACCTGTTTTTATTGTTAAATCCCTGATGTTCTACAATTTGGGATTACCGTAATAGAGGTGAGATGTATTTTGCAGGGTCGGTTGAATGTTGTTGGTTTATATGGTTACGAAGCGTTATGATGTGAACAAGAAATGTTACGTTAGGACGTATGAAAGGCATTCATTTCAGATTATGATTTGTGGTGATGAGCGTTGTTATATTGTATATTTTTTAACGATTTTTGTGAAAGGCACACCTGTTTTGATTGTTAGAAACCGTGATGTTCTACAATTTGGGATTACTGTAATAGAGGTGAGATGTATTATTTTGCGGGGGCGGTTGAATGCTGTTGGTTTGTATGGTTACGAAGTTTTATGATGTGGACAAGAGATTTTTCGTTATTACGCATGAAGGGTTTTAATATTTTAACTGTTGACTTCAGGTTATGATTTGTGATGATGACACGTGACACGTGTTATTTAGAAATGTTGGTCAAATCTTGTGATTTGGTAGGCTTTTGAAAGATTTTGGTGAAAGCAAGAGCTTTTTCACTATGCCATATACATTTTTTGATACCTATACCCCAGATGTTCTACAATTTGGTATTGCTGTAATAGAGATAAGATGTACTATTTTGCACGCTCGGTTGAATGTTATTACTTTGTACGCTATGATATGAACAAGAGATTTTTCGTTATTACGTACGAAGGCCATTGACTTCAAGGTATGAGTTGTTGTGATGACACGTGAGATGTGTCATTTAGAAATATTGTGATTTTGTATGTTTTCGAAACACTTTAGTGAAAGCAAGATCTTTTTCCACTATGCCATATGCATTTTTTGATACCCAGACCTGTGATGTACTGCGATTTAGGATTGCACTAATGGATATTATATGTATTATTTTGCCGGGTCTGTTGAATGCTATTACTTTGCACGGTGACGATCTGTTATGACATAGACAAGAGTTATTACGAGAGTATATTATGAGAGGTTTTAGAATTTAAAGCATTGACTTCAGGTTATGATTCTTAATGATGACATGGGACACGTGTCATTTGGAAATGTTAGACAAACGTTGTTATATCGTATTTTTGAACGATTGTGGCGAAAGGAAGAGATTTTCAAATATACGACACACATGTTTTACTCTTAGACCCCTGATGTTCTGAAATTTGGGAGTGCTGTAGCAGAAATCAGATGTATCATTTTGTAGGGTCGGTCAAATGCTATTACTTTGTACATTATTACATAAGCAAGAGATTTTTCGTTATTACGCATCAAGGGTTTTAGAATTTAAAGCATTGACTTCTGATTATGATTTTTAATAATGACACGTGACATGCGGCACTTGGAAACGTTGGTTAAATGTTGTGATTTCGTAGGTTTTTGAAAGATTTTGGTGAAAGGAAGAGATTTTCAAATATACGACGCACCTGTTTAAACTCTTAAAACCCTGATATTCTACAATTTGGGATTGCTGTGACAGAAATTAGATGTATTATTTTGCGGTGTGGCTTGAATGGTATTACTTTGTATGTTATGACATCAGCAAGAGATTTTTCGTTATTACGTATGAGAGGTTTTAGATTTTAGAATATCGACTTTAGGTTATGATTTTTAACCCTTTTAGTGCCGGAAGCTGATATATGGGCCCGCATCTTGTAGCGCTTTACTATTCGCATTGCGAGAGACCTCTATCGCAAAATAAATTTATAATACGTTATAAATGGTCTAATTTTATTAGGAGAGAATTTAAAAAAATAGTTTTTCGGTTTAACTTTATGTTACCTATAACAATTACTTGTTCCGGGAAAGATAATCCGTCCGGCGCTTCCATGTACCTTGGAGTTATTCTTTATTTTTGTTATACAATATTATTTATTTTGTTACAAAATATTCTTGAAATGCAGAGTACATACTTTGTAATAATGGTCTATATAAAGTTATGATGAAAATATGACTTTTTGTATGTGCAAATATGTTTTGTAAGAGAGAACTTAATTTTTATTTTCTTTACGATCATTTATACCTCTGTTATTTATATAAGTTTCAATGAATATAGAAAAATTAGTATCATTGTTATATTCTCTATTTCGTCCTTAATGTACTGCTTTTTGAATAATGTAAATATTGTTTTTCATTTGGAACCTTTTTCCAAACCCTAGTAAAATCGTGAAATTCGGCCGGTTATCTTCGCATATTTTTTTGCCCGGCAATAAAAGGGTTAATGGTGAAACATGACATGCACCATTTAAAAATGTCAGGCAAGCGTTGTCATATTGTACATTTTTTAAACATTTTGGTGAAAAGCAGAGACGTAGAGAAAAGTTTTGACTCTTAGACCCCTGATGTTCTAAAATTTGGGATTGCTGTAATGGAGATTAGATGTATTATTTTGCGGGGTCGGTTGAATGTTTTTACTTTGTATGGTTATGGCGTGTTATGACATGAGCGAGAAATTTTTCGTTATTATGTATGAAGCGTATATATAAATGTAACATCTGTCACTTGGAAATGTCAGAAAAGCTTAGTTATATTCTATATTTTTGAAATACTTTGATAAAAGGAAGATATTTTCAAATATACGACACACTTGTTTTAATTCTTAGACTCCTGATGATCCACAATTTGGAATTTTTAACTAATCCGAAATTTCCGTATCATTGCAGAGCTGGAGCTTGGAACACAATGCGTCGTCGAGATGTCCGGCCAGCAGACGATTTTACAGCATCCCACCACGATGGACAAGATCGATCGGTGAGTGACTGTTCCTTCATTCAGCTTTACTTACACACTTTTCCGCGTCTGCGCGGCTTAAAGTGACCTTTGCTGAAGAAAGTAATGTTAAGAGTATAAGTCTGTTATACGGCACCGTTTGAATGCAAGTGTCTCATTGTCATAAACATGAAAAGGCGAGAGACCGTTTTTATGTATTCAGTGCCGTATTAACAGAATGAATATATTCCATTTTGTATTAATACACAAAAAGTGAGCAAAGTCTGCTTTTTAGTATAGAAATAAGCCTGTGGGGGGGCAGTTATATAGAAAAAAAGTGTAGGTGCTGAAGTAATATATAAACCGTTTGCTTTTTTGCGGAATATTGGAATAACTGATGAACCGAAAGTAAAAATAATATGTCTATAATAAGGAGTGAAAGCTTCGTAATATAAACGTAAATGATCTTTGACGTAATAATTTACGGTAAAAATGAAAGTCAGATTAAGGTCTTTTAGCCGTAATTACTATTACGTGTGGTTTCCCAGGAAAGAAAAAATAAAAAAAAAACAAATTAAATTATATTGGTATTATCAAAAAAAAAATTAAATTATATTCTAAATGTGGGCAATATGTTTATGTTTGTTCTACAAATCCTGAATATAAGTAATACGTTTATGTTACTCGATATACGGGTAATATAAAACATTCTTTCCTCCAGAAAATTAAATTGTTTTCACTTATTTATTGTATACAACACTCATATTCAGCACAGTTATTGAAATAATTATTCATAAAATATAATCAATAGTAATGGTTGAAAGATTGTCCTTAATAAATGATTTAGAACTACTTAATTCTTGTTCGTGGAATAAAACGTAGCATACAAGTATTGTTTGCCATCAATTATAACAAAATATGAATGCATCTACATTTCCACTTCTTTGTCACTTTGTCACAATATATAATATAAACATTACATTTGTAGATATTATTATTATTATTATTATTATTATTATTATTATTATTATTATTTCATATTATCATTACTATTATATAAATACACAAAATTCAGGAATCGGTAAAACAAAATTTCCCGAGTTTTCGCCGTAAAACATATATACACATTGTTTCCGAACGATAGAAAACATTCTTCCCATCGTCATCATTTCTTTTTGTCATAAATACAGCCTTCACATTTGTCAAAAATACCGCAAATTTATTTCTGCATTCTTTGCCACTCATATATGTAGTCTCTTTATGACTAAGAGAATAATTATTTAAGAAATTAATGAATAGGGATAAATGAATTGATGAGAGTAAGTGTCTCTGTAATTTACATCGTACTTCTTCTCGCGTTGAACCTCCACTCTCAACTCAACTGACGTCGTACTTCTTCTCACGTTGAACCTCAGCTCTCAACGTTCAGTTATACACTGACGATCATCTCCTCGTTCGTTTGTTCTGTTTTCTTCTCCATGGCAACGGATTCATTCTAGAATGTTCTCATTACCACATATATATCATATCTAACGCGTGTTCGTATAAAATAACATATATTTAACACTTGGCATGCGGGCATACTTCGCCGCCGAATTTCGCGTGCAGCGGGCGTTTCTTCTTGAATCGCGCGGAAGTTTGGTTATTCAGAAAAATCGCAGTAAATCGAAAACTACTTCGTTTTTATGAACGTAACTTTTTTTATTTCACACTTAAATATATACTGTAGGATTACTTAACAAAAAACAAACGATATTTTCACGAAATCATAAAAATAACCGATTTTTAAAGTTTTCCACACTATCATACGAAAAGTCCCATAATTTGTCAGCGCATATTTCTTCATCACTATCTTTGTCACAACGGCTCATTTGATCAATTTTGTAATCAATAATAAAAAATCAAGCTTTAAATTGATAAAACACGTTCTGGAGCTAAGAATTCGATTGAAGACGAAATAACTCAGCAAAAGATCGAGTAACTCAACAATCATAACTTATGGGGAAAAAAATGCAAAGCGTTGCCTAGCAACGCAAATAACACGCATATAATGTTACACATTCATGTAATTATACGTATTTAGTAGATTTGTGGTGGATATCCACTAACAACACCAAATCAACTAAATACGTATTTTTACGTGACCCGCGCTCCAGTGACAGACTACATAAAACGTAAAAATACGTTGCCCGCATGCCAAGTGTTAAGAAACCAATCAGCGAATCTTTTGCCGTAAAATTTCGATATTTTGTATACATCGAATAATGCAGCATACGTTTTGTCGCCTTTTATACATATTGCTTTGGTAGAAAATATTTTTCCCACCGTTATAATTCCTTTTTGTCATAAATACCGCCTTGACATCGGTCAAAAATACCGCAAATATATTTCTATAGTTTTTACTACTCATATATATCATACCTACCGCGTGTTCTTACAAAATAATACATATTTAAGAAACCAACATTATGACTCCTTTAGCATAAACGACACTACACTGACCATTTTTTTTCATAAACATCCACGATGTCATGTTTGTTTATAGCAACAAATCCGACCGCGAGCACTTGCGAACCGCAAATCTGTATTTCTGTTGTCTTTACCACTCATATAAATCATACCTACCGCGTGTTCCTACAAAATAATATATATTACGAAACCAAAATTATAACCCATTTAGCATAAATGACACTTTCTTCACCGACGATTATCTTTTTCATAAATACCCACGGTGTCATGTTTGCTCACAGCAACAAATCCGACCGCAAGCACTTGCGAACGTGTTCTCTTTTTGCTCTTATTCCGCAAACCAGACGCCCCTTAAATGCGGCAAACCGTCAGTGATAAAAGATAACGTGACCGTCGACGTTATCTTTGTCACCGACTATACACGCTTCCGTGTGAGTCACTCGGTAGGAAGTTTATTTCGAGTCGCGCGGAATGGAACTTGCCGCCATTTGCATCAACGAATGTACAGTCAGTCACAAAAGTACAATGTGGACGCGAAAAAAATAATGCGCTTTTAATGTAAGTAATGTTGTCAATTTTAGTATTTGCTACCGGCAAAATTGATGACGCACCGTATGCGTCATAGTAAGAAATTTTTAAATTATAATACTTGACCCCATCAAAATTGATGACGCATCGTATGCGTCCTAATGAGAAATTTAAAAATTATAATATTTAACCCATTTGCATCATTTGACGGAATAATGCGCTTTTAATGTAAGTAATGTTGTCAATTTTAGTATTTGCTACCGGCAAAATTGATGACGCACCGTATGCGTCATAATAAGAAATTTAAAAATTATAATACTTGACTCCATCAAAATTGATGACGCATCGTATGCGTCTTAATGAGAAATTTTAAAATTATAATATTTAACCCATTTGCATCATTTGACGGAATAATGCGCTTTTAATGTAAGTAATGTTGTCAATTTTAGTATTTGCTACCGGTAAAATTGATGACGCACCGTATGCGTCATAATAAGAAATTTTAAAATTATGATACTTGACCCCATCAAAATTGATGACGCATCGTATGCGTCCTAATGAGAAATTTAAAAATTATAATATTTAACGCATTTGCATCATTTGGCGGAATAATGCGCTTTTAATGTAAGTAATGTTGTCAATTTTAGTATTTGCTACCGGCAAAATTGATGACGCACCGTATGCGTCATAATAAGAAATTTAAAAATGATGATACTTGACCCCATAAAAATTGATGACGCATCGTATGCGTCCTAATGAGAAATTGAAAAATTGTAATATTTAACCCATTTGCATCATTTGACGGAATAATGCGCTTTTAATGTAAGTAATGTTGTCAATTTTAGTATTTGCTACCGGCAAAATTGATGACGCACCCTAGGCGTCATAGTAAGAAATTTAAAAATTATAATACTTCACCCCATCAAAATTGATGACGCATCGTATGCGTTCTAATAAGAAATTTAAAAATTATAATATTTAACCCATTTGCATCATTTGACGGAATAATGCGCTTTTAATGTAAGTAATGTTGTGAATTTTAGTATTTGCTACCGGCAAAATTGATGACGCACCGTATGCGTCATAATAGGAAATTTAAAAATTATGATACTTGACCCCATCAAAATTGATGACGCATCGTATGCGTCTTAATGAGAAATTTAAAAATTATAATATTTAACCCATTTGCATCATTTGACGGAATAATGCGCTTTTAATGTAAGTAATGTTGTGAATTTTAGTATTTGCTACCGGCAAAATTGATGACGCACCGTATGCGTCATAATAAGAAATTTTAAAATTATAATACTTGACCCCATCAAAATTGATGACGCATCGTATGCGTCCTAATGAGAAGTTGAAAAATTATAATATTTAACCCATTTGCATCATTTGACGGAATAATGCGCTTTTAATGTAAGTAATGTTGTCAATTTTAGTATTTGCTACCGGCAAAATTGATGACGCACCGTATGCGTCATAATAAGAAATTTAAAAATTATAATACTTGACCCCATCAAAATTGATGACGCATCGTATGCGTCCTAATGAGAAATTGAAAAATTATAATATTTAACCCATTTGCATCATTTGACGGAATAATGCGCTTTTAATGTAAGTAATGTTGTCAATTTTAGTATTTGCTACCGGCAAAATTGATGACGCACCGTATGCGTTATAATAAGAAATTTAAAAATTATAATACTTCACCCCATAAAAATTGATGACGCATCGTATGCGTCCTAATGAGAAATTGAAAAATTATAATATTTAACCCATTTGCATCATTTGACGGAATAATGCGCTTTTAATGTAAGTAATGTTGTGAATTTTAGTATTTGCTACCGGCAAAATTGATGACGCACTGTATGCGTCATAATAAGAAATTTAAAAATTATGATACTTGACCCCATCATAATTGATGACGCATCGTATACGTCCTAATGAGAAATTTAAAAATTATAATATTTAACCCATTTGCATCATTTGACGGAATAATGCGCTTTTAATGTAAGTAATGTTGTGAATTTTAGTATTTGCTACCGGCAAAATTGATGACGCACCGTATGCGTCATAATAAGAAATTTAAAAATTATGATACTTGACCCCATCAAAATTGATGACGCATCGTATGCGTCCTAATGAGAAATTGAAAAATTATAATATTTAACCCATTTGCATCATTTGACGGAATAATGCGCTTTTAATGTAAGTAATGTTGTCAATTTTAGTATTTGCTACCGGCAAAATTGATGACGCACCGTATGCGTCATAATAAGAAATTTTTAAATTATGATACTTGACCCCATCAAAATTGATGACGCATCGTATGCGTCTTAATGAGAAATTTAAAAATTATAATATTTAACCCATTTGCATCATTTGACGGAATAATGCGCTTTTAATGTAAGTAATGTTGTCAATTTTAGTATTTGCTACCGGCAAAATTGATGACGCACCGTATGCGTCATAGTAAGAAATTTTTAAATTATAATACTTAATCCCATCAAAATTAATGACGCATCGTATGCATCCTAATGAAAAATTGAAAAATTATAATATTTAACCCATTTGCATTATTTGGCGGAATATTCTGTAAACAAAAACTGACCATTATCACCGGGAGCGGATAAATCCCACAATCATTTTTGTTTTCTGCTTATCAGCAATCGTTAGAGTCTGTACAATAAAGAAACAATAAAGAATTTTGTGTAAAATATTATTTTTCTTACTTTTCCGGTTGTAAGTTCCAAATAATAAAATAATAAAAAATAATAGATAAGAAAATTTAACAAAATTAGGTTACCATAATGAATTACAGTTCGAATTCGGATTCAAGCATAGAAATGCAAATATCCCATAAGTGTAAATTTCGAGAAAATATTTATTTTGTATTTTTATTTGTAAATCCATGATGCAAAAGGTATGATAAATTAAATTTTCTTTTATTTTTTGATTTTGTCTTTCCCTTACTCGTAATTTTATTATGTTATCATTTCTTTATTATACTTTGATTAATTATTTTTATTTATTTTATTTTTATTATTATATTGTTTATTATAATTTTTTGTTTGTAATTTAAATTGTAAAGTTCCACATTGTATTTGCATACGAAATCGTGGTTTTTTCATTGTAATTGAAGCGTTTTGTTTGATTTTTTAAACTAGAACTTTTATATTATCTAAGTACACCTTCCGGTACACTTACTTTGTTACGACTTTTTCTAAATTGGTTTTTAGAAATGACGGGCGATTTGTACTTAATTAAGGGCTAGGGATTCAATTTAATTAATTTATTAAATTTACTTTTAAATTCTTTTTAATTATTATTTTAAAAAAATAATTAAATAATTTTATTATGATGTAACTTATATATTCTACACTTTTACCTGAATTGTTACTTTATATATTGAGTTTTTAATTAACTATTCAATTAAATAATCTTTTAAACGGCAGTACATAAGTATTTAAATAAGTATTTCTTATCGTCGATTGTCGAATTAATATACAGGTTGCCATAGCTCTAATAGTGGTAGTGAAGATGACTAGCCCAATAATATTGAAACTGGAGATTTTTTATGGGGAAAACGAAATTGTATGCCAACATTACATGATTTTACTGCCGTAAGTGGTGTAACCATCAACGTCAATGGAATGCCCAGGCGCGATGTTTTCGAATTATTTTTCAACGTGGAACTACTCCAAAAAATACTTCTGAAAATACGAGGAATGTATAATCATTTGAATAACCCTATGACACTATTTCTGATGAGAATAAACACTAAAAGTCTTCCTTGCGCATGCTGGTATCCGCAACTTTTACCTGCGCATGTCGGATTTTTGAGTAAGATTGCGGATTTAGTGCAATGATGCAAATGGGTTAACAAACAATAACGGGTATAGTCGTCAAAGATAGAGTCGCTGTTGAAATATTGGGTCAAAAAGACGACGTTATTTTATAAAGTGAACAATTTTATTTGTAATATTTGTTTAGCCGCGCTAATTTGTAGGACTCACACGACTCAATCCGCGATCCATTTCACGGCGACCCGTCACAAATTTGGTTCTGGGAAGGGTCTGTTTAAGGGTTAGGTAACCAAATACTGAATTTCTAGGAACGACTTTTTAATACTATACAGCGTGCAGCTCTAGGCGGACTTTACTATTATACGGCGTGCAGCTCTAGGCGGACTGACGACGCAATGCGTTAAGTGCATAGGTGCCTTCCCGATTCGGACAGTCTCGGCCCCTTTCGTAAAAACACTTGAAGATCCTCGGCACTGACTTCGGCAGTGACACACGAGGCACGCTTGGCCCTCTTAGGCACGAACAATATTTGCACAGTTCCTTAATCCATTCGCTACCAAGCCTAATTTATATGAAGTCATTCCCATTGCCATTTATATTTTGAGTGTTATTATTTTGTATTTTATTTATTTGTATTATATTTATGTATATTTTATACTTTATATATTTTGAGTGTTATTGTTTACCAAAGTTCTGTTATTTATTGGTAAGGGCACGTATGTTATCATACAGAATCATTTGCAAACATAAAATCAAAGACGAATATATAATAGTTGTCTAATAGTAGTTATATTGTAATATAATAGTTGGAAATGGGAAGGCAAGAGGTTTCGGTATTCTTTTTCGTATTTGCGTAGGTTTTAGTAGAAAAACAAATGGGAAATCGCGCAGATGGATAAAATAATGAAAATGCAATAAAACGAGACACAACTTTGTGTAAATTGACACAAGCTAGATATTCACTATTGTCGATTAGAGTATCTCAGTAGATAACTGGATAATGCAGTACAGCGTATTTTGATTAAGCTTCGAGCTGAGTAACTGCAACACCTCTTATCAGTAATCGTAATAGTTTTGTAGATCTCAGATCAACAAATTATTAGTTGTGAAATAAAAATTTGAACAAATTTTGCCCAGTGATATCACACATTGTTGTACATATTAGGTATACTTTGAAAGTGAAAATTTTTAGTGGTTATATAGCTTATAGTTATTTATTTGAAGATAATTACGATGAAGATAATTAATTATAAGTGATTATGTTGTTATAGAATTTTGTTATAAATACACGATAATGTTGATATTTGCTTAATTTAAATTTGTAAAAGATCATTCTTTTTAAATGGCAAATAAAGTATAATTTTTGTAAGAAATTTTATTTGTAGTGTTTTTTCAAATTTTTTACATTTGTATATTTATGTTTGCGGCCACATATTAGGTATACTTTCAAAGTAAAAATCCTCATTGGTTATATAGTTTATAGTTATTTATTTTATCCCTTGTACAATTCAATTGAGTTATAACGGACGACGATATATCAACTGGTAGTGATTTTGATTCAGAAGAATATTTTTTAAATGATAGTGATTCCGAGACTGATCATTCTCTTTAAATAATAAATAAAGCATAATTTTTGTAAGAAATTTAATTTGTAGTATTTTTTCAAGTTTTTTTTTCATTTGTATATTTATGTTTGTGGTGACAAAAAATTTTCTAATTCAAAAGCCTGCATGTTATAGCACATTTAAAGTAGGCCGAGTTAACATGAACATATATTATATACATAATAAACGGAAAACTTAGAAAAAAAAAGAATGAAACATCTATAAAAGTTACACATTTAAATTGTTGCTATCGTGTGATATTTTTGAAAACAAGGAACGACGCATAGTGACACTTTGCACGTCGGACACCAATACTGCGATTCTTTTCTGATTTTTTTTATTATAACATAGTGCACACCTTCGCGAAGGATTGTTTGTTTTTAAACTGATATCGTTGACCGAGATTCTGGTAATTTTTGCGATTTGTTGAGATGCGATGCAATTGTGTCCTCAATGTACTCTAATAAAAAGTTTACACGTGTTCATTTTCCACTGTTCTTTTTATACGTTAGAAATGAATTCAAACATATAATATCTAAAAGGTGTAGAAATATTTTTTTATAACATTTCTGTAGTCCATCACTGCAGATGGAAAATCCAATACACTTTTTTTGGGTTTGATACACCAAGATGAATTTTATTTATTGAAGATTATTGAAGTTAAGTTTGAGTAAGATATGACGAAATTTAGTTTAGTTTCTTTTATTATTGGAGAGAACACATATTAATATTTCACATGAAAAATATGCTTAAAACAGGCAATTTACACCTGGCATCCAATGAAATCGTTAATAAATAAACAATAATCGCTCGTAACATCTACTGGCTAAAGTATAACATTTGTATACTACATAAATATAATATACAAAAATGTATATACATATATATGTGTGTGTGTATGTATCTATGTATATATGTATGTATTATAAGTATGATGCTTTTCATAGTAGATGTTGCTAGCAATTATTTTTTTATTAAATCCTCGATTAGATGTTAGATACGATTTGCCAGTTTTTTTAACATATGTGTATATATACGCATGTGCTTTGTATACGTTATATGAATAAAATAGTAAGATCATTTAACACGGAAAGCAAGTGCACCTGATATGAAAATCCCACAGTTTTCAAACATGTTGAGTGTGCAAAGATACAATAATGCAACACTTAATGAAGATGAACCATTTTCGCTGTTGCACGTTTTAATTACGTCCAATAAGGCAGGGGTTCTAGCGACATGTTTTTTGTACGCGAGTGGAAATGTTCGAGTTGATCGAATTAACTGGATGAAATCGTGTCGACCCGGTTTGGAAAAGACATTTCGAGAGAAACGGATTTAAACTTTACTCAACGCTGTCTGAAAGACACATCGCCAGATGCACTGTACTTCGCCTGATATCTCAGATTTCATCTTAAAACTTTAACATACGATTCTACAGATCGGAAATAGGTTTTTCCGCTTCAGGTAATTTCGTACGTCAGATGAAAGTCAAAGAATGTTTTTATATCGAAGAACAAAATCTCTAAACGCCACATATAAATTTTTTTCGCACGTCTGGAAAATGTTAAAGAGTGTTATTATATCGATTAAAAGAATTTGTAAATTACATATACACAATGTTATACATTTGTTATCTTAATTACTTTTTGTAGGATTTACAAGTGATTCCCAGATTTCCCAGTTAAAGAGTGTTATTATATCGATTAAAAAAATCCGTAAATGACATGTATAAAATGTTATAAATTTGTTATCTTAATTACTTTTTGTAGGATTTACAAGTGATTCCCAGGAACTTTTTTTCATACGCCTGAAAAATGTTAAACATTGCTATTATATCGAATAAAAAAACCTGCAAATTACATATATAAAATGTTATACATTTGTTATCTTAACGTCTTTTCGTATGATCTGCAAATGATTCCCAGGAATTTTTTCGTACGCCTGAAAAATGTTAAAGTGTTATTATATCGAATAAAAAAATGTGTAAATGACATATATAAAATGTTATACGTTTGTTATCTTAACTTCTTTTTATATGATCTACAAGAAATTTTTTTTGTACGCCTGAAAAACGTTAAAGTGTTATTATATCGAATAAAAAAATTTGTAAATGACATATATAAAATATTATACGTTTGTTATCTTAACTTTTTTTTTTGCATGGTTTAGGAGCGACTCCCAGGCATTTTTTCGTACGCCTGATAAACGTCAAATATTAATATTAAATTCCCACTAACAATATTACATTTTTATTATTGTACATTATACCAAAATTGTTAATGATTAACACCACCACCAGTAAATCGCTTCTACAAAAAAAAAAAAAACGTATTATAATACGTATAAATTGTACTATATGGCAGTGACAATATTTTGGGTAAACATTATTAACTGTTATGCAAACATTGTTTTTTTATTATAGTAATAAATACTCCCTGCGATTATATAGTAAATATCAATAACCAAACAACTTTCTACTGCTTTACACAAATAAATAAAAGTTTTGCCCTAATAATATTTTTACCCGAAATTTCAAACTGTTTACGAATAATTAATAAATATTAATAATGAAAACATTGTTTTATCGTACCATCAAAAATGCAAATATCCACAGAAAGCATAATTCTCACTGATAATGTTACATTTTTATATTAGATTTTTACATTATACTTTTTTTAAAATTTGTTCTAATTTAATTTACATTATACTTTATATTACATTTTACAGTACATCGTTACATTATATAACATTTCTACTATATGTATATAATAATATATATGTATCTACATTATATAATATTTTTATTACATTATACCAAGATTGTTAATAATTAAAACCTTCCGTTGATAAATCGCTTCTACGAAAAAACGCATCACATTCTTCATATGGTGACATATAAACGTTCCCATTTATGCGTCAAGTCTCGAGAATCATCGATTATCAATCGCCACACATTAGTTGTGTTCACGGAAACATTTTCTGCCTATCGCGCACGTTGATAATTGAGACGAATTATCTTATCTTATTTCTGAATACTTTCGGTGGGGAAATATGGTGCGACGTGTCGAACGTAGAATTTTTCAGGTGTAACAACATTTGGCGGCACTTTAAAGTTTAGTATTTTATTAATGAAGATATAAAAAATATTTTGTACAATGACGGTACCTTCTTTTTACTCCCAGGAATTTTTGGGTAAAATAGTATTTTTTTTTTATGCAAAAATATTCGATGTCAAATATAGGAATATGTGCTGGTATATTTGACAGGAAATAAGTAGTATGTTTATTTTATGTTCGTAGCGAACCTTAATTAAAATAATGGTGTATGAGTAAATTTTAGTTAGATTAGTATATGTTTATATTTTTAAGTATGGTAATATGAAGTACTTAGCAATAAGTAAACAAAATCTTTATACTTGCAACAAATTGTGGTTATAATGGGGTTACTTGTGAAATATTTAATAACAAAAATTTGTGAGGTTTGGTGAAGAAGTTTCTAGTGAATTAAGAAAATCGTACTACTGCATACACATTCTTTATAGAAATTATAGAATTTCAAAGGTACAAACACAATATTATGTCGTTTCGTACTATATAATTTACAAGCTAGCAAACAGTTAATCTTACGAATACATACATATTATATTGTATAATTTCTTTAATAACACTCTACAATATACTAGCTATTACAAAAAAAAATAACAAGATTTATACGATTTTTTTGTACAATTAACTGCCTGCTGGTTTGTAAACTAAATTATGCGAAATAAAATGTTAATCACGACAGTAAATTTGGTAAAAAGACATTTCTTACATTTTATAATAAAACAACATTTATAAAGATTTTCCTAAAACAAACAATTCGGCGATACGTATAACACTACTTCTTCCAACCCAAACTTCGCTGCTGCCAAATTTTTTAATTAACGGCTATCAAAGTGAACGATCCAAATAACGCATCTGTTAGGGATAATTATATCTTATATTACTGACTGTGTGATTGCAAAAGGACAGAAGAAAGGGAAACTATGAAAAGTTAAAAATAAAATATGTGACGAGAAGAGAAAATAGTGAATTAGTTATTTTAAAACCGTTATATTTCTTGAGATTTTGTTCGTATTATCTGTATTTTAAACTTCGTTTCATTCAACAATTAAATTTAGTTTACAGAAACTACAACAGCATCTTCGCAAGCGAAACAACCCTTTTGTCACCGAACTAAAGAATCTCGTGTTTATCTCGGAAAATTTCGCCGTAAACTCACACTACTCGCGTTCTCTAAGTAGCTAAATTGGGTGAGCTGAATGCGTGGAAACCATCTTGTCATGTACCGAAGCATGTTCCGCACGAATTCGCTGGCGGACGTTAATTGATTGTGTTCCGTCCGTCTTAGAATCAGTAAATACGGTTGCTCGTGAACTTACGAGCGCGAGTACGTTACACGGCAGGGAAAACAGCGTTCATCAGTCTTCGTGGATTATTAACGACGCCGACTGTCCGCAGAGAATGAAGTTAAACGTGCACAGTTTAGGAGTGTTCAGAAATCTGTAAGAAATACGCCTGGGACCGCACGTTTTTGGCAAACGTACGTTAGAATAAATCATAACTTTGTTATTTACGAAGCGATTTTTGTGAAACTTGCAGAAATTGTACATTTGGAAGTATTTTAGGTGATATTAAAGAAATTGTGTTTTTTAAAATACGCCTGCCACTTATTATATCAGTATATTGGAAAGTTACAATAATCTAGGATTGGTGAAGCGATATTATTCGTTTTCGGTTAAAAAAAAGTTCGAATTCAAAACGCTTCGTTAATTTAATTTTCGGAGGTAAAAATGAAAAGTATAAGTTAACATGTTCTTTGTTAAATGATGCCTCGAAGTGTCAGCTTTCAAAATGCACTATAATAAGTAAATTTACTATTATTGTATAATTTTTACAAATTGGGATCAATGGTTTGGGTTGAAAAGCGCAAAAATCTGTAGTGTAGAAATTCGACATTAATTTTTGATCGATCGACAGCAAGTAACCGTCATTTATTAAAGAACTAAGTACTAAATCGACATAATGCAATAATGATTTATATTGAAATTTATTGTTAACTTCTAGAATACGTATGCATTTCATATAGTTTTCCAAATCTTCTACTGAAAAACACAAAAATACTATCTACCACAAATACCAACATTATTTTCAGCCAACTCAATAGCTACTTTAAAAATGTCCTACTTAATAAATAACCGTTGCAAAATAAATTGCTCTAAACATTCATTTTTTCACAGGTTACGTTCAACTGTCAACAATTTTAAATCCAAAAAATTCATAAATTCACTGCACAAATTAACATTACATAAGTTCATCCCATAACTTCTTTGATGAGTTGCTATAGCAAACACCATAAATGCGTGGATAATTGGAAGTATTTTAGGTGTTATTAAAAAAATTGTGTTTTTTAATAATTATTATAAGTTTTTTACTTAAAAAATAAATTTGTACGAAATGTATAGAAATTGTAAAATAGGAAGTATTTTAGGTGTTATTTAAAAAAAGTTGTTCAGAACATTATTTAAAGAAATGATCATAAAATTTTATTTACAAGTCAATTTTATCAGAGTTTCTAGTAGTTTTTTAAAGTATGATATTGCGTGAAGCAGCGGTATATAAGCGAAAAAGGCAATCGAGTTTAATATATTGAATATTGATGTAAATACTTGAATAAAAAAAATAAATACAATGTATAATGTAATACAAAGTAAGTGACATCTAAGGACAGCGTGTAATAAACACGAGAAAACTCGTGAGCGGTCGTTAAAAACTTAAAAGTATGTAACAATTATTTCTTGTATGTTGTTCAAAAAGTATAGGTAATAAAGTTGCAAAAGTAAAAACATTCAAGATGACTAAAGATAAATAACACAATCGAAACGTGAACTTAAAAAATGGTAACGCATTTTATTATTTTCTTTGTAGTGTGGTATCTATTTTTTTACTTACAGTGTGGTAAATATTTTCAATATTTACTTGTCACACTTCATACCGTTTTAATTTCATTTAGTCCCATCTGATTGTGTAACTTTTTAAGTAATTTTCATCACATAATTGGTGGATTTTATTATAGACTGTGCTTTATAGAAACAATTTATCAGTAATTGCAAACCATTCCGGATGAAGGTAACTGATAATAATAGAAAAAATGCATTTGTGGTTTAACTAGTAAATTACGCAATTAACAATTGCAGAAATATCCTACGGCGTAAATATGGATAATTCCTGTTTATTTTGTGCAGCGAGTGTCAATACTATGAAATCTGAATGCTTGATTTTGTTTATAACGAAACGTTAGACACAAAAACAAAGTTTGACTTTTGTGCAAAAACTTATTATATTGCAATATAGTAAAGTATGTAGTAGCGATTTGATACAAGAATACAGTCGTCGTTTTCATGAAGAAAAATAGTAGGCTTTTATTAGGTGTCTTTTATGCTTGATTTTGTTTATAAAAAATATTATGTGCAAAGACTAAATGTGGAGCGCCAGGCGTATTTTTATGGGAATTCTCATGACTCCACCCGTGCTGGTTAGGAACAGTGTGTTGAAAATATAAGAAGTATTGTGGTATAACAATGCGAAGCACATTAGTAACAAATTGAAATTGATAAAAGTCATATGACAAAGTAATGACAAAGTAATATATACAATAGTATATGAAAGTAATATGACAAAATAATGACAAAATATAATAATATGACAAAATAATGAGAAAATAATGAAAAATTGCCACATTTTGTGATACGTGCGAAGGACAAGTTTTTATGTTTAACATATTTCAATAAAATCCACTAAAATTTTTTGACGAGAAATATATAAATGCATTAATGTTACAATCCTGTCATAACTAAAAATTAAGTAAATTTAAAAAACATTTTCAGCAATTACTTAAAACAATGTAAATTTTTTTAGTTTTATATCGTATCTTACGTGAGTCTTATGGTCTGCGAAATTGAAAATGCGAAAGGAAAGACGCTTGCTTCAGAAACAGACGCGTAGAAAGCCGATGAAAGTTCTGCTCATGAAAAATATTTTTTTAATTCAGCCGCTTGCGTGCTCCACGCAGCGAAAAATGTATTTTGTATGATAATACGCGATAAAGGCTGCGCATTTCAGCAGCGTAACGACGCGAACAAGAATTGTTTCATAAACATAGACTAATTAGAGAGCGGTTATGATGGTTTCCAAATGTGCTCACGCGTGAAAATTTACACATGTTTCACCCGCATTGCAAAAAACGGATTTTCTTCAATCACTTAACACTTGGCATGCGGGCAACGTATTTTTACGTTTTATGTAGTCTGTCACTGGAGCGCGGGTCACGTAAAAATACGTTTTTAGTTGATTTGGTGTTGTTAGTGGATATCCACCACAAATCTACTAAATACGTATAATTACATGAATGTGTGACATTATATGCGTGTTATTTGCGTTGCTAGGCAACGCGTTGCATTTTTTTTTCCATAAGTTATGATTGTTGAATTACTCGATCTTTTGCTGAGTCATTTCGTCTTCAATCGAATTCTTAGCTCCAGAACGTGTTTTATCAATTTGAAGCTTGATTTTTTATTATTGATTACAAAATTGATCAAATGAGCCATTGTGACAAAGATAGTGATGAAGAAATATGCGCTGACAAATTATCGGACTTTTCGTATGATAGTGTGGAAAACTTTAAAAATCGCTTATTTTTATGATTTCGTGAAAATTTAGTTTGTTTTTTGTTAAATAATCATACAGTATATATTTAAGTGTGAAATAAAAAAAGTTTCGTTCATAAAAACGAAGTAGTTTTCGATTTACAGCGATTTTTCTGAATAACCAAACTTCCGCGCGATTCAAGAAAAAACGCCCGCTGCACGCGAAATTCGGCGGCGAAGTATACCCGCATGCCAAGTGTTAAGATCACTGTTTAATCCATTTGGAGATTTTGGAATTTAACGTATAAAAGATATATTTGGTACGCCTGACGGTTTAATTTCATTCTATACATGGACCGTTTATTTTGAAAGTGGTGTAAGTCCATTTTCTCTTGTTTCAAGAAAATTAAAGATTAGCATATCTGTTAATAAAAGAATTATTATTAATAATTAAAGTTTTTACTGCAACTGAGTAAATTGTACTCATTAACGGTTAAAATGTTAATCTAATGAATTAATAGAATGATACGTGTACCCTCCACAACTCTTTCTATATTATTATAATAATTATAATAATAATAGCAATAATAATTAAATATGTTATTATAATTTCTTAATTATAATAACATATTTAAATGGGCAGATTATAAATGTGTGACTCGATATAGTAATATTTTTAATTAATTGCCTTGAAATGGTAATTTGTTAATTATAAAATAACTGTTTTTTTACTGTGTATATATAGAAAATTGAGAGATAATAATTCTTTAATCAACAATGGTCTGTCAGAAACTAACATAAAGTTTTAAAGATTCTTAAAGCTTTTTTTACGATCTAAATCAACGTGTTACAATATTCTTTAACCCTCTATGGACCGAATTTTTTTTTGGTTGCTATACAAAATCTATATAACGTGAAATCAACAAATATCAACCTCGAAATACACATTAACAATGAATTTAGCAGTTTCAACAATTTTATTATAACGAATACATTTTGAAACTTTGAACTAACAACGGCTTACAACGTTTGCACTTCTGTGTATAAGAGCTTGAGTATGGAATTCCATAAAACAGTTGGGGTTTGGCATTAAACATAGATATACGTTGCATTTTCTTATCTGATGATTTTTTACTACTAAATTCATCGTTGCTATCAATAATATTTATACGTCGTCGGGCAAATACTATTGGATGATCTTCGTCAGAATCAGAATCTGATAAAGAATCTTCGGATTTATTACGCTAATGCTTGTTATCCCTATTCCTCATTTATTTTTATATGATTTTATATCCATATTTTGGGCCTCTGATATATAAAAGTAAAAAGTAAAAAAAAAACACAAACGTTATCGCAAATACACCGAACCCTACCATTATAATCCATTGTGTTTTGAAAGTCAAAAAGCTATATCACATGAAAATAATAATAAAACGATTGTTTAAATGCAAACAAATAAGACATTATTGATATACAAACTAAAAGCTATTACGTACGCTTTTTTTGTTTAACAAACACCGATAGAAGAAGAAATAATAAGAAATGCTTAAGATGGCTCCTTTGGCTTCTATTTGCAGACAAGTTGCAAAAGCATTTACTTTGACATTTCAAGTTAGAACTGATAACCACATCAAGCATGTTATTATATTATAAAAAAAAATAAACTATTTAATAAAATATCGATTTATCGATATATGACTTGAAAGTCACGCGGGCCCATAGAGGGTTAATATATCTGTTAATTAAAAAATGTTAGCAAATTATATGAAGTCTGGTAATGTTTCTACGGATTTATCAATATGTAATTTGGTTATATTAATTTGTTTTAGGCGAATTTGACTAAACTAATGTATATTTACCGGGTGCAAATGGACTTACACCACTTTTAAAATTGTACAAAAGTTTACGTTCTGTATTAATATCATCAGCACAAAAATGTACAACACGTTTATTTGTATTAATTATTATTGTTGTTGTTGTTGTTATATTTATTTATTTTGAACCGCGAAATATGTTTTGTAATGCGAAAAATAAATTTTAGTAAATGTTAACCAATAACAAGCGCATACCATTTCTCTAATAATAAATATTATTATTATATAATAAATGTTTAAACACCGTAATGACACCAAAATAAAATTTACTGTAACGTCGACTAATTAACTAGTTAGCTATTTTTGATAAGTATACTTATCATGAAGAAATTTCAATATTTTGGTTATAACGATTATACTTGTCATGCATGAAAAATAGTTGCAAATTGTTTTTTAAATTGCAATATTAGTGAAAACCGAAATACATCCATAAATGTTAAGATGCGTTGAATATTTGAAGATTGACATGAAATATAACGAATAAATAAAAAAATATAAGTAATTATTAGGAAAAAACTGTATATAGTGTAGCGTGCGGATTAGTTTAATCGGTTAGTTATTATAAGTTATTATAATAATTGCTTAAATTTTTTAATTTATTCGTTTTATTTCGTATTAATCCCCAAATATTCACCAAATCTTAACATTAATGGATATATTTCTGTTTTCACTAAAATTACAATATAATAAATTCAATATATGTATCTATATATATATATATTGTTATTTTGTATGTATTATATTGTAATTTTATTATATATATTATAATGTTTATGTAATGCATACATATAACGAGACTCTTTAATAAATAGCTTTTTCTCAAAGAAGTCTTTTTTTCAACAAGACTCTTTAACAAAATTTAGCAAACAGCTTTATTTCAAAGAAATCTTTTTTTCATACATTTTTCACTTTTTCACAGTTCCGAAGAAACTCTGTCAGTAATAAAACAAGAAATAAAACAGTTATTTCATTACAACGTCATCTTATTTTTATGATAAGAGTATATTCGTCATCGCGCATTTCTTGTGACAAGTTTTACGTAGACACTTTTCACAAAGTATGCAACATCTAACTGGTTAAAGAACGATCATGTCTTTTTCCGTACGTTTGCACGCGTATCCTGGGACTCCACGAGGAAAATACTTCACCTCTTGTATAACCGCTGGAAATCATGTGGGAATAATGTCATCATGCATATAAAGTTGAGAGAGGATACGGAACAGAAATGTGGACAAAACAAAATTCTTTCATACTTAATTCACTGCGGCAATGCACTACGTAATAAACATGAGGCTTTATTCAATAGTGTTAAATAATACACGTTGTGCGTTTAACTAGCGTAATGACGACAGAATAAAAATTCACGACTGCGTCGACTAATTACAGACTACACGAGGAAAATACTTGAACTCTTGTATAATTGTCGGAGGCCATGCAGAAATAAAATAATTGTATATATGAATTTGCTAGAAAAACCAAAACAATACTTTCACACGCACTTAAGTGTACTGCGAAATAAACATTGGACTTTATTCAGTACTCTTAAATAATAAACGTCGTGTATTTAGGTAGCGTAATGATGCCAGAATAAAAATTCGTTAGTGCGTCGACTAATTAAAGTACGATCATGACGTTTTCGAAATATTTCCACGCGCATCTTGGGACTACGTGAGTAAATAGCACAATTGTGCATAGAAATTGCTAGAAAATACAGAATAAAATACTTTCACACCTAATTAACCCTTTTGCTACAGCGGAGTTTGGCATGTGTACATGATTATGGTACGGAGTACTTAAAATATAAATGGACACTTCGCCGCAAACAAAGAGTAACACTTGATAGTTTCTCGCAGATTCCGTTACCAATTCTCTTATTATTAATATGGACAGTTATTGAAAAAATCGAACAGAATAATGTCGTTTATTCCGGTGATAATGTTAGTAGCAAAAGGGTTAAGTGTACTGCCTGATAAATACGGCTCTATTCAATATGACCAAATAACAAATATTGTGCATTAATGTCGCCAGAAAAAAATCCCTAATGCGCTGACCAATTAAAGTACGATCATACCATTTTCTGAATGTTTCCACGCGCATCCCAGAATTGCTCCAGAAAAATACTTGAATTCTTGTATAGTTTTCAGAGGCCATGCCAAAATAACATAATTATGCATACGCCAGAAAATCCAAAGCAATACTTTCACGCGCAACTAAAGTACACTGCGTAATAAATACTGGACTTTATTCGGTATTCTAAAATAATAAATTAATGTCGCCATCACAAAAATCCCTACAGCGTCGAGTAATTAAAGTACGATCATCACGTTTTCTTCGTAATAAATACTGGGCTTTATCCAATACTTTCAAATAATACATGTTCTGCATTAATATCGTCAGAGAACAAAAATTCCCTACAGCATCGACTAATTAAAATACGATCATGCCGGTTTCCGAATGTTTTCACGCGCATCCCAGAATTACACGAGGAAAATACTTGATCTCTTGTATAGCTTTTAGAGGGCATGCAGAAATAAAATAATTGTGCATACGGATTCGCTAGAGAATCTAAAACAAAACAGTTTCACACGCACTTAAGTGCACTTCGTAAGAAACACTGAACTTTATTCAGTACTCTAAAATAATACAAACGTTATGCAACAACAAATAATACACGTTGTACATTAATATCATCAGAACGAAAATTGCCTATAGCATCGACTAATTAAAAAACGATCATTACATTTCCTGCGTAACACACACTGGGTTTTATTCAATACTCTCAAATAAAATATTGTGCCTTAATGTCATCAGAACAAAAACTCCATACAGCGTCGACTAATTAAAGCACGATCATGCTTCTTTCCGAATGTTTTGACGCGCATGCTAGAATTACACGAGGAAAATACTTCAGCTCTTGTGTATCTACCGTAGGCCATGCAAAAATAACGTAATTGTGCATGCGGATTCGCTAGAAATTCCAAAAGAAAATACTTTCACATGCACTTAAGCTCGCTGCCTAGTAAATACTGGGCTTTATTCAATACTTTCACATAATACACATTGCGCGTTAAAATTCACTACAGCGTCGATTAATTAAAGTACGATCATGATGCTTTCTGCGTAATAAACACAGGCCTTTTACTCAATACTCTTAAATAACGTACGTTGTACATTAATGCCGCCAACGCAAAAATTCCCTGCAGCATCGACTGATCAAAGTACGATCATGACGCTTTTCGAATGTTTTCACGCGCATCCCAGAATTACACGAGGAAAATACTTGATCTCTTGTACATCCACGGTAGGCCATGCAGGAATAAAATAATTGTTCATACGAATTCACTAGAAATTCCGAAACAAAATACTTTCACACTCAATTAAGTGCACTTCGTAATAAACACTGGACTTTATTCCGTACTCTGAAATAATATATTAATGTTGCCAGAACGTTTTCACGCGTATCCCGGAATTGCACGAAAAAATGCTTGAACTCTTGTATAGCGTTCGGAGTCCATGCTAGAATAAAATAATTGTCCTTACGGATTCACTAGAAACTTTTAAACGATTCTTTTACACGCATTTAAGTGCACTGCGTGATAAACACTGGGTTTTATTTAAATCTCTGAAATGATACACCTTGTGCATTAATATCGTCAGAACAAAAATTCCCTACTGCTTCGACTAATTAAAGTACGATCATGACGCTTTCCGAATGTTCTCACGTGCATCTTGGGATTATATAAACGATCATCACATTTTCTGTGTAATAAACACTGGGCTTTATTCAATACTTTCGAATAAAAGACATTGCGCATTAATGTCGTTAGAACAAAAATTCCATGCAGCGTCGACTAATTAAAGTACGATCATGACGCTTTCCGAATGTTTTCACGCGCATCTTGAGACTACATGAATAAATAACACAATTGTGCATATGAATTTGGTAGAAAATTCAAAACAAAATGCTTTCACATCTAATTAAGGGCACTGTCTAATAAACGCGGCTCTATTCAATACGATAAAATGACAAACGGTGTGCATCAATATCGTCTGAACAAAAATATAGTGTCGACTAATTAAAGTACGTTGATGACGCTTTCTGTATAATAAACACAGGCCTTTACTCAATACTCTCAAATAATGCACATTGTGCATTAATGTCACCAGAACAAAAATGCCCAACAGCTTCGACTAATTAAAGTACGATCATAATGCTTTCCGAATGTTTTCACGCGCATCCCAGAATTACACGAAGAAAATACTTGAACCGTAGGCCACCGCGGGATAAAATAATTGTGAATTCGAATTTGCTAGAAAATACAAAACAAAATACTTTCACACTTAAGTCTACTGCGTCATAAACACTGAGCTTCATTCAACAGTATTAAATTATACACATTGTGCATTAATATCATCAGAACAAAAATTCACCACAGCGTCGACTAATTTAAGTACGATTATTATGTTTTGTGCGTAATAAACACTGAGATTTATTCAATACTAGCAAATAACAAACGTTGTGCATTAATGTCTCCACAACAAAAATTTCCTCCAGCATCAACTAATTAAAGTACGATCATGCCCCCTTCCGAATGTTTTCAAGCGCATCCCAGAATTACACGAGGAAAATACTTGAACTCTTGTATATCCACCGTAGGCCACGCGGGAATAACGTCATTGCGCCAACAGCTGCACTTTTCTCTTCCTCCACTTCTTCCTCCACTTCTTGCACTATGTTCTCTGAACGGAACACGCGGGGGTGTATCAACGTCTCGCTTCCTTCCGACCTTTCGATGTAACCGAGCTGCGACGCGCAATATAAATTGGACGGATTTCCCACGCGACACGCTGGCTTCTAATAATTTTCCACTTGCCGAGTGTCGAGCGTCGCTTTTTTTCTCTCGGCTCTTCCGTATTCGCAAATTGCCTGTTTGCCACGACGCCGTCGACTTTGCGTTTAAAGGAATTCTGCGGCGAGTTTTATTGGCCGGCGCCAGTGTGTCAGTGGGATATTCACTTTTATTTATTAACGTTTGCTGCTGCGAACTGTGTGAAAAGTGGCAGCTAAGATGTGGGAAAAAAGTAAAATAAAGAATTAATTCGTGATGGAGTGACGGGTTTATTTTTTCATTTTATTAGCGACATGGGTTTATTGTATTTTCAAACACAGAGTGAATGTGGTTGTTATGATAGACAATTAATTTGTGATAGAGTGACTGGTTTCTTTCGCAATTTTATTTGTGAAAGGGGCTTATTATACTGTGAGTAATACAGTCAGGGGTTCGTTATAATGTCAAACACAGAGTATATGTGGCGTTTATAATGGAGAATTCATTTGTAATAGATTAAATGGTATATTTTTTCATTTTAATAGTGACAGGGGTTTATTATAATGTCAAACGCAGAGTATATGTGGTTGTTATAATGGAGAATTAACTTCTGACGGAGTGAATGGATTATTTTTTCGTTTTATTATTGATGGGAGTTGTTGTTGTGATAGAGAATTAATTTGTGACGAAGTGACTGGATTATTTTTTAATGTTATTACTGACAGGGATTTATTATACTGTCAGCAATACAGTTAGGGGTTTATTGTAATGTCAAATACAGAGTGTATATGTGGTTGTTATAATACAGTATTAATTTGTGACAGAATGACTGGTTTCATTTTTTTAATTTTATTAGTGACAGGGATTTATTATACTGTCAGTAATACAGTCAGGGGTGCATTAAAATACCAAAGCCAGAACATATGTGGTTGTTATGGTAGAGAATTAATTTGTGATGGAGTGACTGTTTTTTTTTCCATTTTATTAGTGATGGGAGATTATTATACTATCAAACATAGAGTATATGTGGTTGTTGTAATAGAGAATTAATTTGTGACGGAGTGAATGGATCATTTTTTTATTTTATTAGTGACAGGGGTTTATTATGATGTCACTAATACAGTCAGGGGTTCATTATAATGTCAAACACAAGGTATATGTGGTTGTTATAATACAGAATTAATTTGTGATAGAAAGACTGGTTTCTTTTTTCCACGTTATTACTGTCAGGGTTTTATTATAATGTCAAACACAAAGTATATGTGGCTGTTATAATAAAAAATGAATTTATGACGGAATGACTGGTTTCTTTTTTCATTGTACAGTAATACTGTCAGGGGTTCATTATAATGTCAAATACAGAGTGTATGTGGTTGTTATGATAGAGAATTAATTTGTGACGGCGTGAGTGGATTATTTTTTCATTTTATTAGTGATAGGGGCTTATTATACTGTCAAACACAGAGTATATGTAGCTGTTATGATAAAGAATTCATTTATGACGGAGTGACTGGTTTATTTTTTCATTGTACATTAATACAATCAGGGGTTCATTATAATATCAAACACAGAGTATATGTGGTTGTGATATATAAATAATTAATTTGTGATGCAGTGAGTTGTTTATTTTTTCATTTGTTTACTGACAGGGGTGTATTAGAGTGTCAGTAATACAGTCAGGGGTTTATTATACTGTCAAATACAGAGTGTATGTGGTTGTTATGATAGAGAATTAATTTGTGATGGAGTGGCTTGGTTATTTTTTCATTTTATTAGTGACAGGAGTTTATTATACTTTCAGCAATACAGTTGGGGGTTTATTATAATGCCAAATACAGTGTGTATGTGGTTGTTATAACAGAGAATTAATTTGTGAACGAGTGAACGAATTATTTATTCATTTTATCACTGTCAGGGGTCTATCATACTGTCAGTTTGCAACTTCTGTAATTTGAAGATGATTTTTGTGTTTCAAGTAATATAAATTGAAAATAAAAATGCGCATTACATTAAACACAAAAATGTTGCAATATACATACGTCTTTGTAACAGATACGCGTTTGCGGATTCCTGTAACTTGAAGATGATTTTTCTTTTTAATGTAATGTGAATTGAACATAAAAATGTATATTAGATAATACAATCGGTAGCCTCTATAATTTTGTAAATGCTATTAATATTAAATAGTCACTCAATTCTTTGGTCTCCGATACCTTTGCATTATTTTCATTTTGTACAATTCAATCATTTTCTGTAGTACTTTATCATGTTGCGGTTTTAATATAGTAGCAGTCTCACAAAAAATTAAAAAAATGCCCAATTGGTAGCATTTATAATTTTGTAAATGCAATTAATATTAAACAGTGATTCAATTCTTTGGTCACCGATACCTTTGCATTATTTTAATTTTGTACAATTCAATCATATTCTGTAGTACTTCATCACGTTACGGTTTTAATATAGTAGCAGTTTCACAAAAAATTCAAAAACTGCCCAATCGGTAGCATCTATAATTCTATAAATGCAATTAATATTAAATAGTCATTCAATTCTTTAGTCTCCGACACCTTCGCATTATTTTCGTTTTGTACAATTCAATCATATTCTGTACTACTTCATCATGTTGCGGTTTTAATATAGTAGCAGTCTCACGAAAAATTAAAAAAATATCCAATCGGTAGCATTTATAATTCTGTATATGCAATTAATATTAAACAGTGATTCAATTCTTTGGTCACCGATACCTTTTCATTATTTTCATTTTGCACAATTCAATAATTTTCTGTACTACTTCATCATGTTACGGTTTTAATATAGTAGCAGTCTCACAAAAAATTCAAAAACTGCCCAATCGGTAGCATCTATAATTCTGTAAATGCAATTAATATTAAATAGTCATTCAATTCTTTACTCTCCGATACCTTTGCATTATTTTCGTTTTATATAATTCCATCATATTCTATAGTACCTCATCATGTTGCGGTTTTAATACAGTAGTAACACATACATTTATTTTAATTATTTAATTAAACACATAAATTTTGCAATGCACCTACATCTTTGCAACCCACTAATTTTGCCTTCCTGTAACTTGAAGATGCTTTTTCTGTTTCCCGTAATGCCAATCAAAAATAAAAACCTACGTTACATTAAACCCAAAAATTCCATGACACACACACACATCTTTTCTAAACTCCCGAGTACCCGGTTCAAAACACGTCGGCAGAATTTTCAGCCAACAAAATGTGGGTCGATATCGTTCAAGCAGAACCCTTTCAACACTCCTCATTCGTTATCAAGTCGAAATGAGGTGTAACTGAAGGCATCGCCTAATAAACCGCCGGGACTGAGCGAATCGCACGGCCTATTTCTCGGCAGAACGAAATGTCGCGACGAATTAGACGTCCATAGGTGGACTCCGATCGATATGTGCCGGCCGAGCGACGTGCGGCGTTATTTTTACGGCGGACGATGACGCACGATGTTACAACGAACCGACACCCACCGCGGAAACCTTTCACGCGAATTTCGCACCAGGCGATCTTGAGCGTTTCGGCAAAATCGGCGGCAGAGGAGAAGGAGTGAACGTCGAATATTTGCAGTTACGCGACATGTAATGAATCGGTAAAAGGGAATAACGAGTTTTCATCTAACCCTTTCGGGATCCTTAAGGGATTCAACCCTTTCGACCGATGTTTTTTTCTTTTTAAATTAAAATAGGCAAAATTAAACCACGGATTTTTTTTTTTTACATCAATGCAAAGTTAGATTTCCAATACTGCAGGTGAAGAATTTAGTCATTATAATAAGGTAAATTATTTTTTACATCAGTACAAAGTAACATTTTGCAAGTAGGTTACACTTCGAATACTTCAGGTGAAAAATTTATTTATTACAGTAGGGTAAACATTTTTTTTTTTTTTACATCAGGGCAAAGTTACATTTTGCAGGCAGGTTACATTTCTAATACTTCAGGTGAAGAATTTATTCATTATAATAGGGCAAAAGAAAAAAAAAGGTTTTTTTTTCCCCTATATCAGTGCAAAGTTACCTTTTGCAGGCAGGTTACATTTCTAATACTTCAGGTGAAGAATTTATTTATTATAATAGGGTAAAAGAAAAAAAAAAAGGTTTTTTTTTCCTATATCAGTGCAAAGTTACCTTTTGCAGGCAGATTACATTTCTAATACTTCAGGTGAAGAATTTATACATTATAATAGGGTAACAGAAAAAAATTGTTTTCTTCTACATCGGTGAAATGTTAAAGGCGAAAGGGTGGACGTCGAATTTTTGGAGTTACGCGACATGCAATAAGTCGGTAAAAAGGAATAACGAGTTTTTCATTTAACCCTTTCGGGCCGAATTTTTTTTAAATATTAAAAGAGATAGGTTAGATTCCTAATAATGCAGGTAAAGAGTTTATTCATTATAATATGGTAAAAGAAAAAAAAATTATTCTTTTCTACATCAGATCAAAGTTAAAGGCCAAAGGGTGGACGTCGAATATTTGCAGTTACGCGGCATACAATAAGTCGGTAAAAAGGAATAACGAAAGGTTTTTCATTTTACTTTTTCGAGACGGATTTTTTTAGAAGAAAATAAAAGAGGCAGGTTACATTTCTGATACTGCAGGTGAAGAATTTATTCATTATAATAAGATAAATGAAAAAAAATTGTTTCTTTACAGTAGTACAAAGTTACATTTTGCAGGCAGATTACATTTCTAATACTTCAGGTGAAGAATTTATTCATTACAATAGGGTAAACGAAAAAATTATTTGTTCACGTCAGTGCAAAGTTAAAGCCTGGGACATATATGTCCCATTAGTTTTGTAAGGATTATGACAAAATTTATTCCCAATTGATACACATGTAGTGTATTATATGTAATAGGAAAAAAAGTGATCTAAAAATAAGAAACAATAATGTTTATACTTAATTACTTCGTATGATAGATGCAAAGTACGTGTTGCACAAAGGTATATCAGATGCGGTACATACCAGATTGTTCAATAAGTTTTGTTTTGTTTTGTTGAGGGCGTTGCTACTAGTCCAAATTTGTTTTTGTTTCGTTGGTTCACTCTTCTTATCAACGTATGTGAAGGTTCATTTCAATCAGTCAATTCATTCTTTGTTTACAAGCCATTTAGTGTCGCCGTGTCACAGTATTTTCGACAATGGAAAAAATTGAATATCGTGCAGTGATAAAATTCTTATTTTTGGAAGGTGTAGCACCAAAAGAAATTCACGAACGAATGTTAAGAGTGTATAATGAACGTTCACCTTCAATTAGAACAGTAGAAAGATGGGTTGCTGAATTTAAACGTGGTCGTACAAGCCTTGAAGACGATCCACGTGAAGGACGTCCAAAAACCGCATCAACACCAGAAATCGTAGCCAAAGTACAGGATATGGTTTTGGAAGATCGTCAATTGACTGAGAGGGATTTAGTAGAGGCTCTACACATCTCATTAGGCAGTGTGAGTCATATTTTAAATGAAATTTTGAGTTTTAAAAAGCTGTGTGCACAATGGGTGCCGCATTCGCTAACAATTGAACAAAAACACATTCGAATGCGACTTTCTCAACAACATTTGGAGCGTTTTAAAAAGGATAAAGTGGATTTTGTGCGTCGATTCATCACTATGGAGGAGACTTGGGTCTATCACCATGATCCTAAATCAAAACAAGAGGCTAAAGAGTGGTATGAACCTGGGTGTTCGGCTTCGAAACGAGTTCGTGTCCAGAAATCGGCCAAGAAGGTTCTGGCATCAGTTTTTTGGGATGCGAAAGGAATTTTATTTGTGGATTACTTGCAAACTGGTAAAACAATTAATTCTGAATATTATTGCAACCTTTTGGACCAGTTGAAGGAAAAAATTCGTGAAAAAAGACCCGGTTTGCAGAAGAAAAAAGTCCTTTTTCATCAGGACAACGCACCGTGTCACAAGAACATTTTGACAATGGCTAAAATCCATGAATTAAAGTTCGAATTGTTGGAGTATCCGCCGTATTCACCAGATTTGGCCCCCAGCGACTTCCATTTCTTTCCAGAACTCAAAAAATGTATGCGTGGCAAGCGTTTTTCGTCAAATGAAGAGGTCATAACGGCTGTTGAAGCGTATTTTGCAGACCTTCCGGAATCTCACTTCAGGGATGGGATCCACAGATTCGAGGATCGTTGGAGCAAGTGCATTAATATTCAGGGAGATTATACTGAATAATAAAGTGTATTTTGAACCATAACATTGTGTTTTTCTTATCGAACGACAAAACTTATTGAACAACCTGGTATCATGTTTGTTCGTTTTTCAATGTTTCTTTGGGAAGAAAATTGACAACGTCGTCTGGTCGCTCCTTTTATTGGCATATGGTCGCCAACATTTTTACACTCAATTTCATTATTATCATTGCTGTCATCAGTTTCTGAGCTATCGCTATAAATTACACACTTCTTCTGTTGTTTCATAGGTATACTGCATAGTGATCCGTCATCATTTTTAACAAATATTTCCCTTTCTGAAGATGAAATTATATCGTTGCTATAATTTGCAATTTCTTCCGCCTTCTTCAAGATGCTTCTGAAATTAAAAACAGCATTTGGAAGCTATAAGTCTGCTGGAACATCTTTATCCCGGTTTGAAGGACGGCTGGGATGTATATGTCCCCCACTTTTTGTACATAAAGAACTAAGTCATTTGAATTGGCTACATACAAATATTAACCAAAAAATGTACCGGCTTATTTCATCTATATACTGTAATGACTTTTTGAAGACTACCCACAAATGATGTTACCGCGTTGATATTTTACACTTAACGGACTTTTTGACAGGAAGAACTTGTGGTACGCGATTTTAAGGAATGTAACAACAGAGGCCTATTCACAGTGAAGCAATGTGTGAGAAATTTTAGTAGATTGATAGTTAGAATCAAAAAAATGTGTCGAAAGAGAAATGGCATTTTTGGATTTGGTTTGGTGTGGGGAAAGATTCATTTAAAGGTTTGAACAGGTGTCAACCCTTTGTGTTTGTATTGAAGGCTTCGTTTTCCGGGGGAAGTGAAATCGGATGCTTTAGTGGGGATTAAATCTTTGTAGCTGTCTGTTAAGTATGAGCCGATGTGTAGAAATAAGTCGAAAGCAAAGAATACTTTTTTTCTTTTAAGGTTTTGTTTTCCGAAAAAATGTAACTTGAAGATTTGTGTAGGCATTCACCCTTTGTAGTTGTTTGTCGAGTGTGGCCCGACATGTAGAAACAAGTCGAAAGGAAAGAATGTTTTTTTTTCTTTAAGGTTTAGTTCTGCGAAAAAATTTAATTTCAAGATTTGTGTACGTATTAACCCCCTGTAGTTGTTTGTCAAGTATGATCCGACATATAGAAACAAGTCGACGCAAAAAAATGTTTTTTTTTCCCCCTTAAGACTTAGTTTTCCGAAAAAATTCAATTTGAAAACTTGTATACGTATTTTCTTCAACATTCTTTTTAGTTTTTTGAAAAAAAAAATTAATTCGAAGATTGAAGTACCTATTAATCCTTCGCAGTTTGCAGTCACGTAGAAAAAAAGGAATGCCACATTCCCCTTCAAAGCTTAGTTTCCGAAAAAATAAATTCAAATTTTAGTTGTTCCGATCTATATCTATATATATTTTTCTTATTCTCGACATTTGGCCGCTATTCGAATAAAAAAACTTCTAAACCCCACCCTCGCTTCTTTCATTCCCACTCCTGTAAATTGCAATTATTTTTAAGATTTTTTATGTCACCGAGTAAAAAAATTATTTCAATCCCTCAAAAAAAAATTCCAACCACCTTGTCCAATTTACAAAAAGTAATTCTCGTTCAAGTAATTCAATGACAAAGTAATTCTTCTTCCTTCCCTCCTCTCTTTTAATATTAAGAGAGTATTCCAGTATGACGGGTCGAAAAAGTCAATTTTTTTTTGCATTTTTTGATAGTTTATAATCACAGAATTTTTATCCCAGAGTCGGTTTTGGCGATTCCGTCCTTTTTTACCAGTAAAAAGTGGCATAGATGATTACTCAAAAACGGCTTTATAGATTGATTTCAAATTTTAACATAATATTCATACTCATGTCTATCGCATCAAGTTCAATTATGTTAAAATTTTTATTAGAACCCTTAATTTTGCCTTATTTATAGCGCAAAAGAATTGCTTGTTTTTACACCTTTTTTTTTACAAAACGCCGCCATTTTGCTAATTTTCATGGAAATTTGAAACCTGAGGTCATGCGATAACCACATTCATACAGATTAAGAATTTCTTTCGACTTTCTGTCTCTGATGTCCAGGAGGGCTGGGATTGCCTACACCAACACAATAAATTTCTTTTTGATGTGTGTAAAACCACCAATATAATTAAATACACAAATATTTTTAAACGATAAAAAAGTTGCCCTCTATTTTCCTAGGCCATACCTTTCCAGGAAAAAAAGTTTGCTCAATGATATGCAACAGTTTCTGAGAAAAAAAATGTTGAAAATTTGCTTTTTTTAGGCGTTTACATTGAAATACCCCCTTAATTTCCACTAATGAACATCTGTACACTCATTCTCATTTTTATTAACAGCGACTCAACGCAGTGCGGTACAAATATGACACGTGTCGAATCCCAAATACTGAAATATCGTGGGACCCGGGAAACATCTAATTCACTCGAAACGGCCAATAACCGAAAAATGTAGGACGCGGAAGCGGAAGGAAGCGGATATTAATAATTTCGTATCTGACCCACGCCGACACGTGCGTTCAATTATTTCGCGGCTTAACGTTGTAGTTGTGACGCTTTTGTGCTTTCGTACGTGAATGGTTTCTCGAGGAAGGAGTCGTTTCATTATGTAATAAGCGTGGTCGGAGAGCAGGTAACGTGAAAGAAACGGGAAACGTCAGTTTTTTGTTGGATCCGTTAGCAGTTTGCTTTTGAGGCCTTTGACGTTGGGTTGTTGGACATCGATTGTTTGGGCGGATTCGTGAAATCGTAGTTTATCGCAGCGAATCGTCTTAGAATGCAGTTTCTTTATAATACGAACTAATATGGACCGTTTATTTTGAAAGTGGTGTAAGTCCATTTAAAAAAAAATTAGATATCACCCAATTTATGCTTAATTTAATGTAAACTTTTTATGTATAACTAGTTAGTATTAATTTCTTAAGTAATGCTCATGTTTTGTACAATTTAAAATTGGTCGGTAAAAGAAATTGCGTCATCATTGATTATGAAAGTGGTGTAAGTCCAATTTCCAGTAGCCTATTATTTTACATTTGTTTTACATTATATATCAAGAGTTACTAGTTTAGATTACTTATTTTATTTTCCTCCTAAAATGGATAATTTCATATTAACATTAGATAGTGATAACGGTAAAAACAAATGGTAAATCAATATTATTTTATGACGATTGAAAATATTTATTTTATTTAATTTTAAATAAATTCACACAGAAATAAAGCCCATGAATATAAACAAAAAAATAATCTTAGAATCGGAGGACGAAAATAATTCCACTATGAAAAACAAATTAACGAAATGAAAAAAAAAAGAGGAAGAATTATATAGGTAGAATCTTCATCAGATAAGGATATTGTTACTGAGAACTTAGATTCTGCAGAACAAAATAATGGAAAACATATGCAATGAATAAACAAAAAGAGAAATACCGGACAAAAGTACTATACAAAAAAAGGAAAATTCATTCCAGCAATCGAAATGAATTTGAAAAAATCGCCCTGGCACCTTTGTACCAAGATGCCAGGCTTGTTACTTATGAAAAATATGAAGATATCAAGCAGTTATTATTTTATATACCTCCGGTGCATCATGAATATTTAGAAACACTGCCACATGCAGAGCATAAATAAATGCTACCAATACCTTGTAATTTTAATAATGTAATTACCGTCTAAAATTAAAAATACTACTTCTATTTTATATCTTGTCATTATTTGTAAACAAAATTGGATTAATATGAAGTATATTTTAAGTAATATTTGATTTTTCAAAATTGAAATTAAACGATTTTTACAATTGTCTAATTTTGAAAGTGGTGTAAGTCCATTTATAGCTCGTAAATATAGTTTATTCAAATTAGTTTAGTCAAATTCGCCTAAAACAAATTTATATAACCAAATTACATATTGATAAATCAGTAAAAACATTGCCAAACTTCATATAATTTGTATAACATTAATAAATAACTAACCTTTCATTTTGTCGAAACAAGAGAAAATGGATTCACACCACTTTCAAAATAAACGGTCCATATGATACCACACATTCGGTGGCAAAATAGGGTAACATATTTTTGATTGACCACTTAAGAATAGTGATTGAATGAAAGGCGTATAACTTAAACGTGTAATGTTGCATTCTTTATTTTTTAGCATATTAGGACAGAAAAATGTTGTAAGAACATGTTCAGCCTGCAACAAAACAGAAACAAAATTGTATTTATTAATAACGCAACGATAAATTTAATATTGCCAATTAATAGTGATTGACCGCAGAAATCACAGTCATTGACCGTATTATTTACAGTTATTGACCACCTTATAAACTTGTGACAAATGAGAAATATTTATGAGGTTAGTTTTATTGTATTATATTTAAATACCTTTTCGACGGTAGCACCACGCTGAAACGTATCAGCATATTGAAATAAAAGCGCAAAAATAAAATACGCCGCTTCGAACGCATGGCGTAGTACCTTCGGGTATGCTCATAAAAAATAACAAAGGAACGCTAAAGACAGAAACCTTTACACATCATGACAATCGCAAACAATGCGATTTCCATGCAGCATACGGCTATTGAATTACAATGATTTTTACGCGATTAAACTGATTAGGTCTATCAGTGGTCAATTACTGTCAAAATCCATTGATACTAATATGATGGCTGACTGAACTGAATTTAACTGAACTTTTTTATTGTTACAGGTGAGTACAACGATTCTATACTTTCGAAGGACACGTTCAATCTTACATCTGTGGGTTGACACACGCTTTACTTTGTATCAACGTTGTATGTGAGTAAATTAGGATCTTGTTTATACAATATATAAATATAATTAACATTCAAAATAAAAAGGCTACTCCTATTTTATTTCTTGTTATTATTTATAAACAAAATTGGATTAATACAAAATATATTTTAAGTGATATCTAATTTTCTAATTGATTAATTATGAAAATGGTGTAAGTCCATTTACACCCCGTAAATATATATTATTATAGTTAAATTAGCCTAAAAGAAATTGATATAATCAATTGACATATTGATAAATTAGTAGAAACATTGCCTGACTTGACATAATAAATTTAGATTTTTCAAATGACTAATATATACTAATATATATAACCATTAATTTTCTTGAAACAACAAAAAATAGATTTGCACCACTTTCAAAATAAACAGTCCATATAATAATAATGATAATTATCCTCCTGCGTATTATGGATATTTCAAAACACTGCCAGATAAAGAGCATAAATGAATAATAGCAATATCTTATGTCAAATTTAACAATATATAAATATAATTAACATTCAAAATAAAAAAGGCTACTCCTATTTTATTTATTGTTATTATTTATAAACAAAATTGAATTAATACAAAATATATTAAAGTGATATCTAATTTTCCATAATTAAAATTAAATGATTTTTACAATTGACTAATTATGACAATGGTGTAAGTCCATTTACAGCCCGTACATGTATATATTATTTTAGTTAAATTTGTCTAAAAGAAGTTTATATAATCAATTGACATATGGATAAATTAGTAGAAACATTGCCAAACTTGACATAATTAATTTATATTTTTCAATTGACTAATATGCTAACATTTAATTTCCTCGAAACAAGAAAAAATGGATTTGCACCACTTTCAAAATAAATGGTCCATGTACTATTATAATTAACGCAACTATTTTGCGCAATGTGCAAAAGTTTGCTAGTGCTTGAAGTAGTCACATGCCAATTCTCACAGTGACAGATTCTAAATTTCTTCCTTTTTGCAACAGACTAGTGACAACGTCAATATACACGCGTTACAAATGGTTTATCAACGCAATAACGAAGTTCATCGACTGACCGCCGATCGATTTTTGAAAATTTCAATCCTGAGGTCCATTGGCACGCAGAAAAAAAAATGTCACTTTTATTCTGAAGGCTCTTTTCCTCCCTAACTTGTTCATTGCATCCCAATAAAAATATTGGATCACCCATCGAAACGAAAGTAAATTACCATAAATCGCCACGAATTTCGTTACTTCACTCAACATTATCATGCACTATCATAGCTAACGCTATTGATAATTATATATAATAATATTGATAATTTCGTTCATTAACGTTGTTAATACATTCTCACGACACTTAAAGAAAAATTCATCCTCCACCTAATTTTTTGATTGCATCCTAATCAAAATATTTGATCGCCTCTCAAACTAAAAACAAAATACCGTAAATCGACACGAATTTTGTTATTTCACTCAACATTAACATACATTATCATACCTAACGTTATTGATAATCATACATAATATTGACAATTTTATTTTGTTTACTCCACATTATTACATACTATTATACCTAACGTAACTATTTTGCACAATATATCAGTGTTTGAACTAGCGAATGCCAATTCTCAGAGTGACAAACTTTATCGTTTCTCATTTTTGCAATAGACCAGTGACAAATTCTATCTTTTCTCCTTTTTGCAACAGACCAGTGACAAATTCTATCTTTTCTCCTTTTTGCAACAGACCAGTGACAAATTCTATCTTTCCTCCTTTTTGCAACAGACCAGTGACAAATTCTATCTTTCCTCCTTTTTGCAAGAGACCGGTGACAACGTCAATATACACGCGTTACAAACGGTTTAACAACGCAATAACGAAGTACATCGACTGACCGCCGATCGATTTTTGAAAATTTCAATCCTGCGGTTCATCGGCCAGCCGTCGTTTCACGAATGCGGTCGCTCAAAACTGCCGCGTGCACATTTCAACCCAGTTACGTTCGCCTGTCGTGACGACCATATCGATTCCCGACGTCACATCTGACGTGGCGCTATAATCTGGCTGTTTCACTCTCGCCGTCTACCTACAGGGTGTCAGAAAAGGCTTGACTTCGTCTACTGTAGGCGACAAGAAATGCGTGGTTCAAACAATTGTGCCCATAATTATGAAAGTGGTCTAAGTCAAAATTTAAAAAAAATGAGTTTATCAGTTATTTCATACCACATTATTTTTAACTAAATTTATTCAATGTAATTTATACGAAATTGTAAAAAATGAACCATTAGATAGTGGTTGTAATTTCAACATTATATGGAATTCATTTAGTTTTAATTATGAAAGTGGTCTAAGTCAAAAATTTAAATAAATTATATAAACAATTTGAAAATGGCACGTGGCCTTCTTTGACGCGTTTCTGAACTATATATAATAAAATAAATGACAATCAAATTTTAATAATAACGATAACTTCATTACTAGAAGAATCAATAACAAGAAGAGTAAAAAATACCGTGGGTGAATCTGTCTCTTGGCTACAAATTCAATGGATGAGATTCTTGAAAAATGAACCTTATAAAATGTTCTATAAAACATCTTTAGATGATTCTAAATTTCACGTTTTGGATCTTTCACCTAAAAAAAAGGAAGACCAAAAATATACGGAAATATTAAATTACTTCCATTATACACCACCATTAGACCAGTATCGGAAGAAAAACATAAAGATATTATGAGTTTACTACCGTACATCCCTCCAGTTTTTCAGGAACATTTTAAGAATCTTAAATACTCGAAATAATGATAAAAATGGATTACTGTTTAAAAATAATTAATAAATGTAATAAATGTTCACGAATTATTTCAATCGAATTATTGTTTCAAATAAAACTCAAAGTTCTTTATTGCTTTAAGTCATTTATAGGACATTCAGTTAATTTTGAAAATGGTCTAAGTCAATTCAATCTTTAAAAATAATATTATCGTATAAAATTCACACAAAATTTCATATTCATAGTAAATTTCCATTAATTAAGACTAATAAAATTATAAATTAAAATGTCGCATAATGTAAAAATATTTTTTAATTTATTCAAATGCAATTCATTAAATATCTCGAAACAAGAAATATATGACTTACACCACTTTCATAATTATGGGCACATATGATTGTCATAACATAAACTGGAGTTTTGGTTGCTGTTATGAAGAATTTTTTTAGGGAAAACTACAATATGTTCGCAGATTTTAAGATGTTAGGAATATTTGGAGGGCAAGACAAAATAAAACGAGTCAATTAAAAAAAATATATTATGAAGAAACTGTGAATAGTGTAGATATTTTAGTACATTTGATGATAACATTAGGGGTTGGATTAACATAAACTGAGTTTGATCATCATGCTGTTTAAATGGTAATTTTAGTGGAAACTAAAATATGTTCGGACATTTTAGGATGTTAGAAATACTTGGAGGCCAAGACGAAATAAAAGGTTTCAATTTAAAATATATATATATATATATATATATATATATATTATGAAGAAACTGTGTATAGTGTAGAGATTTTATTACATTTGCTCGTCATAACGCAAACTGGAGTTTTGATTGCTGTTTAAATGGTGATTTTAGGGAAAGTAAAATTAGTTCGGAAATTTTAGAAAGTTAGGAGTATTTGAAGGGCAAGACGAAATAAGATGATTCAATTAAAAAATATATATATTATAAAGAAACTGTGTATAGTGTAAAGATTTTATTACATTTGCTTGTCATAACGCAAACTGGAGGTTTGATTGCTGTTTAAAGGGCAATTGTAATGAAAACTATAATATGTTTGGATACTTTAAGATGTTAGAAAAATTTGGAAGGCAAGACGAAAGAAAAGGAGGCAACACAAAAATAATTATTATGAAGAAACTGTATATGGTGTAGGAATTCGATTCCATTTAATGAGTATGATCGTCAGAGCTTTTTAAAGGGCAATTTTAGGGAAAAGTAAAATATGTTCGGAAATGTTAACGTGGTATGAATATTTGGTGGGCAAGACGAAGTAAAAGGAGGTAATACAACAAAAGAATTAACCTGAAGAAACTGTGTATGGTGTAGAGATTGGTTTACATTTGATGAGTATGACTGTCATAACATGAACTGGCGTTTTGATTGATGTGACTATAGTCGTCCATAGTAACGAAAGGGTTAAGCCTTCAATAACCAACTACAGTTCATCTTGGCACATTTACCGTTGACCTTTTGTTCCGTATGTTGCTTCTTTTATTTGTTAGAGAGCATAGCATTGTTGCATGTGCCTATTCCCAACCAGTCGTACCTTTCACCAGAAATGTTCTTTGTTCTAAAAAAATCGTTATCGAAACATTTTTAAACGTAAGCATAAAGTCAAATTGTAGATAAGACCACCGTAGCAAAAGAGTTAATATATATAGGATTTAGATGCGTGACACTAGAAAGTGTAATATTTACAAACAATAATAACATAATGAAGACACTTTATTCTTGTTTCCTAAGCTTTTGTCGTTTCGTCTTTTCGTCTTTACGTTTTGTCATCAACTACTTACTCTGTACCTACACACCACAATTCAACAAACTCGTCACCTATAATACCGTAATACAATAATTGAGGATCATACGTGACATTTGCTCGCCAACTAGAGGACCCTGTACCTAAGATCCTACATATATATATGCATATATCACATATACCGGATACAGATCAAATATACTAAATATATATAGGGTAAAGTATACAGTAATTGACCGCTTAAGAATAGTGATTGAATGAAAGGCGTATAATTTAAACGTGTAATATTGCATTCATCATTTTTTAGCATATTAGGACAGAAAAATGTTGTAAGAATATGTTCAGCCTGCAACGAAACAGAAACAAAATTTTATTTATTAATAACACAACGATACATTTAATATTGCCAATTAATACTGACTGACCGCAGAAATCATAATTGTTGACCGTGTTATTTGCAGTTATTGACCACCTTGTAAACTTGTGAGAAATAAGAAATATTTAAGCGGTTAATTTTACTGTATTACCTTTAAACACCTTTTGGACGGTAGCACCACGCTGAAACGTATCAGCATATTGAAATAAAAGCGAAAAAATGAAATACGCCGCTTCGAACGCATGGTGTAGTATCTTTGGGTATGCTCAGAAAAAATAACAAAGAAATGCTAAAAACAGACGCCTTTGTACACCATGACAACCGCAAACAAGACGATTTTCATGCAGCATACGGCTATTGAATTACAATGATTTTTACGCGATTAAACTGATTAAATCTATCAGTGGTCAATTACAAAATTCATTGCTACAAATATGGTGATTGAACCATAGATATCATTAAAGGGTAACATCTACCTTAAATTTTCAAAAAATCGAATTTTTGTTTTGTCTTATATGATACATTAGAGCCTTAAAAATAAGGTGCAATTTGTCTTATGGGTAAAAATATTTTTTAAAGTGGTTTTACAGCTTATTTTATAAAGTAAGTCGTGATGACTCGGAGCGATTCAAAGTACATGGTACTGATTCTAAAGGTTCTGAAGGGACATAATACCAACCCAAATCTAGAGTCCATCGAAAAAATGCGAAACGAAATTTCGGCAACTCTTTACCATAAACTTTCGACAGATGAAGTGCCGCAACACGAGAATTGCCCGGCATCGGCATAAATATTGCGTCTTCTATTTTCAACGATCGATTTGAAAGCATGATGGCAATGATGCAGGTGTTACAATTGACTATGGGTCGTAATTGTTACAATTTCTGCCGCGAAAGATGCACGTAGAGCCTCCACATTTTCCAGGAAAGAGAAACAGGAAAAAAAATATTAATGTAGATGGACACCTATGTATGGTGCAGGCATTGCAGAATAATCGTAAATATGGCAAAACTAGTAAAATAATATGAAATAACGTTACTCAAAACTTTAAATGCGTTTTTCTTGAAACTACGTTTTTCAAATTGGCTTGCAGCATAACTTAAACAAATTTTCTCCGATTCACTTGAAATTTTTACTGTAGCTATTAAACTTTTTCCAGAGAAGTGCACATGATTTTTAAGATCGGTTAAAAACCTTCGTTATTATAAATATTTTTTCGATGAATTCTTTGATGGAAATTAGAACGTTTGTCCACATGCTCGCCGTTTCTACAAAAATCAATATTTTACCATATACGTGTGTACTTCTCTAGCAAATTTAATGTAGATTACGAAAAAATTTTGCTTTTCGTGCTTAGCGAAAGTGTACGGTACTTCTGCTGCAAGCCGCAGAGGCCATATCCAAAAATCCACTTCTACTTCGAGAGCTGCAGCGCCACCATTTTTATGCAAAACCATAAGGTTTTTTTTTTTTACATTAAAGTATGCACATTAAACGCCTTTAAATCAAATTTCGATATATCATGTAATTAAAATAAAATCCTAAATTTACTCTATGTTTTTAGGCGTTAAGCTAGATATTACCCCTTAACCCATTCGACCGATTGCACACCGTGTGTGCAATTGATTTCCGAGGCTATAAGACGGCTTGCACACCGTGTGTGCAATAACAGTAATGCGCAATTATCAGTTATTCTGAGTAAACTAGTCGTCGAAATAAGATTTTCCTTGAACTAATGACATCTGGAACTTACAGGAAAACAAAATTTGGCATTGGTTTTACTGTGTACCAAAAATCTAAAAATTATTTGAAGCCTTTCTTTCATGTAAAATACTATAAATTGCCGACAGTCCTACAAAGAAGGAAAATATAAACGTAATAATTATTCTTGTCCTGCTTGTGTCGGTAATCCTGGATTATGTTTGGGAGAATGTTTCAAGCGCTACCATAAATCAACTAATGTATAATTACTTTACGATCAGTGTACTATTTGCTAAAAGTGTATTTACAAATTATATTTTCTTTTTTATTAGTGAGCTACATTACTTTGGTATCTGTAGAAATTTTTCTAAAAATTTATTTCCCGTTTGTTATTTTTTTCATTATTAAACTTATCTTTTTTTAACTTTTTACTACTTTTTAAACATTTTCTTTGCATTATATTCTGTTCTTTATTATCGAAAACAAAACAACGATTTTATATTATCTAACTGTTTTTGAAATAAATGTTCATACATTTTTTAATGATGTATTTTCATTTTACCTTACATTGCACACATGGTGTTCAATCCGTTCCTCGCAATAAAAATTTTCCGACGAGCGAGCTGCACACCTGGTGTGCAATGATCTTATTTATGTGAATTCACTTACGAATTGGGTGATTTCCATAGTAAACATGTTTTTTTATTAAAAATGAACAACATAAAGAAAGAAAAAAAATTCGCTCCTGGGGAACGTGTTCGAAAAAAATCGTCGTCTCGAATGGGTTAATCACTGCCTACTTTACCCTATATCAAATATACGTTTGATACCGGAATCCCAAAGGTTGCGCTTGACATTTGACAAGAATAGGATGTTTTGTACGTTTATACATAGTAAACTATTTTTTTTGCCACCTTGTATAGCCCGATCTCCGACGGTTCGCAGGCTGCCAAGTCTGCCAAGTCTCGCCGTCTGTCGAAAGTCTGTAGTCCGCGACGTTTTCTATCTCGTCTCGTCTGGCCTCCGACAAAACGTTCGGAACGGTGCCAAGCGGTTCGTCGGCCGGAAAAATGGCGTGCGTGACGTGTGTCGCGAAAATCGCCCATTGATCCGACGATTAGCCCCAAGTAGGTCGGTTAACTCGACACTGCGGTAGACTTTGACACGCCGAGTGCCGGGTATTTTCTTTGTCTAAGGGGTATGGGGTGCTGATGTGTTATTTGCTGCTTTGCTGCCGGTGAAATTTTACGTCGACGGCCTGCGAGTTACGCGAAGTATCGATTACGCGTGGAATCGTTTTGTGCGAACAGTCGGTAGAACTGAAAAAAGGGTGGAATGGGTTTAGAGACACGTATTTAGTTCATGTAGCTTGATAAGAAATTTTGACGTTTTGTCAAATGAAAGTAAATTGTGTGGGATTACTAGCACTAGTGTGATTAGAAAAAAGTTGGAATGGAAGTTAGTTAAGTTTTAGAGACATGTATTTATTTCATGTATTATAGCTTGACAAAAAACATTGACGTTTCTTAAAATGGAAGTAAATTCTGTGGGATTACTAACGCTAGTGTGATTACAAAAATGTTGGAATGAAAGTTAATTCAAAGTTTATTTCATGTAGCTTGATCAGAAACATTGACGATTCTTAAAATGAAATTAAATTTCATGGAATTACTAGCGCTAGTTCGATTAGAAAAATGTTAGAATGAAATTTAATTCAGTTTGGGGACATATTATTTATTTCATGTACCTTGACAAGAAATAATGACGTTTCTTAAAATGAAAGTAAATTCTATGCAGTTACCAGCATGTGTGATTCGAAAAATGTTGGAATAGAAGTTAGTTAAATTTTAGAGACACGCATTTAGTTCATGCAGGTTAATAAGAAATATTGACGTTTTGTAAAATGAAAGTAAATTCTATGCAGTTACCAGTGCTTGTGTGATTCGAAAAATGTTGGAATAGAAGTTAGTTAAGTTTTAGAGACACGTATTTAGTTCATGCAGCTTAATAAGAAATAATGACCTTTCTTAAAATGAAAGTAGATTCTATGCAGTTACCAGCATGTGTGATTCGAAAAATGTTGGAATAGAAGTTAGTTAAGTTTTAGAGACACGTATTTAGTTCATGCAGCTTAATAAGAAATAATGACGTTTCTTAAAATGAAAGTAAATTCTATGCAGTTACCAGCATGTGTGATTCGAAAAATGTTGGAATAGAAGTTAGTTAAGTTTTAGAGACACGTATTTAGTTCATGCAGCTTAATAAGAAATAATGACGCTTCTTAAAATGAAAGGAAATTCTATGCAGTTACCAGCATGTGTGATTTGAAAAATGTTGTAACGGAAATTAGTTAAGTTTTAGAGACATATTATATATTTGATGTAGCTTGATCAGAAATATTGACGATTCTTAAAGTGAAAGTAAATTTCATGGGATTACTAGCGCTAGTTCAATTAGAAAAATGTTAGAATGAAATTTAATTAAGTTTGGAGACATATTATTTATTTCATGTACCTTGACAAGAAATAATGACGTTTCTTAAAATGAAAGTAAATTCTATACAGTTACCAGCATATGTGATTCGAAAAATGTTGGAATAGAAGTTAGTTAAGTTTTAGAGACACATATTTTGTTCATGTAGATTAATAAGAAATATTGACGTTTCTTAAAATGAAAGTAAATTCTATGCAGTTGCCAGCATGTGTGATTCGAAAAATGTTGGAATAGAAGTTAGTTAAGTTTTAGAGACACGTATTTAGTTCATGCAGGTTAATAAGAAATATTGACGTTTCTTAAAATGAAAGTAAATTCTATGCAGTTACCATCATGTGTGATTCGAAAAATGTTGGAATAGAAGTTAGTTAAGTTTTAGAGACACGTATTTAGTTCATGCGGCTTAATAAGAAATATTGACGTTTTGTAAAATAAAAGTAAATTCTATGCGGTTACTGGCGCTAGTGTAATTAGAAAAATGTTGGAATGGATGTCAGTTAAGTTTTACAGACATATTAATTATTTCATGTAGCTTGATAAGAAATATTGACGTTTTTTAAAATGAAAATAAATCTTATGCGGTTACAAGCGCCAGTGTGATTAGAAAAATGTTGGAATGGATGTCAGTTAAGTTTTACAGACATATTAATTATTTCATGTAGCATGATCAGAAATATTGACGATTCTTAAAATGAAAGTAAATTTCATGGAATTAGTAGCGCTAGTTCGATTAGAAAAATGTTAGAATGAAATTTAATTAAGTTTGGAGACATATTATTTATTTCATGTACCTTGACAAGAAATAATGACGTTTCTTAAAATGAAAGTAAATTCTATGCAGTTGCCAGCATGTGTGATTCGAAAAATGTTGGAATAGAAGTTAGTTAAGTTTTAGAGACACGTATTTAGTTCATGCAGCTTAATAAGAAATATTGACGTTTCTTAAAATGAAAGTAAATTCTATGCAGTTACCATCATGTGTGATTCGAAAAATGTTGGAATAGAAGTTAGTTAAGTTTTAGAGACACGTATTTATAATAGTTCATGCAGCTTAATAAAAAATAATGACGTTTCTTAAAATGACAGTAAACTCTATGCAGTTACCAGCATGTGTGATTCGAAAAATGTTGGAATAGAAGTTAGTTAAGTTTTAGAGACACATATTTAGTTCATGCAGGTTAATAAGAAATATTGACGTTTCTTAAAATGAAAGTAAATTCTATGCAGTTGCCAGCATGTGTGATTCGAAAAATGTTGGAATAGAAGTTAGTTAAGTTTTAGAGACACGTATTTAGTTCATGCAGGTTAATAAGAAATATTGACGTTTCTTAAAATGAAAGTAAATTCTATGCAGTTACCATCATGTGTGATTCGAAAAATGTTGGAATAGAAGTTAGTTAAGTTTTAGAGACACGTATTTAGTTCATGCGGCTTAATAAGAAATATTGACGTTTTGTAAAATAAAAGTAAATTCTATGCGGTTACTGGCGCTAGTGTAATTAGAAAAATGTTGGAATGGATGTCAGTTAAGTTTTACAGACATATTAATTATTTCATGTAGCTTGATAAGAAATATTGACGTTTTTTAAAATGAAAATAAATCTTATGCGGTTACAAGCGCCAGTGTGATTAGAAAAATGTTGGAATGGATGTCAGTTAAGTTTTACAGACATATTAATTATTTCATGTAGCATGATCAGAAATATTGACGATTCTTAAAATGAAAGTAAATTTCATGGAATTAGTAGCGCTAGTTCGATTAGAAAAATGTTAGAATGAAATTTAATTAAGTTTGGAGACATATTATTTATTTCATGTACCTTGACAAGAAATAATGACGTTTCTTAAAATGAAAGTAAATTCTATGCAGTTGCCAGCATGTGTGATTCGAAAAATGTTGGAATAGAAGTTAGTTAAGTTTTAGAGACACGTATTTAGTTCATGCAGGTTAATAAGAAATATTGACGTTTCTTAAAATGAAAGTAAATTCTATGCAGTTACCATCATGTGTGATTCGAAAAATGTTGGAATAGAAGTTAGTTAAGTTTTAGAGACACGTATTTATAATAGTTCATGCAGCTTAATAAAAAATAATGACGTTTCTTAAAATGACAGTAAACTCTATGCAGTTACCAGCATGTGTGATTCGAAAAATGTTGGAATAGAAGTTAGTTAAGTTTTAGAGACACATATTTAGTTCATGCAGGTTAATAAGAAATATTGACGTTTCTTAAAATGAAAGTAAATTCTATGCAGTTACCAGCATGTATGATTCGAAAAATGTTGGAATAGAAGTTAGTTAAGTTTTAGAGACACGTATTTAGTTCATGCAGGTTAATAAGAAATATTGACGTTTCATAAAATGAAAATAAATTCTATGCGGTTACAAGCGCCAGTGTGATTAGGAAAATGTTGGAATGGATGTCAGTTAAGTTTTACAGACATATTAATTATTTCATGCAGCTTGATAAGAAATATTGACGTTTTTTAAAATGAAAATAAATTCTATGCGGTTACAAGCGCCAGTCTGATTACAAAAATGTTGGAATGGATGTCAGTTAAGTTTTACAGACATATTAATTATTTCATGTAGCTTGATATGAAATATTGACGTTTTTTAAAATGAAAATAAATTCAATGCGGTTACTAGCGCTAGTGTGATCAGAAAAATGTTGTAACGGAAATTAGTTAAGTTTTAGAGATATATTATTTATTTCATATACCTTGACAAGAAGTATTGACATTTCTTAAAATGAAAGAAAATTCTATAGGATTACTAACGCTAGTGTGATTAGAAAAATGTTGGAATGAAAGTTAGTTAAGTTTTAGAAACACGTATTTACTTCATGTATCTTGACAAGAAATGTTTACGTTTCGTAAAATTAATGTAAATTCTTTTTGATTACTAGCGCTACTGCGATTAGAAAAAAGTTGGAATGGAAGTTAGTTAAGTTTTAGAGACATATTATTTAATTCATGTAGTTCGATAAGAAATATTGACGTTTCTTAAAATGAAACTAAATTCTATACGGTTACTATACGGGTATTGTGATTTGAAACAATCAGCGTTAATTTTTAATTCACACGAAAGTGTCATTTGTATTCCGCGACATATTTTGAAGTACGATAGTATTTTCATTGAGAATGTATTTTCGGGTGGTTTGTTCTCAGTGATTTCTTTTACAGTGTTTATGCATTTGTTAATATTCGCAATATTTCATTAAACTTTGTCCAAATGTCGGGGCCCGTTCAATGTTTAGATAATTGCTAAATTTGGTCACTCATAAGTGATGTATATCTATATACGATATATCCTAATAGATCATCAACACCGTGTAAAAAAAGATTCTGCAAATTAATACCTCGAAAAAGTGCCATATAAATCGTGGGATGTGTCCAATTTTGTAATAAATATATTTGTGACGTTTTAGATAATTAAGTACGAATTGTCATACACACAGATGCATTGTTTGACATTCACTTCGAAAAACTCTTATGATTATATAGTTCTCTATCAGAAGATATCCACCTTAAAAACTGACAATGATAATGATAATGATAGTCATAATACTGATAATACCAATAGTGATGATGATGATGATGACAATGGTAACAACAACAACAATAATAATAATAGTAGAAGTAGTAGTAGAGGTAGCAACAGTAGCAGTAGAAGTAATAATAATACTGATACCGATAACAATAACTCGTTCAATAAATTTCTCGTTTACAAATTGACAGTATTTAAATTTATCTGATTTCATCGTACTGCTTGAAAATTATCAATATTTAAGTGAAGATTATTTAAAATTGCCGCTTGATAATCGACAATGCCTACATTTATGGAAATACATTCAGAAACATACAAAATTCTCGTTTAAGAATTGACGATATTTAATTTTATGGGATTTAATCGTACTGCTTCAAAATTAGCAATATTGAAGTGAAGATCATTTAAAATTCCTGCATGAAAATCGACAATGACTATATTTATGGAAATACATGCAAAAAAATACAAAACTCTTGTATAAAAATTGACAGTATTCAAATTTATGAGATTTAATTGCACTGCTTGAAAATTAGCAATTTTTAAGTGAAGATTATTTAAAATTGCCGCATGAAAATCGGCAATGCCTAAATTTATGGAAATGCATTCACAAAAATATTAAATTCTCGTTTAAAAATTGACAATATTTAAATTTATCGGATTTCATCGTACTGCTTGAAAATGATCAATATTCAAGTGAAGATTATTTAAAATTGTCGCTTGATAATCGACAATGCCTACATATATGGAAATACATTCAGAAACATACAAAATTCTCGTTTAAGAATTGACGATATTTAATTTTATGGGATTTAATCGTACTGCTTCAAAATTAGCAATATTGAAGTGAAGATCATTTAAAATTCCCACATGGAAATCGACAATGACTATATTTATGGAAATACATGCAAAAAAATACAAAACTCTTGTTTAAAAATTGACAGTATTCAAATTTATGAGATTTAATTGCACTGCTTGAAAATTAGCAATATTTAACTGAACATCATTTAAAATTGCCGCATGAAAATCGACAATGCCTAAATTTGTGGAAATACATTCACAAAAATACAAAATTCTCGTTTAAAAATTGACAAGGTTCAAATTGATCGGATTTCATCGCACTCCTTGAAAATTAGCAGTATTTAATTGAAGATAATTTACCAACGCGTCCAGCAACAGTGTTTTACTCCGTATCACTGACATTCCGTTGGCAAGAAACGTCCTGAATGCCGTGCGCGTGTCCGCTACCTGTTCTTAATGGTGGCACGCCATGATAACAGGGTGCAGGATAAAAACGACGGCTAATTATTGGGCTCTGCCGATCTCCGCGGCCGTGGAAAGACTACTTTTGCCGCTCGCGTACAAATTCTAAAGGCTTATTTAAAGGTCACGTTCTATGTAACTGTTTAGTTTGCAAATACAGTGGCGCTTGTTAATAATCAGAGATTGTTTGAAACCAAATCGCTTAGAAAATGAGTGGGCGAAATTTTGGGTGGACGGGATTTTTTTTAAGATGATGGAAGAGTGGGTTTGCTAGGTAAGACGCGAACAAAATTTTGGAAAAACAGTAATTTGGAGAACGTGGAGGAAATAAGCGAACTTCATATTTTCTAACTTTATTAAAAATCTCTGAAAAGTAATGCGCCCTTCTTTTTTATCGGTTGAAACTCCCAAACCTCGAAACATGTAAATAATAAATTAAATATATTTTTCTTCAAACGTTTCAATCAATAGAAGAAACGACGTATTATTTTCAATATCAGGTAATGATACGCCTCACCTTCGCCAAACAGTAAATTTTCTTCAAATTTTGTTACATATATAAACCAAAATAGGATAAAGGACGAAATACAGTTTAGCCGGCTGAAATTTTTTCCGTATTCTCACAGAAATAAGTATGTTTACTCTTGTGTGTTAAGATTCATACCCGCATCAGTCTACAATAACACGCTTTTTAAAGAACACGAAATGACTTGCATTACATTGGTTTATGAATCCGTTTTACCGTAATACATGACTTTCAGAGCGAGACAATCAGCAATTAGCTTTTTTTTCGCGCGGCGCTATTTAACCCTTAACGAACGTGCGCATTTTTGTAGAATAATGACTAGTAGATAAACGAATTTTTAAGATATTCAGTGCTTTATTTCCAGAGCGAGAAAAAATACATAATTAATATTTCTTTATTGTATGTTATCGAAATTTTCAGTAGTAATAGGTAGCATATGGACAGTTTGAACGTTTGTCTATACAAAAGGCTACTAAAGTGAAAATGACAGAAAAATAATCAGATTTGAAATAAATAGGTAGATATATGTATGTAATATATAGATTTGTATACATTTATAAATTTATATGAGCGCATTTTTCTAGAATAATGACTAGTAGATAAACGAATTTTTAAGATATTCAGTGCTTTATTTCCAGAGCGAGAAAAAGTGCGTAATTAATATTGCTTTATTGGATTTTATGGAAATTTTTAGTAGTAATAGGTAGCATATGGACAGATTTGTCTATACAAAAGGCTACTGAACTGCAAATTACAGAAAAAGAATCAGATTTAAAATAAATAGGTAGATATATATATGTAATATGTAGATTTGTATACATTTATAAATTTATATGAGCGCATTTTTCTAGAATAATGACCAGTAGATCGACGGATTTTTAAGATATTCAGTGCTTTATTCCCAGAGCGAGAAAAAGTGCGTAATTAATATTGCTTTATTGGATTTTATGGAAATTTTCAGTAGTAATAGGTAGCATATGAACAGATTTGTCCATACAAAAGAATATTAAAGTGAAAATGACAGAAAAATATTCAGATTTGAAATAAACAAATAGATATATGTATGTAATATATAGATGTGTATACATTTATACATTTATTTTTTATAGAATTACAACTTATTTATACAAAATTACTTATATTTTTATTGAATGTGGTACTTCTCTCAACAATCCCCTATGTGGATACTAGGTTTTTAAAATTCTGGATAGAAAAAAATAGCACGCAGAACCTTGTATCTCCTTCTAACAAATAGTGCTCGTCCGGAAATCACGATAAATTTTACTCAACGTATAAAAAACGGTGTATTGTCTCTCAATGCTCAGAGAGGAATGTTCTAGAATGCGTCAAGAAACAATTGGCGATCGCCTTTAATTGTAACGTACACAATTAAGGCAGAACCTAATAGATTTCGTAAAATATTACGTCATGCCGCCTGTGTGGTGGCCTTCGATTTTTTTAGAACATTTTTGATGTCGCGAGTGTAGCAGCATTCGTTTGCTAAAGTTTAAAGCTAGCGACTTGCAATTGGTTGAAAGCAGAATCAACTAGTTTTGGCTAGTGATGGACCAATCCGCAGGCGACTCAATTATTCAAACAAAACGGACTTAATTTTAATTATTCGAATATCTCTAGTTAACTTGAACATTAGGGGTATGCAGCTTAATATAATGTTTCGCACCAATTGTATTTTAGCAAAAATATTTTAAATAGTTGATTTAATACAAGAAATTCAAAACAAGCTGCGTTTTGCATTTTCAACTACTTCCAATTTCTCGAGTATTCGAAGTATACGTCTTGATACAATAAATTTTACTTTAGTTGAATTTCGAGTATTCGATTATTCCAAGTTTTTTTTATTCAAATACTCAATTTAATACAAGCAATTCTAAACAAGTTGTGTTTTATATATTCAAATACTTCCAATTTGTCGAATATTCAAAGTACACGTCTTGATACAATAAATTTTACTTTAGTCGAATTTCGAGTATTCGATCATTTCAAGTTTTTTGTTTTATTCAATACAGTCGATTTCAGATGAAATCAACTTCGTATGTTCGGGTCTTTCCAACTTCTCACTCAAACATTTGAACAATTCGCCTGAGCGAAATAATTTTCGCACCAATTCTTTTCCGTTCTTCCAAATATTTCGTTACTCGAACATCAGAACTTCATTTTCAAATATTTCCAATTTCTCGCATATTAAAAGTACACGTCTCGATACAATAAATTTTACTTTACTTGAATTTCGAACATTTAATTATTTAAAGTTTTTTGTTTTGCCCAAATCAATCTGATTCGGCTCAGAACAATAACTTTTACTTGAGTTATATTCCGCTGTCTCAAAAACTTGCGAATATTCGAACATCGGAACTGTATTTTCAAATACTTCCAATTTCCCGAATATTAAAAGTACACGTCTCGATATAATAAATTTTACTTTACTTGAATTTCGAATATTCGATTATTTCAAGTTTTTTTCTTTGCTCAAAACAATCTGACTCGGCTCAGAACTGTATTTTCAAATATTTCCAATTTCCCGAATATTCAAAGTACACGTCTCGATATAATCAATTTTACTTTACTTGAATTTCGAATATTTGATTATTTAAAGTTTTTTGTTTTGCTCAAAACAATCTGACTCGGCTCAGAACAACAACTTTTACCCGAGTTGTATTCCACTGTCTCAAATACTTGCAAATATTCGAACATCGGAACTGTATTTTCAAATACTTCCAATTTCCCGAATATTCAAAGTACACGTCTCGATACAATAAATTTTACTTTTGTTGAATTTCGAATATTTGATTATTTAAAGTTTTTTGTTTTGCCCAAAACTATCTGACTCGGCTCAAAACAACAACTTTTCCCCGAGTTGTATTCCATTGTCTCAAATACTTGCAAATACTCGAACATCTTAAGAAATCGGCTCAGAACAATGACTCGAACTCGACTTAAACTTGGAGTCCTCATAGATTCCGAACAGCAGGACACTTCGAGTTGGCAAATTAACTCGACTGCTGTAACGCAGCGTGTCTTGCAGTGAAATCGATTCGGAGCGACACGCGTCGAAGATAACAGACGAAAATTTATCGCACGCTACTGTGCCGGACGTATTTCGAAATTGGGTCGGCTCGCTGGAAGACGGATAGAACGAAGAAATTTATCGTTTGCACCTACCGATAGCAGTAACTAACCAGATCTGCAACGTTCACCTGGCCGATTATTGATTAACAGTAAACATACCGGTCAAATTGACCGTTTTCAAACTTTTGTGCAATTTACACATATTTAAACGCTATCATATCGCTATGAAACTATGACTTTTCTTAAAATATGTATACAATATATTCTTCAGTACTTACTTCTAGTTTTCAAACTTTTGTGCAACTTACACATATTTAAACGTTATCATTCCGTTATCAAACTTTATGACTTTTCTTAAAATATGCATACAATGTATTCTTCAGTATTTACTTCCAGTTTTCAAACTTTTGTACAATTTACACATATTTAAACGCTATTATTCCGCTATCAAACTTTATGACTTTTCTTAAAATATACATACAATATATTCCTCAGTATTTACTTCTAGTTTTCAAACTTTTGTGCAACTTACATATATTTAAACGTTATCATATCGCTATCAAACTTTATGAGTTTTCTTAAAATATGCATACAATATATTCTTCAGTATTTACTTCTAGTTTTTTCTTCTTCTAAGAAATATTTGTAGTCTGTCCTACTTAACGTGGTCGATCCATTTGACCGGTCGAGAAAATATTTTATTTACCGTTTTAAATATGTAGGGATTTATTTTGGGTGGGAATGAAATAGATCAGGTGCACTGACAAGCACGTAATAGTAATAGGAATATATTAGAAGAAATAAATGCAGTAATATATTTGAAAATTCCTTTGTCCCGATCGTACAAAAAACTTGTCAAGTAAAATATTGTAAAGATGACAAAAGTACGAAAATCTGTTCGAAATGTGAAAAATATGTGTGTAACAAATGTTCAACTGAGACCAAAATAATTTGTAAAAAATGCAGTGAAGTCGAATAAGCTATATAAATATCTATATAAATAAAACATTAATTTTATTTTTTTGTTCATAAATAATTTTACATGTACATAATGTTGAGTTTGGTTTATTAATTGGAGACAAGGAAACTAATCTTTCAGAAATATGTTATATGAGAAAAAAGAAGTTCTATTTTTTTAAGTTTAGAATTATAATTAGATAAAACCAAATTTGGGTCTAAATGTTATGAAAGTTCTTCATTTTATATACATTTAGTAACAAATTAACCATTACCTATTATTATATCTATATAAATGTAACTTTCATTTTTTTTCATAAATAATTTTACATGTGCATAATGTTAAGTTTGGTTTATTAATTAGATACATTGACAACTAACCTTTCAGAAATATGTTATAGGAAAAAAAGAAGCTTTGGGGTTTTTAAATTTATAATTATAAATATGTAAAAACAAATTTGCGTCGAAATATTATGAAAGTTCTTCATTCTATATACATACAGTAATAAATTAATCATTATCTACGTTCAATCGTAAAAACGATAACTGTTTTTAGTTATCGATTATTTTGACCGAGTATGCTAGAAATATGTAACAAAAAGTTTCGGAAGTTTTGTGTTAATATCATCCTTCAGGCTTTTTCCTCATTGTCAAATTTAGCATTTGAATACAAATTATTGTATTTTACTTGTCAACTCTTCTGCCAAAGTCTGCTGCGAATTCTCAGACTTTAATGCAAAATCTTGGCGAAGTTTGAATTTTTGTTTGTTACAATAATAAAGCGTATATAATAAATTACGATAATAAATTTAAAATATTACGATAATACCATAACAAAAGTAAAATAATACGATAATAAATTTTGAAATATTCGGGTAACTAGAGATATTCGAATAATAAAAAGTACTCAAGAATATAGGTTTTAACTCAACTAGTGAAATTGCACTAAATCTAGTACTCCAAATATTCAAGCAATTAGATATACGAGAACTCTAAATTCAATTTATCTAAAACTCAATCTATCATACGAATTGCTTCAAATATCCAAGCAAATGTAGATGGAAACTAAATCTATTGGCAACAGGCAAACATACAGTAGATCTATAAGATGCTTTCGAAACAAATTTTATCTAAATACTCAAAATCTTAGTTGAGTCAAGCTCAATAATTTGAAACTTTCTAAAATTACAAAAATATCACTGAAAACATATCATTGTTTAATCCAATTTTCTTTAGAAGTAATAACAAGAAATGAATTAGGCGTAGCATTTTTATTTTTTATTTTACTAATAGTATTTATATATTGTTAAAGTTAAAATGGAAAGATAAAATAGTAATTTCATTATAACTTAATTGTGTATTATAACAGCTACATATATTCTGTGTTTATTGAATATACTCGTCATCATTTACTTTTTTGTGACACATTTAATGCATACTTTATTACAATAATTTGGCACCTTCTAAATTTACAATAAAATATCACTTAAAATATATTTTCGTTTAATCCAATTTTCTTTAGAAGTAATAACAAGAAATGAATTAGGCGTAGCATTTTTATTGTTTATTTTACTAATTATATTTATATATTGTTAAAGTTAAAATGGAAAGATAAAACAGTTATTTCATGATAACTTAATTATATATTATAACAGCAACATATATTCTGTGTTTATTGTATAATATTGTATAATATATAATATTATATAATAATTTAGTGCCTTCTACAATTACAATAAAATATGATTTAAAACATATTTTCGTTTAATCCAATTTTCTTTAGAAGTAATAACAAGAAATGAATTAGGCGTAGCATTTTTATTTTTTATTTTACTAATAGTATTTATATATTGTTAAAGTTAAAATGGAAAGATAAAATAGTCATTTCATTGTAACTTTTTGTATAGTATAACAGTTACATATATTCTGTGTTTATTGAATATACTCGTCATCATTTACTTTTTTGTGACACATTTGACGCATACTTTATTACAATAATTTGGAAGCTTCTGAAATTGCAATAAAATATCACTTAAAACCTATTTTCGTTTAATCCAATTTTCTTTAGAAGTAATAACAAGAAATGAATTAGGCGTAGTATTTTATTTTATTTTACTAACTATATTTATATATTGTCAAAGTTAAAATGGAAAGATAAAACAGTTATTTCATGATAACTTAATTCTGTATTACAACAGCTACATATATTCTCTGTTTATTCAATATATTCGTCATCATTTACTATTTTGTGACACATTTCACGCACACTTTATTACAATAATTTGGAACCTTCTAAAATTACAATAAAATATCGCTCAAAATATATCTTCTTTTAATCCAATTTTCTCCAGAAATAATAACAAGAAATTTATTAGGCTTAGTATTTTTATTTTTTATTTTACTAATTGTATTTGTATATTGTTAAAGTTAAAATGGAAAGATAAAACAGTCATTTGCTTATAACTTAATTCTATATTATAACAGCCACATATATTCTGTGTTTATTGAATAATATTGTATAATATATAATATTATATAATAATTTGGATCCTTCTAAAATTACAATAAAATATAACTTAAAACATATTTTCGTTTAATCCAATTTTCTTTAGAAGGAATAACAAGAAATGAATTACGCGTAGTATTTCTTTTTATTTTACGAATTATATTTATATTTTGTTAACGTTAAAATGGAAAGATAAAACAGTTTTATTTTACTAATACTATTTATATATTGTTAAAGTTAACATAAAATATTGCTACACTGCCGTATTTGCCTGCGCTGCGTAACACTAAACAATTACGTCGAAAAATAAATTTTGTTTCACGCCCAATAAAATACGTTCGGATGAATTTTCCGTGCAATTCTCCGTCCCGTCGTTCGTCGTCAGAATTGACGTGCGTATTTTGTCGTTTCCGCGCGATTTCCTTGCTTTTCGCTCGTTCGTGAGACGTGAAATTTCTCGTGAAAGCCCGAGACTAACGGGATAACTCCAGATCTCGTTATTGTCACGTGCGGCAGTTTCGAAATAACAAATTCTTCATTCTGAGATATTTTCGAACGGAGCAACTTTTCACATAGTATCAATAAGAAGAATATTTGGTAAAAAATTATGAAGTTCATTCCGTCTTTTTATTTAAAAATGAAGAAAGAAATTAGACGTGAAAATGTAATTTAAAATTATTGAAGAATAAAATCCATTGTTCCTGTTTTGATTAAAAATAAAATTCAATCTTCTTGTTTTGTTCCAAGCGAAGAAATCAATAACTTTTTCCTTGATGTGCGTGCAAACGTTGAAGAACTTTTTCTCCACTGAAATCATCGCAAGTGCATTTAATCTATTCTGATTCATATTATTCCGCAGAAACATTTTTATTCACGTTAATGTTCGGAAAAAAAATTCAGGCTCTGATGTAGTCATAGGAATTGTAAAAGGAGAACGTTTATCAATACCAGTTGGCGATATAATTAAGTATGAGAAGCAAATATAAATAAATTAATATGTATTGTACGAAAAATACATAGGTATGAAAAACTATTATCGGATATCATAAAAAAGGTCTTGCAATAATTAAATAAATTAAAGCGAACAACAACTTTGCAGTCGAATCAGCCGCATTGTATTTTATATATGTACATATACGATTTTAGTTAAATTCGCCTAAAAGAAATCTATATAATCAATTGGCATATTGATAAATTAGTAGAAACATTGCCAGACTTGACATAATTAAGTTATATTTTTCAATTGACTAATATGCCTACCTTTAATTTTCTCGAAACAACATAAAATGGACCTGCACCACTTTCAAAATAAACAGTCTATATAATAATAATAACAATTATCCTCCTAGGTATTATCGATATTTCAAAACATTGCCAGTTAAAGAACATAAATGAATAATAGCAATATCTTATGTTAAGTTTAACAATATATAAATATAATTAACATTCAAAATAAAAAAGGCTACTCCTATTTTTTTTCTTGTTATTATTTATAAACAAAATTGGATTAATACAATATATATTTTTTTAGTGATACCTAATTTTCCATAATTCAAATTAAATGATTTTTGCACCCTTCATATAAAACATTCAAATATATTATATAAATACGTAATAATATGTTTGCATGTTTTATATGCTGGGTGCAAAAATCATTTAATTTGAATTATAGAAAATTAGGTATCACTTAAAATACATATTGTATTAATCCAATTTTGTTTATAAATAATAACAAGAAATAAAATAATATATGTACCTTTTTTATTTATTGGCTTTAAAAAGTATATATATGAAACAAAATGTATTAAATATGTACAATACAGTACAAAAAATATACATATATTCATCATTTTTTAAGGTAATTAGTGACTTTGAATGATATTGAGAGAACAACATATTGTAGATTTATGAATTCGCACAAGACACGGTATGCATATATATATATATATATATCACAGGATACATATTTGTAAATATATGTATACGTGCAGTGGGTCACGTAATGAATTGATAGACCCACAATATGTCAGTCTCCCAATGTCATTTAATGTCTCTGATTGCCATTCAAACATATATATATATATATATTGCAGAATTACTAATTAATAGCCAACGTATATTGCCAATTGCTAATCTATATACATATGCTTGAATGGGAATCAGTGACCTTAAATGACATTAGAAGAGTAACATATTGTGGGTCTATCAATATATGAGCCGCTCAGTGCACACATCGATTAACTCCATAAAACGAAAAGTTGAGGAACGCGATGATGTAATGTATATTGTTTTTAAAAATTCCACTGACAATATGAATTCAAATATATAATGTGGAATGCATAATTGCAGATATAGCTTTCATCTAACGGTATATAAAATTAATAAGAAAGAATAGCCAACAAACAATCGTCAGTAATGTTACAGTTTTTATGTGACTGATGGAGTTAATCGATTTGGCAACTGAAAAAAGTAATAAAGTTAAATTTAGTCTTTTCATTTTTAAGTTTTTATTACAGAAAAAGTTAGTTATTATACATTTTTATCACAGCTTTTCCATAAAAATGAATGTTGGAAGTTCGGTTATAAAATAATTTTCGTAATTAATTTATAGCAGCTTTATGTTAGCGGCATTATTCTTTGGGATGATTCAGCAATATTATAAATAATGTCTTCTTCATCAGCTGTATGCGAGGATTCGTCATTCCGATTTGTTGACAAGTTCTTATAGTAATCGTGTTTAACAGGAAGAATGAATTTTAGCAGGTCCATCATGTCTCTCCATTTTTCCTTTGTCACAGTTCTACCTTTAGGATATAATAAAGGCTGATCTATATTTTTCAAACTTTGCGGTCTACCCAATAAAGATTTTCTTATATTAATGGCTTGAAATTCTGTATCTTCATTATAGTCACATTTGAATTGTATGAGATAGGGTTTGGACCTTTCTAACTTTATCCAGCGAAAAAATTTTAAGCCAATTTAATGGAAGCCCTGTTATTACTTTTCTGTTAATGATAGACTGTTCTAAAGGTTTTGTTGACAAAAAATCTTGCTGAGTCATTTGATTTAGATGAAACGGCGCTTTCTTTTTACATGTTTTGATTACATGGTACCAATCATCTGGTGAAAAAATGTTTTGATTTTTTTTCGCACATGATTCAATAATGGCAAAATCTGAGTCATTGGGCAAATAACTGTGTCCACTTACCAAAAATTTCATGTCAATTGATTCAGCTTTGATTTCCGTGCTTTGAACAAGTTTCAATAAACTTAAGACGGTTTTAATATTTCTGTTTTGACCGGTACACGAATCCGAATATGTTATTATTTTTTCGAAGTTTGCAGCGTAAGTCTTTATGTACTTTTTTAGACAAGATGAAATTTCTTGAGACCCACGAGATCCTTCAGTTTCTGGCCAAACAAGCGTACAATACGGCGTTACTGAAACGATTTATATTAGAGTATGGAGTTAATCGAAGTGGTTTCTGAAATAAATGACTTATTATTCAGTTGCCAAAAAAATTTGCCATTTAACGGGCCTAATATTTATTATTCAGGAAAGTTATTATAAATATAAGAAGTGATGACTATACCAAGGGCTTTGACACTTAAATTTAAGATTTTTCAAAAAGTGGAGTTAATCGATGTGTGCATTGAGCGGCTCATATATATATCTGCCTTCCAAACGATCGATGTACAAAAAATCATTTAAACTTTATTTGTCGATGCGTGCATAGATATTTATTGCAACCTATTGGATTCATTTAACCTCTTCCACCATTCGACGATTTAGTAACCATATTATCAGATGTACCGATTTCTTTTGTTATTTGCCCGACTCTTACCTCTGCGCGTCTCTTGCAGCAACAGCTTCATTTTCCAACTGGCGGAACATTTTCCCACGTTTTTTCATTTCGAAACGTTCAACAGCCGAACGAGTTGCGATCTGTGTCAGTGTCGGTCTCGTTTGACGCAACAATGTCTAAGACCTCTCGACATTATCTCGCATAACTTTTCTCCGGCGATATCCGACACGGCCAGATTTTAGTTTCATCACGCGGAATGCTGTTTTTCGTTTTCACGCTTTTCCAGGCTTTTGCGTAATCTTGATATTGCACGCGTTCTGCTATTTTTAAACACTAAACCTGCCACTACTGGTCAAATTGACCGTTTTTGACCGCAAAGTATTGTACAATTTACACGTATTTAAACACGTATTAACACTAAACATACTTTTCAAACTTTTGTGCAACTTACGCATATTTAAACGTTATCATATCGCTATCAAACTTTGACTTTTCTTAAAATATGCATACAATATATTCTTCAGTATTTACTTCTAGTTCTTTTTTTTCCCTCTTTTCTAAGAAATATCTGTAGTCTGTTCTACTTAACATGGTTGGTCCATTTGACCGGCCGAGAAAATATTTTGTTTACTGTTTTAAATATGTAGGCATTTATTTTCTGTGGGAATAAAATGGTAAAAAATGGTAAAAATTTAAAAAATAAAAGGTGCACTGACAAACACGTAATAGTAATAGTAATATATTTGAATAAACAAATACAGTAGTATACTTGAAAAAACTGTTTTTGTCCCGATCGTACGAAAAACCCGTCAAGTAAAATATTGGAAAGGTTACAAAAGTACGAAATTCTGTTCGAGATGGAAAAAATATGTGTGTGGCAAATGTTCATCTGAGACCAAAACAATTTGTAAAAAATGCAATGAAGCCGAATAAGATATATATATCTATATAAATAAAACTAATTTTTTTTTCATACATATTTTTACATGTGCACAATGTTAAGTTTGGTTTATTAATTAGACACATTGAAAACTAATCTTTCACAAATATGTTATATGAGGAAAAAGAAGTTTTGGTTTTTTAAGTTTATAATTCGTATTTTACCGTATACGTCCCTTTAAATTTATAAATACCGTAGTTTTCATTCTTTTTCCAAATATTCGCTTTAATCAAAAATTCTGTGTCGTATCCTATTCTTCAAACTTCATCCGGAACATTTCCTTGCAAACACAATCAATTTAATACATCAATCCAAACTTCGTAACTGACAATTTATATTTTACCATATACATCTCTTCCAATTTATAAATAATGACGCTTTTATTATTTCTCCAAACATTCGCTTCAACCAAAACCCTTCACCATATCTCATTCTTCAAACTTTTGCGGAACATTTCCTTGCAAACACAATCAATTGAATACACTAATTCAAACTTCGTAATTCATATTTTACCGTACACATCTGTTCCAATTTGTAAGTAATGTCGCTTTCATTATTTTTGGAAATATTCGCTTCAATCAAAACTATTTACCGTATCCTATTCTTCAACCTTCATACGGAAAAATATCTAGCAAACACAATCAATTTAATACATCAATCCAAACTTCGTAATTGACAATTTATATTTTACCATATACATCTCTTCCAATTTATATATAACGTAGTTTTCATTATTTTTCCAAACATTCGCTTCAACCAAAACCCTTCACCATATCTCATTCTTCAAACTTTATGCGGAACATTTCCTTGCAAACTCAATCAATTGAATACACTAATTCAAACTTCGTAATTCATATTTTACCGTACACATCTGTTCCAATTTGTAAGTAATGTCGCTTTCATTCCCTTTGGAAATATTCGCTTCAATCAAAACTATTTACCGTATCCTATTCTTCAACCTTCATTCGGAACATTTTCTTGCAAACACAATCAATTTAATACATCAATCCAAACTTCGTAACTGACAATTTATATTTTACCATATACATCTCTTCCAATTTATAAATAATGACGCTTTTATTATTTCTCCAAACATTCGCTTCAACCAAAACCCTTCACCATATCTCATTCTTCAAACTTTATGCGGAACATTTCCTTGCAAACTCAATCAATTGAATACACTAATTCAAACTTCGTAATTTGTATTTTACCATACACATCTTTTCCAATTTGTAAGTAATGTCGCTTTCATTCCCTTTGGAAATATTCGCTTCAATCAAAACTATTCACCGTATCCTATTCTTCAACCTTCATTCGGAACATTTTCTTGCAAACGTAACCAATTGAATACACCAAGTCAAACTTCATATTTCGTAATCCGTGTTTTACCATATACATCTCTTCCAATTTATAAATATATTTAAAAATATTTTTTTTTATATTTTATTATGTTTATAAGTATATTTATAAACATAATTTATAAATACCTCAAAATATAATGAATTCCTTCTCCAAATATTTTCAATAATGAATATTGTTGGAGAATATTTTATATTTACACATCTCTTTTATACATCTCTTCCAACTTATAAATAACGTAATTTTCATTGCTTTTCCAAATATTCGCTTCAATCAAAAGTATGCACTGTATTCTATTTTTCAACTTTCATCCGGAACAACATTTCCTTGCAAACACAATCATATGCACAATATACACCTCTTTAAATTTACAAGTAACGTAGTTTCCATTCCTTTTCCAAATATTTCCATCGTATTCTATTCTTCAACCTTCATCCAGAACACTTCCTTGCAAACACAATCAATTGAATACACCAAATCCAAACTCCGTAATTTGTAATTCGTATTTTACTATATACACCTGTGCCAATTCATAAATAATGTCGTTTTCATTCTTTTTACAAATATTTGCTTCAATCAGAAATTCTGTGTCTTATCTTATTCTTCAAACTTCATTCGAAACATTTCCTTGCAAATACAATCAATTGGATACACCAATTCAAACTTCGCAATTGATCATTTATATTTTACCATATATACTTCTTCCAATTTATAAATAATGTAACTTTCATTCTTTTTCCAAATATTCGCTTTAATACAAAATTATGTATGGTATCCCATTCTTCAACCTTCATTCGGAACATTTTCTTGCAAACTCTTTAAGTTTATAAATATCGTAGTTTTCGTTCTTTCTCCATATGTTTGCTTCAATCAAAAGTATGCACCGTATCCTATTCTTCATCCGTCATTCGAAACGTTTCTTGAAAAACACATCGTGTACACAATATATATGTCTTCCAATTTACAAATAACGTCGCTTCCATTCCTTCTCCAAATATTCGCTTTAATCAAAACTATTCACTGTATCCTATTCTTGAACCTTCATTCGGAACATTTCCTTGCAAAATAACCAATTGAATACTGCATTCCAAATTTCGTAACTTGTAGTCCGTATTTTATCAATTGCGCAACGTACACGTTTCTTTAAATTTGTAAGTAACGTAATTTTCATTCGTTTTCCAAACGTTTGCTTTAATCAAAAGAATGCACCGTATCCTATTCTTTAACCTTTATTCGGAACATTTCCTTGCAAAACAGAATCAATTCCATACACCAATTCAAACTTCATACTTCGTAATTCGTATTTTACCATATCTTCTAATTTATAAATATATATTTTTTTATATTCTATATTTTATTGTGTTTTATTTATTTATATTTTAACATTTTGTTATATTTATAAATATATCAAAATATAAAGAATTCGTTCTCTAAATATTTTCAATATTACAATATTGAATATTTTTGAGGAACATTTCATATTTACACATCTCTCATTCTCCTTTTCCAAATATTTCCATCGTATCCCATTCTTCGACCTTCACTCGGAACATTTCCTTGCAAACACAGTCAATTGAATACACCAATCCAAACTTCGTAATTCGTATTTTACCATATACATCTCTTCCAATTTATAAATGTATTTATAAATATATTTTTATTTTTTTTATTAAATTCTATTTATTTATATTTTATTACGTTTATAAGTATATCAAAGTATAAATAATTCCTTCTCCAAATAGTTCCACCGTATCCCATTCTTCAACCTTCACTCAGACCATTTCCTTGCAAACACACCGCACTGACTCCTTAATCCAAAGTACGTAATTCACAATTTGTCTTTCGCATCCGAGCCTTTGAGTGTGCGAGTAACTCCGCTTTTTTCACACCGACGCGATTTCTCGGCAAGAAACAGCATCCTCCGTTTTAATTTCCTCTCGCTTCTGTTTTTCCGCGCTCTTGCCGTTCCCACTCGACACACGAGATAATATCTGCGCAGCCGGGTCTTTTGTGAAGAGCGGTCGATGAATGCTTCGGCGAGTTTCATCCGTCAGTTTCGCGTTATCACCCACAGTTTCACTCGGAACGAACGATAACGCTGGAAAACACGCGGGCGAACTGCACGACAAAGAGTCTGCGCCAGAAACGTCTGTATTTGCCAGTTTTTTTTACGTCATCCACTCTCAGATGGTTTATTTAACAGGTGTTGTTAAGGTTTACGCGGTTTATTCAAGACTCTTCTGTTAACTGATTTTATTCCGTGCCCAGGTATTCTAGTTAATTTAAGGGGACCAGAAGGGTTTGAATTTTCAAAAAATTCGATCTTTGGTTTTTCACATAATCGGTTAGTAGAATTTTTTAAGAACATATCGGCGCAAGAAAAACTTCGATATTCGCACAATTGAGATGAGGTAAAAAACGTGAGTAGCCGTAATCCTGTTCCCAAACTTTAATCGCGTTTTGATCAAAACAGTATTTTCCATTAGTTTTGCCGCGATAACCCAAGAATGGTTGAAGATACCGATTTGATTGTTTTTTTAACCCTTTGAGCGCTATGAACCCATATATGCGGTCTCACACAACCATTCGATTTTGGCTATGAACCCATATATGCGTTCTCACACAACCATTCGAATTTGGCTATGAACCCATATATGCGTTCTCACACAACCATTCGGTTTAGATATTTTTTACAGGTATTTTTGACTGGTAGTATAAATATAAATGGTCTGTATAAATATAAAAAAGATATAAATATATATATAAAATATATAATTAAATGTACTTTTATGCAATCATTTATCAGTATTGTCCATTAAATTTGTGTGTGCATTAATTGCGCATTAGTTAACATATCGCTGCCGAAGACTTTTGAGGTTATCAATACTGCTACTTTCTGAAAATCGGTTTTTTGCGTTTTAAAACTTCATTTTCAATTACCCCTAAAATGTCCGAGAATGAGTTTAAACGTATTAGTAAGAGTGGTAGTGACATGGCCTATGAACATGAGATTGAAACACTTGAAATTAAAACATTTGAAAGAAAAAAGATGAGGAATTCGTCTTCGGATTCCGACGAGATATATGTGCCCATAATTATGAACGTGGTCTAAGTCAAAATTAAAAAAAAATGAGTTTATCAGTTATTTCATACCACATTATTTTTAACTAAATTTATTCAATGTAATTTTTACGAAATTGTCAAAAATGAACCATTAGATAGTGGTTGTAATTTCAACATTATATGGAATTCATTTAGTTTTAATTATGAAAGTGGTCTAAGTCAAAAATTTAAATAAATTATATAAACAACTTGAAAATGGCACGTGGCCTTCTTTGGCGCGTTTCTGAACTACATAATAAAATAAATGACAATCAAATTTTAATAATAACGACAACTTCATTCCAAGAATCAATAACAAGAAGAGTAAAAACTACCGCGGGTGAATCTGTCTCTTGGCTACAAATTCAATGGATGAGATTCTTGAAAAATGAACCTTATAAAATGTTCTATAAAACATCTTTAGATGATTCTAAATTTCACGTGTTGGATCTTTCACCTAAAAAAGGAAGACCAAAAATATATGGAAATATTAAATTACTTCCATTATACACCACCATTAGACCAGTATCGGAAGAAAAACATAAAGATATTATGAGTTTACTACCGTACATCCCTCCAGTTTTTCAGCAACATTTTAAGAATGTTAAATACTCGAAATAATGATAAAAATGGATTACTGTTTAAAAATAATTAATAAATGTAATAAATGTTCACGAATTATTTCAATCAAATTATTGTTTCAAATAAAACTCAAAGTTCTTTATTGCTTTAAATCATTTATAGGACATTCAGTTAATTTTGAAAATGGTCTAAGTCAATTCAATCTTTAAAAATAATATTATCGTATAAAATTCACACAAAATTTCATATTCATAGTAAATTTCCATTAATTAAGACTAATAAAATTATAAATTAAAATGTCGCATAATGTAAAAATATTTTTTAATTTATTCAAATGCAATTCATTAAGTATCTCGAAATAAGAAATATATGACTTAGACCACTTTCATAATTATGGGCACATATAAGAAGTGCAAGAGATTAAAAATAAGCAGTGACACAAGCGGTAAATATCAGTACCATAGGTTGGATCTTAGAACGAACATAATCAAACCTTCTTTTGTGGCTTCGGAAACCGAAGAGATCATTCCATTGTATAAGCAAAGGAGAAGACGAGTTCGAATATTTAGTTCATCTTCTGAAGAGGATAAAGGTCTACATGATGAGAATAATAAGTCGACATCTAATGATACGGAAAAAAACTTTGTATGGTCTAAGAAAAATGTTGTACCAAAATTATATAATTTTGATGAATCAAATTCGGGGTTAAGGGTACACTTATCGAAAAAATCCACTGCTTCGGATGCGATAAATGGTTATTAAGGCTTTTGAAGTCACCGCATAATTTACTTCAGTTACAATCAATGTACCTTGCAATGAAAATTCAGTCTTTTTTGTACGGACTGAGTTAATTGAAGATAAATATGTATTCCATAAACTGAACCGATGTCTGCATATAAAGATTAATTTTTTCATATCGCTTTTAACAACAAATAACTTAAATTTGTGAACCTTTTGGATTTTTGGTCGCCATTGCTTCAATTGTGACGTTTAGTCACAGAATTTATCCGGAATCCGGAAGAAGAAAACAGCGCATGACTCACGCGGTTACCTTCAGATACAAATATTTGCTTTAATTATTAATATTTTTAACGTTTTTAAAGCTTGATTTGTATGCTAAGGATGCAAAAAAACCTGCAAGAAAGAAAATTTGTGTATGTTTATTTGTTCGTCCACAATGGTTATTCGAATTTCACCCTATTTTTCGCTCGTTGAAAGCTTTCTGGTCCCTTTAAGGGGTTATGCCTACTTGGGTTGGTGAAAAAAATCGATTTTTTTTTATTACATTTTCTTAATGTACATCATTTTAGGAATATTTCCACAAAAGTACATAAGAATCGGAGCACACAGTCAAAAATTATAAGCGTTTATCTGGAGCGCTACTATGTATGATTAGTAAAGAGCTTGAAACTTTAAACGCGATTATCTCGAAACTGTGTTTTTAAAAACATACGGTTGCGGTGACTACGATTTCTCAAAAACTACTTCACCGATCGAACTCTAATTTTATATACTTATTTGTCATTACAATAGGCAGGGCCTGAACGAAGGATTTTTTATTTCGGTAATAAAAAAAAAGTTACAACATAAAAACGACAGTTAGACCACCTCAAAAGACGGATTTTTTCGTAAAATTGCTGCCATTCTTGTAAAAATTAAAATTTTTCAAAATCCTTCGTTCAGGCCCTGCCTATTGTAATGACAAATAAGTATATAAAATTAAGGTCCGATCGCTGAAGTAGTTTTTGAGAAATCGTGGTCACCGCAAGTGATGAAAATAAACAGAACCTCTAGGAGAAGGGCTATATTTCCTCCATTTTTTAATATTTTCTTATAAAAAAATATATACAAATACCACTAAATACGTACTTGTTGGTAGTATTTTGCGAATTTTAATTAGTACTCACTAAAACGGCAAAAAAAATCTTGAAAATCATGTCATTTCGCCATTTGTTCCAATGTGAACGTCTAAAAAAAAAGTAAATTTTCAAAATTTTTGTTTAACATGATTGAGCTTCATGTAACAGACATGAGTATGCTGAATACTGTGTTAAGATTTGAAGACAATCTATAAAGCTGTTTTTGAGTAATCATTTACGCCAATTGCAAAAACTCGTTGATGCGCGTACAGTTACAGTATTTATTAAACTATTAAAAATTGCAAAAAAAAAGTAGATTTTTTCGACCCGTCACATTGGAATACCCCGTTAATTGACGAAAATTCGAAGAAATTAACGCCATGTACATTTTTCGCGGGAAAATTTGCAGTAATTACACAGCTGTCATATAGAAATTGGTAATATTTGGATTGACGCCACTTGGATTTGCTGCTTAAAATCGGTGATATATAAAGTCGCTGCTTGAGAATTTATCATTTATAAATTTACGTAATTGAATTTGCCGCTTGAGAATTTCCGGGATTTGAAATCACATTTTTTGAAATTGCCGCTTGAAATGTTACAATATTGAAAGTTACGTAATTCAATTTTGTCTTTAAAAAATTAAGTTACTTAAATTCGTGAAATTAAAATTTGTTACTTACAAAATTAACAGTATTTAAATTTACTTTATTCGAATTTTCAATTTAATATTAATAACATTTACATTTACAACAAAAATTCCGCTTGAAATGTGACAATATTGAAAGATACATAATTAAAATTCGTCACGCAAACAATTATATTACTTAAATTCGCAAAATTACAATCTGCCACTTGCAAAATTAATAATATTTCAATTTATGTCATTTAATACTGCCGCTTAAAAATTAACAATATTTAAATTTCTGCCATTCAATACAAAATGAATGAAAATGCTTGAAAATTAACAGTATTTAAATTTACGTCACTCGAATTTTCCCTTTAATATTGATAACATTTAAATTTACAACAAAAATGCCGCTTGGAATGTGACAATATTGAAAGACACATAATTAAAATTTGTCACGCAAAAAATGATATTACTTAAATTCGCAAAATTACAATCTGCCACTTGCAAAATTAATAATATTTCAATTTATGTCATTTAATACTGCCGCTTAAAAATTAACAATATTTAAATTTCTGCCATTCAATACAAAATGAATGAAAATGCTTGAAAATGAACAGTATTTAAATTTCCGTTATTCGAATTTTCGCTTTAATATTGATAACATTTAAATTTACAACAAAAATGCTGCTTGAAATGTTCCAATATTGAAAGCTACATAAGTAAAATTTGTCACTTAAAAATTTTATTACTTAAATTCGCAAAATTACAATCTGCCACTTGCAAAATTAATAATATTTAAATTTATGTCATTTAATACTGCCGCTTAAAAATTAACAATATTTAAATTTCTGCCATTCAATACAAAATGAATGAAAATGCTTGAAAATTAACAGTATTTAAATTTACGTCACTCGAATTTTCCCTTTAATATTAATAACACTTAAATTGACACCGTTAAAAAATGCCGTTTGAAAACTGACCATTTTAAAGTTAACATCATTCAATATTTCCGCTGGCAAAATTTGCAATATTTAAATTTATCTCGTTCAAAATATTCTTCGAAGCAATATTCTTCGAAGCATGTGTAACGCCAAATAAGGGGAAATATTATATGAAGTTCGTCTGCAAAGGGGGTACAGAAGCTTCTAAGTAAATAAAGGACGTGGTATGAAATATGACGTGATGAAGCTATGCAAGTACTCGAAATATGATTCAAGCTGAGTACTAGATTGTTTATTTACCTTATGCAATATCGAGTTGTACACCGCGTTTTAAATAAATGAAAAGGAAATTTCGATACATATTTATCTAATGTGTATGAATATTGTATAAATATGTAAGAATTGTTTGGTTTGAATCGGACAGACTTATGCGATATATGGACTGTTTATTTTGAATGTGATGTAAATCAATTCTTTTAACAAATGAGATATCACATAATTTCTGGTTAACGTAATATAAACTTTTTATTTATAACTAGATAATATTTAATATCTTAAAAAATACCAATGCTTTGTTCAATTTAAAATTGACCAGTAAAAGAAATTTAATACATGGACGGTTTATTTTGAAAGTGGTATAAGTTCAATTGTTAAAAAAATGGGGTATCACATAATTTGTGATTAACTTAGTGCATACTTTTTATTTATAACTAGTTAATATTGTATATCTTAAAAAATGCCAATACTTTGTTCAATTTCAAATTGGTCAATAAAAGAAATTTAATATATGGATGGTTTATTTTGTAAGTGGTGTAAGTTCAGTTTTTAACGCAATGGTATATCACATAATTGCTGATTAACTTAGTATAAACTCTTTATTTATACCTAGATAATATTTAATATCTTAAAAAACACCAATCCTTGGTTCAATTTCAAATTGGTCAGTAAAAGAAATTGTGTAGCGATTGATTATGAAAGTGGTGTAAGTCCAATTTCCATAGAAATTTATGAAAAAAGAATTTTTCTACACGCCACAGGACTATTATGATGTTATAAAAGAATGCTGAAAAAATAATAAATTTGCATTATTCGCAATGAGATGAGAGAAATTTGTTTCAACAAAAAATCTATAAAGCGCAATTCAAAAACGGTTAAGAAAAAATATTAACGGAGAAAAGGTAAACCGGGTGAAAATATGTTATTGTTTATATAAAGCATCGATGAAGGACATTGAATTTAACTGAACTTTTTTATTGTTACAGGTGAGTACTACGATTCTATACTTTCGAAGGACACGTTCAATCTTACATCTGTGAGTTGACAAACGCTTTACTTTGTGTCAACGTGGTAAGTAAGTAAATTAGCATCATGTTTGTACAATATATAAATATAATTGACATTCAAAATTAAAAAGGCTACTCCTATTTTATTTCATGTTACTATTGATAAACAAAATTGGATTAATACAAAATATATTTTAAGTGATGTCTAATTTTCTATAATTGAAATTAAATGATTTTTACAGTTGACTAATTATGAAAATGGTGTAAATCCATTTACAGCCCATAAATATATATTATTTTAGTTAAATTCGCCTAAAAGAAAGTGATATAATCAATTGAAATATTGATAAATTAGTAGAAACATTCCCAGACTTGACATAAATAATTTATATTTTTTAATTGACTAATATGCTAACGTTTAATTTTCTCGAAACAACATAAAATAGACATGCACCACTTTCAAAATGATAACAAGCAATAAATCTCTAACATAAACATTTAAATTTATATATGTATTCCGCGTATTTGACATTGCTGCATCGCAAATCATTATTTTATAATTATTATCGCTTACCGTTTATATTATTATCCACGTAACATCAACGATGATTTTTATTTTTGTTTTAACTTAAATTATAATTATTTTGGCAATAAAAAGAAAGGAGAATTCTGTGGTAAATTATTCCCTACAGAATTCTGCAATAACAAAAACAAAAATCCTTTCGTCTGGTCACACTGATAATATTTGTCTCTACCGTACTATTATAATACAAACAACGATTTTTATATTTTTTAATTTAAATCATAACTATCTCGACAATAAAAAGAAATGAGAATTTGATAGTAATTTACTCCCTACAGAATTCTTCAATAACAAACACAAAAATTATTTGGTCTGATTGCACTGATAATATTTATCTCTAGTAATTGCTATAATATCAACAACGATTTTTATATTTTTGAATTTAAATTATAATTATTTTGACAATAAAAAGAAATGAGAATTCGGTAGTAAATTAATCCTTACAGAATTCTGCAATAACAAAAACAAAAATCCTTTCGTCTGGTCACACTGATAATATTTGTCTCTACCATACTGTTATAATACAAACAACGATTTTTATATTTTTTAATTTAAATTATAACTATTTTGACAATAAAAAGAAATGAGAATTTGATAGTAATTTACTCCCTACAGAATTCTTCAATAACAAACACAAAAATCATTTCGTCTGATTGCACTGATAATATTTATCTCTAGTAACTGCTATAATATCAACAACGATTTTTATATTTTTCAATTTAAATTATAATTATTTTGACAATAAAAAGAAATGAGAATTCGGTAGTAATTTACTCCCTACAGAATTCTTCAATAACAAACACAAAAATCATTTCGTCTGATTGCACTGATAATATTTATCTCTAGTAACTGCTATAATATCAACAACGATTTTTATATATTTTAATTTAAATTATAATTATTTTGACAATAAAAAGAAATGATAATTCGGTGGTAAATTATTCCCTACAGAATTCTGCAATACCAAAACCGAAAATCCTTTCATTTGGTCGCACTGATAATATTTGTCTTTACTGTACTGTTATAATACAAACAACGATTTTTATATTTTTTAATTTAAATTATAACTATTTCGACAATAAAAAGAAATGAGAATTTGATAGTAACTTATTCCCTACAGAATTCTTCAATAATGAGAACAAAAATTCTTTCGTCTGATCGCACTGATAATATTTGTCTCTACTATACTGTTATAATACAAACAACGATTTTTATATTTTTTAATTCAAACTATAACTATTTCGACAATAAAAAAAAATGAGAATTTGATAGTAACTTACTCCCTACAGAATTCTTCAATAACAAACACAAAAATCATTTCGTCTGATTGCACTGATAATATTTATCTCTAGTAACTGCTATAATATCAACAACGATTTTTATATTTCTTAATTTAAATTATAATTATTTTGACAATAAAAAGAAATGAGAATTCGGTAGGAAATTAATCCTTACAGTATTCTGCAATGACAAAAACAACAATTCTTTCGTCTGGTCGCACTGATAATATTTGTCTATACTCTACTGTTGAAAATATGAAAATTTCTAAAAAAATGTCGAGTTTAAAATGCACAAATACCTGCACGTGTCCTCTTTAATATAAATTATACTTTCAAATTTATATCCAATTTGTTTTGCTTGTTTCAAGTCAGACGGCATACGCAACATATTGGGTTGGAGGGAAAGTTCTGTCGTATTTTAAAGAAAATATTTGAATTAATTTATAAAAATATGTATTTAATATTAATCATCATACATTTAATGTGTTGTATGATGAATGGCAAACTCTTCTGCAATTTCTCGACTTGTTAAATGTGGATTATTTGTCCAACATGGATCGTAAAACATCATTATCGATCTTGGACGGTTGTCCAGATCGATCACTTTCTTGGAGGCTCAGATCCCCGGAACGAAATGTGCTAAACCATCTTTGACAAGTACGAACATTTACAATATCTTTTCCAAATACCGCACATAAATTTTTACATGCAACCGATGCGTTGCTTCCTTTTTGGAATTCATACAAAATGCAGTGTCGTAAATGCACTTTATCTACTGACATGGTTTTCACTTAAAATATCACAAGTAAATGATGAACGGTAAAAAAGGACTCCTTTTATATTATACAGCAACCTAAAAAAAAAAAAAAATCCGAATGACTCAGTAGCCAGATGTTTTTTTTATTTACAAGAAAAATTACCTGCCTATTAAAAATACGACAGAACTTTCCCTCCAACCCAATAGAATGCTCTCCGTATGCATACGTCATAATACAAATACACGCAATTGAGAATTCATGCGAACGTACATAAACGCATATGCTGGTGTCTGTTGCATCATATATAAGTACATGCACGCGCTGCATATTATGTGCGTTATTACTTTTGTGTTCGAATCTAATTTATATTGCTTATTTTAAGTGACATTGCACAGGCCGCATAGAATCAAAATTTGGCGCTTGGCGTAATATGTAGTATTACTTTTGTATTCGTGTCTAAGTAATTCTGCTTATTTCAAATCATATAGAATATGCGGCATAGAATCAAAATTTGAAGTTTACTGTAATATGCATTATTAGTTTTATGTTCACATTTAATTAATTCTGCTTATTTCGTATCATATAGCATATGCGACATGAAATCAATATTTGACGCTTGCTATAATATGTATTATTACTTTTATATTCATATATAATTAATTCTGCTTATTTCAAATTACATAGAATATGTAGCGCAGAATCAAAGTTTGACGTTTGCGGTAATTTGTATTATTACTTTTGTATTCATATCTAGTTAATGCTGCTTATTTCAGATCATATAGCATATGCGATATACAATCAAAATTTGACGCTTGCTATAATATGCGTTATTACTTTTACGTTCGTATCTAATTTATATTGCTTATTTCAAGTGACATTGCACAAGCCGCGTAGAATCAAAATTTAAGGCCTTTTATACTATATATTATTATTTTTATATCCATATCTAATTCATTCTGGTTATTTCAAATCACGTAGCATATTCGACGTAAAATCAATATTTGACACTCGCTATAATATGCATTAGTACTTTTATATTCACATCTAATTAATTCTGCTTATTTCAAATCACACAGCATATGCAGCATAGAATAAAAATGTGACGTTTCCTATGATATGTTGTTACGCGCACCGTTCAAACGAGAATCGCGATCCGTGTCGTCGATTCTACGAGGGTCGTAAATCCTCGACGCGTTGTGCCACTTGAATTGTGCGCGTTTTCTCACGACCGTTTAGGGAGATGAGAATGATTTTGTTGTTGTAAAGAGGTAACAAAGAACGTATATTTCCTCTAAAAAATATATAACAAACGGTTTGTATACTAAGTTAGTTTTTCTTGTTACTGTAGTGTTCGCGTGTTGAGTGTAAGTATTGTGTAATGTTGTAACGGATTGTTTAGTGACGCGTGTTGTCGGTGCGAGAGTTTGAATCAGAGTCCCTTCTTGTCGTTTTGGAAGAATCATGAAGGGAAGGGCTCGTGCAAGATTTGGGAAAGGAAAGGGATTTGCCAATCAGGGAGGTTTTTCCTGGTGATGTTGTTAATCTATGATTGGATGCAAGTTTGCTCCACCCATAGCGGAAAATGCAGTGTTTCCCCTTTTTTGCTGTTGAGTGGGGCGACATGTGGTTGCAGCATGTCTTAGTAAAGAGAAAGCAGGTATTGGGACTTGACTGAATATTGAAGACTAAGTGCAACGCTGAAGTAATAAAGATGTCAGGAAGGTACTTGAAATGGTCACGGAGGATTAGGGAACGGAGTCGTGGAAGTATAATGAATGCCATGAAGGCTATTTTTGAGGAGTCTCAAGAGTGTAGGTATAAGGCTTTGTTTTGAGGATGGGACAGGACTCCGGGCGAGACGACTCGTTTTGAGAAGTGAAAGTGTGGTGTGTAACATATGTAGTATTACTTTTACGATCGCATCTAATTTATATGCAACATAAAATCGAAATTTGAGACTTGCTATAATATGTATTATTACGTTTATATTCTTACCTAATTAATTTTGCTTATTTTAAATATTATAGCATATGTGACATAAAATCAACATTTGGTATTCACTATAATATCTATTCTTACTTTTATATTCACATTTGATTAATTCTGCTTATTTCAAATCACACAGCATATGCATAGCATAGAAACATTTGACAGTTGCTATAATATATATTATTACTTTTACATTCACATCTAATTAATTTTGCTTATTTCAAATCACACAGCATACGCGGCATAGAATCAAAATTTTGCGCTTGCTGTAATATATATTATTACTTGTTTATTCATGTCCACTTAATTCTGCTTATTCCAAATCAAATGTATTTGCGACATAAAATCAATATTTGACGCTTGCTGTAATATGTATTATTACCTTTATATTATTATCCACTTAATTCTGCTTATTTCTATCGCATAGCTCATACGGCATAGAATCATAATTTGAAGCTTGCAATAATATATATTATTACTTTGATATTATTATCCAATTAATTCTGCTTATTTCAAATCACATAGAATATGCGACATAAAATCAATATTTAACGCTTTTTATGACATATATTATTACTTTTATATTCATATCTTAGTAATTCTACTTATTTCAAATCACATAGCATATGCGGCATAGAATCAACATTTGAAGTTTGCTATAATATGCATTATTACTTTTATATTCATATCCAAATAACTATGCTTATTTCAAATCACATATCATATGTACACGACATATTACATTTGGTAGTTGCTGTAATATGTAATATTACTTTTATATTCTTATCTTATTAATTCTACTTATTTCAAATTTGATAGCATATGCAGCGTAGAATCAAAATTTGCGCTTGCTATAACGTATATCATCACTTTTGTATTCACATCTAATTAATTTTGCTTATTTCAAATATAGCATATGCGACAGAAAATCAATATTTGACGCTTGCTATAATATGTATTATTACCTTTATATTATTATCCAATTAATTCTGCTTATTTCGTATCGTAACGCTCATGCGGCATAGAATCATAATTTGTAGCTTGCAATAATATATATTATTACTTTGATATTATTATCCAATTAATTCTGCTTATTTCAAATCACATAGAATATGCGACATAAAATCAATATTTGTCGCTTTTTATGACATATATTATTACTTTTATATTCATGTCTTAGTAATTCTACTTATTTCAAATCACATAGCATATGCGGCATAGAATCAACATTTGAAGTTTGCTATAATATGCATTATTACTTTTATATTCTAATCCAAATAATTATGCTTATTTTAAATCACATATCATATTTACGCAACATATTACATTTGGTAGTTGCTGTAATATGTAATATTACTTTTATATTCTTATCTTATTAATTCTACTTATTTCAAATCTGATAGCATATGCAGCGTAGAATCAAAATTTGCGCTTACTATAACGTATATCATCACTTTTATATTCACATCTAATTAATTTTGCTTATTTCAAATATAGCATATGCGACATAAAATCAATATTTGACGCTTGCTATAATATGTATTATTACCTTTATATTATTATCCAATTAATTCTGCTTATTTCGTATCGTATAGCTCATGCGGCATAGAATCATAATTTGTAGCTTGCAATAATATATATTATTACTTTGATATTATTATCCAATTAATTCTGCTTATTTCAAATCACATAGAATATGCGACATAAAATCAATATTTGACGCTTTTTATGACATATATTATTACTTTTATATTCATATTTTATTAATTCTACTTATTTCAAATCACATAGCCTATTCGACATAATATCAAAATTTAACACTCGCTATAATATACATTATTACTTTCGCCCTAGTACCTAATTCATGTTGCTTATTTCAAGCCACACAGCATATGATATTCCTTTTACATCAGTATCTACTTCATGTCGCTTATTTGAAACCACACAGCAATATTTTCTTCCGAACCCTATTCTCCACATTCACACCTCAAAATGCAAAAACACGCGGCACCTTCTACAACATAAATATGCATTCCCATACGTACTCACATTTATTATTCTCGCGCCCCATTTAACATACATTACAATACATTTACATGCATTCCTCTCGCATCCTTCATTAGCAGACCCCGTACACCCTCGACATTCTCCCCCATTCCATTCTTTCCGCAAACAGCCTCACATTTCGGCGCCAAAATCCGCAAACACCCAATTCGTCAGGAACACACGCCGTCCGTTGTGTTGTGCATAACTGCACACGTCGGTCCATGTAAGCCGACGTGGTTGAATGTGCCACTTGAGAGCAGCACACGGCTTGTACAGCCGAGTGGCTCAAAATCCGGCTCTTTTTCTAGCATCGTCGCCATTGCTTCATTGCTTCGTTCCTCGCTCCAGACGGCTTGCGATTAGCAGGCTATTTTTTCATTTTCCCCCTTGCCTGCTTTCATCCGCTTTCGACGTCTTTCGCTTTTACTGGCATTTTCCTTTTTTTCCCGGCGTTGCGCACTCCGGCTCTCGGGTGAAGAGTTGAAGTTTTGGGGTGTGGACAAATAACAACAGCCATTTTAATAACAATAATAGTGATAATAATTATAATAATGCTAATAATAACAATAATAATAATGTACTAATAAATGTGTGATGTCATAATTTTTTTATATTATATTGTAATAAGATGAAGAGTTGAAGTTTTGGGGTGTGGGTAAATAACAACTGCAATCATAATAACAACAACCATTTTAATAACAATAAGAGTGACAATAATTGGAATAATAATAATAATAATAATAATAATAATAATAATAATAATGATGATGATGACGATGATCATTATAGCAAGAATAACAACAATAATAGTGATAATAATATTAATAATAATAATGTACTAATAAATGTGTGATGTCACAATTGTTTTATTTTATATTGTATTAACATTTGATTTTCGTTTTTTTTTTCCCGCCGTTGCACATTCTGGCTCTCTGATGAAGAGTCGAAGTTTTGGGGTGTGGGTAAATAACAACAACATCCATTTTAATAACAATAATAGTGATAATAATTGTAATAATGATAATAATAACAATAATAATAATGTACTAATAAATGTGTGATGTCATAATTTTTTTATTTTATATTGTAATAAGATGAAGAGTTGAAGTTTTGGGGTGTGGGTAAATAACAACTGCAATCATAATAACAACAACCATTTTAATAACAATAAGAGTGACAATAATTGTAATAATAATAATAATAATAATAATAATAATAATAATAATAATAATAATAATAATAATAATAATAATAATAATAATAATAATAATGATGATGATGATGATGATGATGATGATGATGATGATGATGATGATGATGATGATGATTATAGCAAGAATAACAACAATAATAGTGATAATAATATTATTAATAATGTACTAATAAATGTGTGATGTCACAATTGTTTTATTTTATATTGTATTAATATCTGATTTTCGTTTTTTTTTCTCGCCGTTGCACACTCTGGCTCTCTGATGAAGAGTCGAAATTTTGGGTGTGGGTATATAACAACAACAACAACAACCATTTTAATAACAATAATAGTGATAATAATAGTAATAATAATAATAATAATAATAATAATAATGTAATAATAACTGTGTGATGTCATAATTGTTTTGTCTTATACCATAATAACATCTCGTTTTCCTTTCTTTGCCGCCATTGCACACTGCGGCTCTCTGATGAAGTTTTAGAGTGTGGGTTAATAACAACAGCAACAATAATATTAGTAACAACAAACATTTTAATAATAATAATAATTGTAATAATAGTAATGATGATGATGATGATAATAACAACAATAATAGTGATGATAATAATAATAATAATAATATTAATAATGTAATAATAAATGTGTGTTATCATAATTGTTTTGTTTTATATTGTAATAACATCTCATTTTCCATTTTTTCCGTTGTTGCACACTGCAGCTCTCTGATGAAGAATTGTAGTTTTGGGCTGTGAGTAACTAATAATAATAGTAATAGTAATAATAATAATAACGACAACAAACTCTGATGAAGAATTGTAGTTTTGGGGTGTGAGTAAATAATAATAATGGTAATAATAATAACTATAATGATATTAATAATAATAATGTAATAATAAATGTATGATGGCATAATTGTTTTCTATTATACTGTAATAACATCTTATTTTTCTTTTTTGCCGTCTTTGTACACTATGATTCACTGATGGGGGGTTGAAGTTTTGGGACGTGGGTAAATAATAATAATAATAACAATGTAATAATAAATGTATGATGTCGTCACTGTTTTGTCTTATACTGTAATAACATCTCATATTATTTTTTTCCCGCCATTGCACACTATGGTTATCTGATGAAGATTTGAAGTTCTGGGATGTGTATAAATAATAACAATATTAACAACAACAACAACAACAATAATAATAATAACGATGTGGTATAAAATGTGTGATGTCATAACTGTCTTGTCTTATATTGTAATAACATCGCCACCATGGTCGAAGGATTAATGTACCGAGATTAGGCATCAACAAATAAAGTAGCTCCTAAAGTGGAAACCCTATCTGGTTTCGAAAAAAGTGGAGAAATAATTTTTTTAATACACACTGAACAAATCAAAAGGGTTTTAGTTTATCTTATGAATGGACGATGACACGAATGTTTTAAGAATGCGATAATGATGTTTGAGGGAATTATTTTGTATCGAATGACGATATACTACGTTGTTGGTCATGGTACGCATGTTTTCTGTTTGCGTTCATGGTAGCTGGAAGTGTAGGGGATATTTAATGAAAAAACAGTGAAAATACATATATAATACTAGAGGCTTCAACATTCAGGCGTCCAGCGAGCGGATATATTTACACAAATATATCTTAAAAAATAACGACTAATTATACTGACAAAGCATTGGCATTTTTTAACATAGTAAATATGAACTAGTTACATAACAAAGTTTACACTAAATTACTTACAAAAGAAGTGATACCTCCTTTTTTTTAAAGGAATCGACTTATACCACTTTCATAATAAACTGTCCATACCTTTGCTACTTTAGCTTGTTTACAAAGATTCAATTTTCAAACGGTTCAAATTTCACATGCTATCAGTCACAAAGCAACTTGCTTCTGTCACAGTTTTGTCATTGTCCTATCGGTACAAGAAATTATTTCTTTGTAAACATCTATGGAAATTAGAGTTACACCACTTTCATAAGTAATCACTATACAATTTCTTTTATCGGCCAATTTGAAACTGAACAAAGCATTATCACTTTTTAAAATATTAACTAGTTACGAATAAAAACTCTAAATTTACACTAAATTACTTACAAAAGACGTGATACCTCTTTTTTTTTTAAAGGAATGGACTTAGACCACTTTAAAAAAAAACTGTCTAATAAAAAGTTTACACTAAATTATTTACAAAAGAAGTGATACCTCTTTTTTTTAAGGAATGGACTTAGACCACTTTCAAAATAAACTGTCCATATATCTGCTACTTTAACTTCATTACATAGATAAAATTTCGAACGATTCAAATCTCTTCGTCATTGTCCTACAAATCGCCTGACAATCGATGTCCAACCTGTACACGCCGTTCACTACAACTAATAACGACACCGGGCCAAATGTGTCAGCTTTATGCCACGACATTGAGAATTGCAAACGATTCCGAAAGCTATGCCAAAGTGTCACTTTGACGACTATGATCTCAATAAGCTTCCTTGTCGACGATCCCATCGATCGCCGACGTCGTAAAGTCTCAAGGGTGTGTGCTCAAAACTGAAAACTCGTAGCTGCGCGGATTTTTTATGCGCTCCGCCATTTTGTCTGTTTAATGCCTGGGAATGAATTGGGGCGGTATGTAGAAAATGCGTTAAATGTGGATTCAGTTTTAACGCTCCGACTTTTAATTGTAAATATCGACCGGCAACTCCAACTTATTCTCATCATACTTCGACTTGCAAGTTTTTAAGTGCCAGATTTTTAACGCTATAATGACGTGTAAATAATAATATTAAAGTCATTCAAACCAAACTTTATTCATCGAAGGAGTAATATAATTTTGATTACAATATTTGTATTAATTATAATTGAGTAATGCGCGGAATTTTTTAAATAATTCATTGGGATGAATTTCACATTCATTCATCGCTCCGATTTTTAATTGTGAATATCGACCGGCAACTCCAACTTTTTCTCATCATACTTCGACTTGCAAGTTTTTAAGTGCCAGATTTTAAATGCTACAATGACGTGTAAGTAATATATTAAAGTCATTCAAAACAATCTTTATTCACCCCAGGAGTAATATTATTTTTATTACAATATTTACATTAATTAGAATTGAGTAATGTGTGGGATTTTTTAAAACGTTGATTGGGATGCAAATCGGGTTTGCGTTCACAGATCTCACAGTAGAAAACTTTTTTTTTATCGTATCTCTTCCTTTTGGTAAACAAACAAGATACTTTTTCTTTTTCCCTTTGGGCAACTGATTTTTGATATGGAGTTTCCCATCTAAACGCTGTTTCTTATCTGTTCCGTCATACACATAATTCATTTTTTTTTTTGTCGACATAATTGAAAAATATATGGATTTACAATAAAACAGGTTTAGATCTGATGGTATTTACTGATCGCTTGTAAATGATTCAGGTGTATTATTTTTTATTTGTGCATATTTTTAGTGCTATTATAACTGTGGTCAGAAAATTTACGAAAATTTCTCAGTAAGAATATCCTCTTCTGATAAAGATTCTACCTCTATAATTCTTCTCTTTTTACGTTTCGTTAACTTCTTTTTCATATTGGAATTATCTTCATTCTCCGATTCTAACATTATTCTTTTGTTTATATTCATGGGCTTTACTTCTGTGTGAATTTATTTGAAATTAAATAAAGTAAATATTTTCAATCGTCATAAAATAATATTGATTTACTATTTGTTCTTACCTATATCACTATCTGATGTCAATATGAAATTATTCATTTTAGGAGGAAAATAAAATAAGTAATCTAAACTAGTAACTCTTGACACGTAATATGACACAACAAATGAAAAATGACAGGCTATTGACCGGCAACCATCTGCTAAGCTACTTATTTCTGAAAATTAGACTTACACCACTTTCATAATCAATGACTACGCAATTTACTTTAACGACCAATTTTAAATTGTGCAAAACATGGGCATTTTTTAAGAAATTAAATACTAACTAGTTATACATAAAAAGTTGACATTAAATGATGCATAAATTGCGTGATATCAGTTTTTTTTTTTAAATAGATTTACATCACTTTCAAAATAAACAGTCCATATAGTGCCTTCTGATTCCAGGATTCGCGATTATTTAGTATATTCGTACGCTTACTTGAACATGCCAGCGTACTGATATAATATATTACAACGAACTACACACACCATATGAGTCGTTTATTTTGAAAGTGGCCTAACTCCATTTATCTTCGTTTTATTCATCGTAACCGGAAAATATTGAAAAACGGAGTTAGGCCACTTTCAAAATAAATGGCTCATATATAATAACATGAGACACTTTTGGAGAAAATCTCAGAATCAGCTGTCAACCCAAAATATTGTAGAGTTTCTTCAGATTTAATTCAACAGTTTCCTTTGTGTTGGTAATTTTTTACGGGAAATGCGCTACATATTTAGTTGGGTGATTATTTTCAAATAAATATTAAGAAATAGAGTGCGTATGGCACAGAATTAGTAAATCGAGGTCCTTAGTGCAAAAAGAAGAGGACATGTTGACTTACACTACTTTTATAATCAGTGATTACGCAATTTCTTTTACCGACCAATTTTAATTTTGCAAAACATGAGCATTTTTTAAGAAATTAAGTATTAACCAGTTATACATAAAAAGTTTACATTAAATGAAGCATAAATTGTGTGATATCTTATTTTTTTTCAAAAATAGACACACCACTTTCAAAATAAACAGTCTAATTATGTTTCCTCAACGTTATTTCAAACAAATACAAAATAATGCACAAAATAATGTACAAACACAAACATTATTGAAAAACATTAACGTCTTCTCGTATTTTGACGTCACGAATGATTACGAATTACTTTCCATATTGACGCAGCACTCACGTCAGCGCAATTAATTAATTACGTGTTTTTACCACGAAAGTTTATAGCTCCGAGCGTAATTGTTATTCACGGCAACGTGCACACTTCACTTCTTAGCCTTTGCGGGATCGAATTAATTGTAACCTGCCCTCGGGCGTTTACTTTAGTTACACAAAACAGCTGCAGCGCGAGTACGTTCGGAATAACAGCGTATAATAATGGATTAATTCGCCTGCTTGCGTGCAGAGAGACACAGCAGTTTTCGTTTTGTTAACAATGCGTTCCTGTTTATACAAAGCTGTTTACATTTTCACGCGGAGTCCGTAGGCTGGCCGAGTTTTGATAATATGGGAATTTGGTCCACGAAAATGTGCGAGTAAATAGTTAGTGTTCGAACGAAATGATTTTTGCTTTCGAGAAATTGCGGGTTGTAACAAAAATAATTTGTTGAAATGAGAAAAGGCAAATGTGTTCCGAAATGTGATTAGTGGTGTTTGTAATTAACGTAAATGATTTTCGTTCCAACATTTTAGTACAGCAGCAGTTGGCGTGTAAGGAAAGAAAATAGTTGAAAAAGAAAAAAAATGGGGTTAATGCATTTTACAGTTATCGGCAGTGTTTACATTTTTGTAGAATTTCAATTTATAGGTAACAAAGAAGTAGATTTTCGAAGGAAAAACGTAGATAACTCTTTAAGTGCATTTTGTATAGTTTGCAAATGACAAAATAATGTGTATCCGCCTCAAGATTTTTGTAGTGTTGCAATTTTTGTATAACAGAAAAAATCAATATTTCGAAGTAAAAAAATGTAAATAATTTTTGAAACGTGTTCAGTTTATTTTGCTATTAGTGATGCTGTTTGCCTACGCCTCCATATTATTTGTTTTGCAAAGTTGCAACATACAGGTAACAAAAAAGTAGATTTTCGAAGGAAAAACAGAAATAACTCCTCAGGTGCATTTTGTATATTTTACAAATGCCAAAATAATTCGTGTCCGCCTCAAGATTTTTGGACAGATGCAATTTTTATACAACAAAAAAAATCAATCTTTCGAAGTGAAAAACTGTAAATAATTTCAGTTTATTTTGCAATTAGTGATGCTTTTACCTACACCTCGATATTATTTGTTTTGTAGAGTTGCAACTTACAGGTAATAAAGAAGTAGATTTTCAAAGAAAAAACGTAAATAACTCCTCAAGTGCATCTTGTATATTTTGCAAATGCCAAAATGATTCGCATCCACCTCAAGATTTTTGTAGAGTTGCAATTTTTATATAACAGAAAGAATCAATCTTTCGAAGTGAAAAAATATAAATAATTTCTAAACGTGTTCAGTTTATTTTCCCAACTTGTTGACAACAAAAATGAAGAACGTTTTGAAACATGGAAATGTAAATTCTCCTTAAACGTGTTTGGTACATATATTTTACAATTAGAAAAGCTGTTTATCTTTCTTTCAATATTTTCGTGGAACTGTAGCTTGCGGATAACAAGAAAAATCAAATTTTGTAGGGGAAATTGTTAATAATTATCTGAACGCGTTTAGTCTATTTTTTTATTTTGCTTCAATATTTTTTGAGAATGGCAACTCGTGGATCCCCGCAAAAAAATTAATTTTACGAGGCGGAAAACATGTAAATAACTTCTTAAACATGAGTAATGTATTTTCAAATAAACTATAAATGAAATATAATTCGCAATTAGCAGAGTAGTTTATCTTTTCCCCAAAATTTTCATGAAGCTTTAGCTTGCGGATAACAAAAAAAATCAAATTTTCTAAGAAAAAATATCAACAATTATCTAAACGGGTTTAGTCTATTGTTTATTTTACAATTAGCAAAATTGTTTATCTTTTTGAAAAATGTTAATAATTATCTGAACGTGTTTAGTGTATTGTTTATTTTCGCTCCAATATTTTTTGAGAATCGCAACTCGTGGATGCCCGCAAAAAAAAAAATAATTTTACGAGGCGGAAAATTTGTAAATAAATTCTTAAACATGAGTAATGTATTTTCAAATGAACAAAGTCGTTCATTTTCATTTCGACATTTCTCTAAAGCCGCAATGTGTCGATAAAGAGTAAATTTTTCAAAGCCAAAAACGTGAGTTCAATTTTGCAATTAGTGATGCTGTTTACCTACTGAACTCCAACTTTTTGTGAATAAAAATAAAGAATGTTTCGAAACATGGGAATGTAAATTCTCCTTGAACGTTTTTGGAAAATATATTTCGCAAAGTTATTATATAATTATATTTAATTAGTTTTATATATATATATTAATTTTATATATTAATTTTATATATTAGTTATATGTAATTAGCAAAGTTATTTGTTTTTCCTTCAATATTTCCGTGGAGCCGTAGCTTGCGGATAACAGGAAAAATCAAATTTCGTAACGAAACAATGTTAATAATTATCTAAACGGGTTGAAAAAACTCAAATTTTTGGGACGGAAAACCTGTAAATAACTTCATAAACATGAATAATGTATTTTCAAATGAACAAAGTCGTTCATTTCCATTTCCACATTTTTCTAAAGCCGCAACGTGTCGATAAAGAGTAAATTTTCAAAGCGAAAAGCGCGAGTTCGATTTTAATCATGATCAGCGTATTTCGTAATTAACGACGCAATTTACTCTTAGCTCCGCCATTTTCTGATTGGCCCGCGCGCGTAATTTATTTCCGTTAATGCGGTGGCACTTCAAACAGCCTTCGAAATCACGGATCTCCCGGCTCGACGTTTTTCACATCTTTCGAAGCTCGAATTAAAGTTATCGAGCGTCGACTTCTAAATGAAAAACCGGATAAATACTCTCCCGAACGCGTTGAGAGTGTTTTCCAATTAGTCACGTCGTTCGCTTCTTTTTCCGACGCTTTTCACTTTGCGTATCCGTAGTTTGTGTGCGTTAACGCAAATGGATTTGAAGAAGCGTACGAAACCATAAAAATACCGTATTCAACATCTTTATATCTTCCGATGCACTAATTAGTTATTGATTTTTACATTTGTTTAATTAATCCCTTCGACTCGAACTTTTTTGGTTCTATGTAATTCTTTATGACTATGCGATGCCAGGAATAGTCTTCAAAGATTTTTGCCAATTGGCGTTTGAATTATGGAATTTCCGTATATGTGATGCTGTCCATATTTTCTGTCAAATTTTTTTTTTTTTTATATTGGTAGTCTTTATGTCTCAAGGCATACACGTAATTTAGTCGTATATGTGATACTATGCGTATTTTCTGTCACATGTATTTTTTCTTTTGTTTATATATTTTTTTAATTTGATTTTAATGTTTTTTTTTTATTTTATTTCATTTTTTGTCCATAGAATCTTTACGTAATAATTTACACGTAATTTAGTCGTATATGTAATATTGTGCGTATTTTTTGTCACATGTATTTTTCTTTTATTTATTTTTATTATTTCTTTATTATTATCTTTTTTTTGTCGATTATAATATCAAAACTTCATATAATATCTAAAAGCATACACGTAATTTAATCGTATATGTGATTCTATGCGTATTTTCTGTCCCATGTATTTTTCTCCTATTTATTTTTATTATTTATTATTATTATTATTTTTTGTCGGTAGCCTTTATGTCTAAAGGTATACACGTAATTTAGTCGTATATGTGATACTATGCGTATTTTCTATCAAATGCATTTTCCTTTCATTTTATTATTATTATTATTATTGTTGTTGTTGTTGTTGTTGTTGTTATTTCTGTCGATAGAATCTTTATGTCTGAAGGCATACACATAATTTAATCGTATATTTGATACTATGCGTATTTCTGTCACATCTATTTTTCTTTTATTTATTTTTATTATTTTTTATTATTATTACTATTTTTTTTTGTCGATAGTCTTTATGTCCGAAGGCATACACATAATTTAAACGTGTATCTGATACTATGCGTATTTTCGATACATGAATTTTTTTATTTATTTATTTTTTATTATTTTTATTTTTAATTTTATTTCCTTTTTAGTCGGTAGAGTCTTTATGTGTCAAGGCATACAAGTAATTTAGTTTACTATATGAGATACTATTCTTATTTTCTGTCACTTTTTTTTTTTTTTTTTTTTTTGGTCAGTAGAATCTTTAAGTCTGAAGACATACATATAATTTAGTCCACTAATTACTTATACATGTATTTGCAGAGAGACACTGTTTAAATTCCTTAAGGATAAAATCGCCAATAACCCACATGATTCATAAAATTTCTTATAAAGATTGTGGGGTACATATAGATCGAAAGAAGAATTATTTAAAACCTGATTAAATCGGCACAAAAATAGTGTAAAATTGTATAAGTTTTATAAAATAGTAAAAATCTGTGGATATTACATTGTTAGGTCAACATTACTTAGATGCAAGTTGCGAATGTAATGTTGATTATTCGAAAGTGGTATGCTAAGAGCACTTTTTATGTAATAAAATTTTATTAGAAGCCACATAAATTGTTAACGACAATTCTGTTAATACGTAAAGTATGAAACATTATTATTACAAATTATTATTTTCAAGAGCATAGTTAATTCTGTGTGATTTTTAATTTAGTTTTATGTGCGATATATTAAATTTAATATATTTATATACCATGCATATCCTCTAAAAGTAAACGCAATGTTTCTTAACCAGTTAGCTGTTTTTGACGAGCGTAATGATTAGTTACAAGGTTGCGTTTGAATTGCTACTTTAGGAGAAATTAGAATACATTATAGAAATGGCATTACGAAAAAAGAATTTCTTGTACACACCAGAGGACTATTATAAGGACTTAAATGTTATGATATGTAAAAGAATGTAGATAAAATAATAAATTTATTTTACACGAAACGAAACGAGAGAATTTCGTTTCAACAAAAAATCTGCAGAAGGCAATTAAAAAGCGGGTAAGAAAAAATACTAACGGAGAAAACATAAACTGGCTGAAAATATGTTGGATGAACTTTTGCAAAAGTGCACAGTAAAGTATTTTACATAAAAACTTATATACCTCCCCTACATCATAAATATTTCAAAACACTGCCACATAAAAAGCATAAATAAATAATAACAATACCTTATGCTAACTTGAACAATATATAAATGTAATTAAGGTTCAAAATAAAAAATATTACCCCCATTTTATTTCTTCTTAGTATTTATAAAGAAAATTGGATTAATAGAAAATATATTTTAAGTGACATTAATTTTTCATCGTTGAACTTAAATGAATTTTACAAGTAAATAATTATGAAAATGGCGTAAGTCAATTTACAACCCGTAAATGTATACCATTTTAGTTAAATTCGCCTAAAAGAAATTTATATAATCAATTGACATATTAATCAGTTACTAGAAACATCGCCAGACTTCACCTAATTAATTGATATTTTTAAATTGTCTAATATGGCATCTAATACTCTTGTTTCTTCTTTACTGGTAAACTACTATCATTATTAGAATCATAATAATTTCACAAAATGATAATTTTGGTGTACATCAAGAACAAATTTATCATCACTGCTATTTACAAACAACACATTTACGAGTGTAGTTTTCAGTATTACGAATCGTAAACTTTTTTATTTGCTCAGTGAACGGAACGACTAACTAGGGACAAAACATGAAATTATATGCACCCGGAATTTAACTATAAATTATGATACTTTAAGTGCAACAGTTCAAGTACTTGGAGTTCCAGACCTTAAATTATAAGAATAGAACTTAATACCTAAGAACAGAGAAACTTTGCTAAAATTGAATAGATCGACTTGAATTTATTAAGGTGTTACAAGAATGCGTGCCCTGGATGAGATATAAAAAACGTTTTGCAAAAACTGTGTCTGCAATCAGTATCAGAGCTCCCTAGTCTTGATGATGCAAACTGCAGCGTTTGCGAAACGTCGGCACAATTCTGAATTCAAATGCGGCTTTCATGCGGAAGCCAATACTTTATAAAACGAATCCTGGCTCCAAAGGCATATGTAGAAAAAAACGCAACGTATAAGACTTACGAAAAAAAAAATATTGAAGAGTAAAAGTTGGATAATACGCTGGAAGTTTATTCGAAATCATGCAAAATTTAATCTCATTATTATTTACTATTTTTTTACTCACACAAATGTCAACTGATGTCGATGTGTATAATTGACATAAATTTAAAAAATCTATTATTTAAATGTTCATTACAAATTCAGATAAAAAAGCTGAACGTTTAATTGAAAATATGCAAAATCTAATCTCATCATTTTTTACTATTTTTCACTCACAAAAGTGTCAACTGATTTCCGTGTATATAATTGACATAAATTTAAAAAGTCTATTACTTAAATGTCCATTACAGGTTCATATAAAAAAAAAACTGTATTATACGCTGAATATTTAATCGAAAACATGCAAAATTTAATCTCATTATTTTCTACTATTGAAGCAGAGAAGCTTCAACTAATTTCGATGTATATAATCGACATAAATCTCAACAATCTGTTGTTTAAACGTTCATTACAGATTCAGATAAAAAATCTGTATTATACGCCGAACATTTAATCTAAAACATTCAAAATGTAATCTCATTCATTTTTACTATTTCTTACTCACAGTAGCGTCAACTGATTTCGATGTATGTAAATTACATACATCTAAAAGATCTATTATTTAAATGTTCACTACAAATTTAGTTAAAAAAGCTGAACATTTAATCACAAACATGCAAAATCTAATCGCATTATTTTTTTCTATTTTTTACTCACACAAGCGTCAACTTATTCCGATGTATATAAATGACATAAATCTAAAGAGTCTATTATTCAAATGTTCATTACAGTTTTACATAAAAAAGTTGCATAATACGTTGAAAATTTAATCGGAATCATGCAAAATCAAATCTCATTCTTTTTTACTATTTATTACCCACAGAAGTGTCAAATGATTTCGATGTATATAAGTGACATAAATCTAAAAAGTCTATTATTTAAATGTTCATTACAGATTCAGATAAAAAAGCTGTATTATACGTTGAACATTTAATCGAAAACATGTAAAATCTAATCTCATTCTTTTTTACTATTTTTTACTCACGGAAGCATCAACTGATTTCAATATATATAATTGACATACATCTAAAAAGTCTGATATTGAAATGTTCATTACAGATTCAAATAAAAAGCTGTATTATACCCTGAACATTTGATCGAAAACATGCAAAATCTAATCTCATCATTTTTTACTATTTTTCACTCAATAGAAACGTAAACTGATTTCGATAAATTAAATTTACATAAACCTAAAAAGCCTGCTATTTAAATGTTGATTACAGATTCAGATAAAAAATGCTGTATTATACGCTGAAAATTTAATCGGAAACATGTCAAATCTAATTTCATATTTTTTTGCTATTTTTTACTCACAGAGACGTCAACTGATTTTGATATATATATATATATATAAATGACATAAATCTAAAAAGTCTATTACTGAAATGTTCATTACAGATTCAGATAAAAAGGCTGTATTATACGCTGAACATTTAATCGAAAACATGCAAAATCTAATCTCATTATTTGTTAATATTTCTTACTCACACCAGTGTCAACTGATTTCGATGTATATAATTTATATACATCTACAAAGTCTATTAAATATTTAAACCTTTATTCCAGATTCAGATAAAAAAGTTACAAAAAACGACTTTTACACATTTTTTCGGCATTTCCACAAATTGCATTTTCTTCGAAATTCTTTTTAAACGTCTAGTAACCGCACGTCATATATTTAAAAAATTATTATGATTTCTAATTTGATGATTAATGTGATTAATCATTAATCAATGATTAATATGATTTCTAATTTTAAAAAAGCCACTTTCTCGTTCTGCGCAAATCGCAGTCTTAGAAGTTACGTTTTTTTTTATTCGCTCAAATATTATAGAAAGCCGGTTGGCAGAAACGGCGTAAATAGTGAAACGTTAATTTGTTCACGTCGATGATCAGCCGCTATCATTACGAACTATTTTTAGCCGATGACACGCGGTCGTCGTCATGCAACAAAAACTTGTCACGTCAGATTAACGAAGTTCGTTCTTTAGAACAGGTGAAAGACTTCGAGTCAAGAAGATGCCGACAAAGTTGTTAGGCACGTAGTGAAAATGAAGTGTTACATTTTTCCCGAGAGGAGTTGTTCGCATACAAAACAGATCGCCTGTCAAAAATAATTATGTGAGAATGAGAGTAAAAGTAAAGAAATCAAAATTCATCTATCTTGAGAACCTAATCAGTTACAGTTATTATATACGTATAATAAATGTCTACATTTGCACAAATTAATATTCAGACGTTCCTGAAGTAAAAATTTATAATAATATTTATTGTAAATATTTTTATTATTACTTACAATTATTATTTATTTTTATTATATATATTACTTACAATTTAATTTACTTACAATTAAATATTTGTGTTTAAACAGTGGTGCAATGGTTTTAACTAGATGAGATAATAAATATCTTGAAAAAAAAAATGACAATATATACGACTTGCGGAAAGAATAGCAGGGCGTTTGTTATAAAGTTTTTACTTCAGCTTTTAATGAAAATTTAAAGTGAGTCTTGTGGATTTAGATCAGTTGTATACATTTGTACGCATTAATCAAAAATAAATGCGTGAGAATGAAAGTAAAAGTAAAAAAAAGAATAAAAATTTACACTTACGGTTATTATATATATATAATAAATCTCTACATTTGCACAAATGCATATTCGGACATTCCTAAAGTAACAAAATAAACGAATAAAATTTGATTTGTATTGAGACAGTGGTAGAGTGGTTTTAACTAGATGAGATGAGTATTTTGAAAAAAAATGACAATCTATATGACTTGCGAAAAGAGGAACAGGGCGTTTGTTATAAAGCTTTTATTTCGGCTTTTAATGAAAATTTAAAGGGAGTTTTGTGGATTTAGGTCAGTTGTATACATTTGCACGCATTAATCAAAAATAATTATGTGAGAATGAAAGTAAAAGTAAAAAAAATAAAAATTCATCTATCTTGAGAACCTAATCAGTTACGGTTATTATATATGTATAATAAATGTCTACATTTGGACAAATGCATATTCGGACATTCCTAAAGTAACAAAATAAACGAACAAAATTAGATTTGTGTTTGGACAGTGGTAGTGTGGTTTTAACTAGATGGGATGAGTATTTTGAAAAAAAAATGACAATCTATATGACTTGCAAAAAGAGTAACAGGGCGTTTGTTATAAAGCTTTTTTTCCGGCTTTTAATGAAAATTTAAAGTGAGTTTTGTGGATTTAGGTCAGTTGTATACATTTGCACGTATTAATAAAAAATAATGTGTTTAGTGTTTCTCACAATAAAAAATAATTGTGTGAGAATGAAAGTAAAATTAAAAAAATAAAAATTCATCTATCTTGAGAACCTAATCACTTACGGTTATTATAGACGTATAATAAATGTCTAGGTTTGCACAAATGCATATTCGGACATTCCTAAAATAACAAAATAAACGAATACATTTTTTTTTAACTGTGGTAGAATGGTTTTAACTAGATGAAATAATGAGTATATTGAAAAAAATGGCAATTTATATAACTTGCGAAAAGAGTAGCAGGGCGTTTGTTATAAAGTTTTTATTTCGGTTTTTAATGAAAATTTAAAGTGAGTTTTGTGGATTTACGTCAGTTGTATCCATTTACACGCATTAATATTCGAGTATTCGTGAAATGCATAACTGTTTTAAAATGGGGAAAGATGATTTGACTTTTCGAAAAAAGTAATAAAGGCCGTTTGTTACAATGCTTTTATCTGAGCCTGTTATGAAAATTTAAACCACAATTTTTCGAATTGCGAAAGAACACGAAAAGATTTACTTCTCAACATTAATGCAAGGTGTCTCGAAAAACGCATACACTCTTTTATAGTTTATACATGCATAATTACGTATTCTTAATTTTCTACAAATAATAGTTACTGTTTTTGTATTGTATGCGTATTGTTTTTCATCTACGAACTATATTTATTTATTCAAAAATCAAATCATTGTCGTTTAATGCGTTCGCATATATCAAATCGCGTAAAATTCAATTAACAAAAATATATATGACGGAAAACACATTACACTACTTGACTGTATACCTACATAAGAATTTTATATTTGCCAACTCGATAAACTCCACAAAACAGAAGCTATTACACTTATTTCAAACATTAAAAGCATTATGTGCTTCCACAGAAAAATTAAAAATATACTAAAAATATTTTCTAAACCTTTCCGAAAGTACATCCTAATTCGTCGCTCAGCGAAAATTAGTTAATAAACTGCAATTTCATGAAAGATTATTCAAATTTTCCCGGTATTTTTACGACACCCTATAGATCTCTCCATACGTACTGTTTTTCATCTACGAACTATATCAATATATTCAAAAATCGAATCATTTTTGTTTAATAAATTCGCATATACGAAATCGCGTAAAATTCAATGATCAAAAATATATATTTTGGAAAACACATTATATTACCTGAGTACACGTACAAAAGAATCTTACATTCGTCAACTCGATAAACTCCCCAAATTATTACATTTATATCAAATATTAAAAGCGTTATGTGCTTCCGCACAAAAATTCAAAATATTCTCAAAATTTCCCAAAAAATATGTTCTAGACATTTCCAAATGTGCATCTGAACTCGTCGCTCAGGAAAAATGCGTTAATATACTGTAATTTCACGAAGGAATGTTCAAATTTGCCCGGTATTATGACGACACTTTATAAATCTGTCCATACGTATTGTTTTCTATCCACGAACTATATCCATATATTCGAAAATCGATTAATTTCCGTTTAATAAATTCGCGTATACGAAATCGCGTAAAATTAAATTCATAAAAATGTATATGACGAAAAACACCTTACACCACATAACTATATACCTAAAAAAGAATCTTATATCTGCCAACCCGATAAACTTCAGAATATAAGATTTTTATTCCTGTTTATTTCATTATATTAAAAGTTGTATTATGCATTTCTGCTAACATTTTTAGATGATTAATTATTGGTTTAATGGTTTAACGTATTATTTCGTACCTTTTTTGTAATCTTACTATAATAGTAACGGAAAACATATGCCAATTACCAATATGTATGTTTTCGAAATATGTATTCACATGATATTTAAGGTTACTAATGTGTCTTTGATGCAGTTGAGAAGTGTTGAATTATATGCGAAATATTATAATTTTTGCGGAAATACGTAAGCAAATGGATCACATGTAAAATGATTAATAGAGGATTAGTTCTATGAATTTTAATATTTTCGAATAAGGTTGTATTATGAATTTATGCTAACATTTTTAGATTACTACTGTTTGGATTATTTTTGGATTACTAATTATTGGATTAATGGTTTCACGTATTATTTCACATTTTTTAAAGATTTACTCATATTTTATTTTAATCTTACTAGTAACGGTAAACATATGCCAATTACTATTATGTATATTTTCAAAATATTGTATGTATTCACACGATATTTAACATTATTAATGTGTCTTTGATGCAGTTTAAATTATGTATGAAATATTATAATTTTTGCGGAAACACGTAATTTGACGATATGTAAGCAAATGGATCACATGTAAAATGATTAATAGAGAATTTGAATTCCATGAATTTTATTATGATCAAATAAGCTTGTATTATGAATTTATGCTAACATTTTTAGATTACTACTTTTTGGATTATTAATTATTGGATTTAACGTATTATTGCACACTTTTTTAGATTTACTTATATTTTTTTTTTGTAATTTGAGTGGTAACGGCAAACATATGCCGATTACTAATATGTATGTTTTTTGAATATTTATTCACATGATATTTAACATTATTAATGTGCCATTGATGCAGTTGAGAAATATTAAATTATATGCGAAATATTATAATTTTGCGGAATAAGATTATAATTTTAAGCATTTATGGATCATATTTTCAAATTATTAATACAGGATTTTAATTCTGTTTCTTATATTATTTTCGAAAAAGGTTGTATTATGCATTTATGACAATATTTTTACATTACTAATAACGGTAAACATATGCCAATTTCTAATATGTATGTTTTCGAAATATGTATTCACATAATATTTAACATTATTAATGTGTCTTTGATGCAGTTGAGAAATATTGAATTATGTATGAAATATTATAATTTGGACCATAAATGGATCATAAATAAAATGAAAGGATTTTGTGATTTTTGATGAGGTTGTATTATGAATCTGTGCAACATTTTTAGATCACTTTTTGGCTTATTTTTGTAATTATTGGATTGATAAAAAGACTTTTTAGATTTACTTATATATTTTTTTTAATTTTACTAGTAAGCATAAACATGTGCCAATTACCAATATGTATATTTTCGAAATATTCATTCACAAGATATTTAACATTATTAACGCGTGATCGATGCAGATGAGAAATATTGCATTCTGTGTGTGTATTGATCGTGAATTTTTGCGGAAACACGTCATTTGACAATGTGTAAGCAAATGTATCATTTGTAAAATTATGAATAGAGGATTTTAATTGTGTTAATTGTATTATTTTCGGATAAGGTTGAATTTTATGCATTTATAATAATATTTTTAGGTTACTAATTATTGAATTAATGATTTAACGTTATATTTCACGCTTTTTTAGTATTTTTATTTAGTTTTTTTTTGCGGCAACATGTCATTTAATGATGTGAAAGCAAATGGATCATATGTAAAATTATTAATAGAGGATTTTAATTCTATGAATTTTAATATTTTCGAATGAGCTTATATTATGAATTTATGTTAACATTTTTAGATTACTAATTGTTGGATTAATGATTTCACGTATCATTTCACACTTTTTCAGATTTACTTATATTTTTTTCTTATTTTACTAGTAACCGTAAACATATGCCAATTACTAAGATGTATGTTTTCCAAATATTTGTCCACATGATATTTAACACTATTAATGTGTCTTTGATACAGTTGAGGAATATTGCATTCTGTGTGCGGTTTAAATGTGAGTTTTTGCGAAAACACAGATTTGACGATGTGTAAGCAAATGTATCATGTAAAATGATTAATAGAGGATTTTATTTCCGTTAATTAAATTATTTTCGAATAAGGTTGTATTTTATGCGTTCATGGTAATATTTTTAGGTTACTAATTATTGGATTAATGATTTAACGTGTTATTTAATAGTTTTTTAGATTTACTTACATTTTTTTATTTTACTGATAACCGTAAAAATATGCCAGTTACCAATATGTATGTATATATATATATATATTCGATGCAGTTCGAGTTATGTTATGTATGTATGATCATATGTAAAATGATTAATAGAGGATTTTAATTCTACGAATTTATGCTAACATTTATAGATTACTAATACTATTGGATTAATGATTTAAGGTATCATTTCAAACTTTTTCAGGATTTACTTATATTTCTTTTTAATTCTGGTGGTAACCGCAAACATATGCCAATTACCAATATGTATGCTTTTGAAATATTTATTCACATAATATTTAACATTATTAATGTGTCTTTAATGAAGCTGAGAAATATTGAATTATGTAGGAAATATTATAAATTTTGCGGAAACACGTGATTTAATGATGTGTAAGCAAATGGTTCATGTATAAAATTATTAATACTAGATTTAATTTGTATTAATTACATTATTTTCGTATGAAAGTGGCTATTATGAATTCATGTTAATGGATTTGTGCTGCGTTTTAATATTATTAATATTCTATTAGTGATTTAATGCAATATGCAGTAGTTTTCCCAATTTATTAATGAAATGAAATTTTAAAGAAGCATTATGATGTATCTGTTTTATAAATACTTGATACTGTAACATTTAATAATATAATATTTAATATTGTTACTGGATCAATTAGGAAACACTGAATTCCATTAAAATTGTGAATTGTTAATTTGAACTGCAATCCTTACTTTCATATATTTCCTTTTTGACGTCACCATTTTTTTTCTGCTGCCAACAATTATCAGCCTCTTATTACGTATAAAAGTAACTGGAAAGACATATGTATCATTATATTAATATATATCTATTAATTTAATATGTATCATAATTCCATTAATTCTCCCTTTTGAATATAATGTAACGTAAAATGTTAAAAATTTATTATGTTATGATATATTCTGTAAACAAGTTTTGATTTCTTATAATGCAACTTTATTATATATTGGATTAATGCTTATATGTTGTTCCAAATATTTTCTTATATGAAGATATAATCCAACTATTATGCTTATATGTTGTGCCAAATATTATGCAACTATTATGCTTATATATTGTTCCAAATATTAAGCAACTATTATGCTATTATGTTTATTTATTGTTCCAAATATTATGCAACTATTATGCTTATATATTGTTCGAAATATTATGCAACTATTATGCTTATATGTTGTTCCAAATATTATGCAACTATTATGCTTATATGTTGTTCCAAATATTATCCAACTATTATACTTATTTATTGTTTCAACTATTATGCTTATATGTTGTTCCAAATATAATGCAACTATTATGCTTATATGTTGTTCCAAATATTATGCAACTATTATGCTTATATGTTGTGCCAAATATTTATATGTTGAAGGCATGTAAAATCTCAATTTCGAAGAAAACTCATAAAGTGACTTTTTTTTAAAGGTAAGGCAAATGATTCGTGAACCGGTATTTGTACGTTCAAAGTTTTTAGATTGAAACTTTCTTAACCGCATTTTTTAAGTCAAGTTTCCCTCATATTAAGGTCAGAATTGTGTGACTTCAATCTTCATGTCGTATCGATGCGTAATAATTCATTCTTTAATACATTGCTAACTTTGAGCAAACTACCCTGTACAACTTGTGACATTTTCTAATTTGATCTGAGTAAATTCCGTAGGGAATAATGTTTCATGTACGAGATTTCAAATTTTCTTTTTAACACGAAATTAAATGTGACTGAGAAATGAAGTTGACAAAAAAGTTGTAGAACAAAAATATTTGAAAGTTCAGACATCGCATCATCGGCATTTAATTGTTTAAAATGATACGTTACGTTAAGAGAAGATTAAATGTGTGGAAATCATTTTACGGAATTTTTTAAACCTTTGACTCGTATGTGGAAAGTAGACACCTGTATGTTGTTCTTAATTTTTGTGATTTTTCACATACTGCAATCATAAGTACGAATGTACAAGATTAATTCTTTGCACTGAAGAACAAGCAATTGTAATTTACAGTCAAATTTTCATTGCAGTATTTCGTTACTTTCAATATTTAATTATTTGTTCGGCCGATAAAAAGAAAAAATACTATTCAACATGGCCAAAAATGTGTTGGAAAAAGCGTTGTTTCAAGATAGCAGTGATGATAAATTTAGTTTGGATGAATATGAAAGTCTAACATTGGCAAAGAATAACGAAACAAATATAACGCTCTCTACTGGTGCAAATCGAAATCACTGGCCAAGAAATATTTTGGAATTTTTCACATCTTAGAAGATGGAACGTATGAATTCTATAGTTCAAAACTCGTTTATTCATGATGGACCACAAAGCGTGATCGGCTTAGATTAATCTACTGTTAAAGCTTCGATCGGAAGTTTTTTAGCTAAATAACATGGATCAAGGAGAGCTGTGAGATAATTATATCAAATTTTTTACCCACCTTTTTCAACAGTTGTTAAGGTCACTTTCAGTTCTTTATAGGTAAACTCATAACTTGTTTGCATCGATTTTTTAGGAAACGTTGCAATTACATCGGAAAGTATCATAATAAATGGGGTTTTCTGAATGTAAAACGACGATGCTATGAATATATTATGTGATGGCAGCACGTCAAATTTTCGATAGGAAATTTCCAAGACGAGTGTAGCCAATTGGCTAGCTTGCTCTCCTTATTTTATTCCGTTAGATTTCTTTTTATGAGGTGCATTGAAGGAAAAAGTTTGCGCAGAACTTCCAAGAATGCCTGTAGATGTTCAGTAGAGAAATGTATATGCATGCTTAACTATCAATGCAAATGTAGAATGAACTAAGGAGTTATTTCTTTACTGTTTATGACAGTGTATCGCTGCCAGTTGATATCATCTTGAGTATCGAGTCTATTAGCCCTTTGATTGCTATGGACGCATATATGCGTCCCCAGTTGTTTCGATTTTTTATCTATTGCAGCCACAATTATCAGTGTACAAGATGAATACAGATGCGTTCTTTATCAGATATTTACATTGAACAATGTTGTCAATTTTAAAATTGGCTTCTGGCGAAATTGATGACGCACTGTATGCGTCATAATAACAAATTTGAAAAAGTATAATATTTGATCCCGTCACAATTGTTCACGCATTGTATGCGTCACGATGAAAATATTATTAAACTTTAATTTTGCTTCCATCTACATTATTGACACATCGTATGCGTTCCGATGAAAACATTGTAAAATTTTAATTTTGCTTTCATCTAAATTGTTGACGCATCGTATATATGACAACGAAAATATTGTCGACCTTTAATTTTGCTTCCATCTGCATTATTGATGCATCGTATGCGTCACGATGAAAATATTGTAAAATTTTTATTTTGCCTCCATCAAAACTGTTGACGTACTGTATGCGTCACATTGAAAAATGTTGTCAATTTCAATACTTGCTTCCATCAAAATTGATGACGCACCGTATGCGTCATAATAAAAAATTTGAAAATTAACCCTTTGCACTCGGTTGTCCCCTCTGAGGGGACAACGTAAGTCTAGCATATCACTCGGTTGTCCCCTCTGAGGGGACATGAAAGTTTATTAACGATTACGGAGAATGAACTTATTCCACCGCAATTTTTTAAGAAAGACGTGTTCCCCTGTAGTTTTCTATTAAAATGGGACAAAAAACAAATCGAAATATGATAAAATTAACAAGATCCATGATAAATAAATCAACCGTTTTACACATCGAAAAAGAACGTGCAAAGTGAATTCACGACGGACTATACACTTCTCTAATCCGTTGAGCAATTTGTTATATACTGGATTAGGCATACAAAGGTACACGGGTATGACTCAATGATATGGGAAACTTGATAAGATAATAAAGAAAACCAAAAAATGAGAGAAGAAATTTACAAGATCTCAGTTCGCAATTCGCAATTCGAATCTCAGAAGAAAGAAAACAGCAAAAACCAATGACACACCACAAGTTTGTGAAAAGTCTTGTAAAGCAGTTGAGAGGTGATTTTCGATTTTTCAAAAGCACCAGGTGGAAGGCGGCAAACAACATTTTATTGTTAACCCTTTGCACTCGACTGTCCCTTCTGAGGGGACACGAAGATACTTCGTGTTATTACTGATAAATGTATATACAGAAAACGTTTGTTCAAATATTTGTTTCCTTAAGATTTTTCCGGGGAGTTACAAATTAAGGCAAGGAGATAGAATTAATAATCTGTGTGCTATTTAATATTTAGTAAATTCGTGGTCAATAAACTGAGAGGAGAATTCTAGCGACTGCAAGAACAACCTTCTATATATTCCTGCAATAGGCTGAATGATAAACTGCAAGTTATATATAATATTGTATATGCTTGGAAGAAAAAATGACACGTGAAAGATCATAAACAAGTTATTACTGCGATATGTGTTTGAATAAACCCGCAATATATGGTGAATGAACTATGATATCGAAAAGAAATATAAAATTTCAATTTTGTTTCAACATAAATGTATAGCAAAGTTGGATGCAAAATATATATTTTCAAAATTATACAATTTTTAACGAAATGTTATATATATGAAGAAACATGTCCGAGTGCAAAGGGTTAAACGTGTACAAATCAACCTGCTATGCATATTGGGAATTGCTTCAGACTTTACCATACTGTAGAAAATTATAAAAAATAAATTTCGATTTTTTTTTTGTAAATATGTGTTCTTCAATGTCCACAAATTCATATAAACCAAATTTCATTACATTTCCTTACTTGGTTCTAAAATTATACTCTATAATATCACGTTTCCAAGGGTGTATGTTTTCGCGAAAAAGTGGCGTCGAGTTGCTGGTAGGTAACGTCCGAAACGGTGCCGAGTGCAAAGGGTTAGAATATTTGCTTCCGTCAAAATTTTTGACGCACTTCATGCGTCTCGTCGAAAAATGTTGTCAATTGTAAAATTTTCTTTCGACAAAACTCATGACGCACCGTATGCGTCATTGTTAGACATAAGAACTTTGATTAGACCGCAACTTCGTGTTATTGTATGCACTGCATATTCTGTTCCCCTATACGATTTTCTTGTACCTACATATCCGCTTCTACTATTCTATGTTGTATCCTCCATGCTGTAGAAAACGTATTTCTTAGCAAGTAATCATTCCATCCGATGAGAAGAAATAAACGCGCAAAACGTACCCTATTTAAGATACAACAGACTCTGCCCATTTAAAATCCCAACCGTCCGTTAAAATATTTGTCAAGCTTTAATTTTGCTGTCATCTAAATTGTTGACGCATCGTATATATGACGATGAAAATGGTCAAGCTTTAATTTCGCGTCCATCTACATTGTTGACGCATCGTATGCATCATGATGAAAACATTGTTATATTTTAAATTTGCTTCCACGAAAATTTATGGCGCATTGTATGCGTCATAATAAAAAATTTGGAAATCTTCATATTTGACTTCATCATAATTCATGACGCACCGTATGCGTCAGAAAAATTATAATATTTGACTCCGTCATAATTCACGACGCACCATATGCGTCGTAATAAAAAATTTGAAAAATTATAGTATTTCACCCCATCATAATTCATGACGCACCGTATGCGTCATAATAAAAAATTTGAAAAATTATAATATTTGACTTCATCATAATTCATCACACACCGTATGCGTCACGATTAGACATAACAACCTTTGATTGGACCGCATCTTCATAATAAGCAAATTGAACATATTATAATATTTGACTACATATCCGCTTCTACTATTCTATGTTGTATCCCCCATGCTGTAGAAAACGTATCCCTTAACAAGTAATCATTGCATCCGATGAGAAGAAATAAACACGCAAAACGTACCCTATTTAAGATTGATGACGCCCATTTAAAATCGTCACATTGAAAAATATTTGTCAACTTTGAATTTTGCTGTTCTAAATTGTTGACGCATCGTATATATGATGACGCACCGTATGCGTCATAACAAAAAAAAATTGAAAAATTATGATATTTGACTTCATCACAATTCATGACGCACCGTATGCGTCATAATAAAAAAAAAAATTTGAAAAATTATAATAGTTGACTCCATCATAATTCATGACGCACCGTATGCGTCATAATAAAAAATGATAAGAAGTATTATAATATTTGACATAAAAATAGATGACGCACCGTACGCGTCATAATAAGAAATTGAAAAATTATAATATTTGCCTCCATAAAAATAGATGACGCATCGTATGCGTCATAATAAGAAATTGAATAATTATAATATTTGACTCCATCGTAATTCATGACGCACCGTATGCGTCATAATAAGAAATTGAAGAATTATAATATTTGCCTCCATCAAAATTGATGACGCACCGTATGCGTCACATTGAAAAATTTTGTCAACTCTGAAATTAGCTTCCGGCAAAATTGATGACGCGCCGTATGCGTCATAACAAAAAATTTAAAAAATTATAATATTTGACTTCACCATAAATTCATGACGCACCGTATGCGTCATACTAAAAAATTTGAAAAATTATAATATTCGACCCCATCATAATTCATGACGCACCGTATGCGTCATAATAAAAAATGGAAGAATTATAATATTTGACATAAAAATAGATGACGCACCGTATGCGTCATAATAAGAAATTGAAGAATTATAATATTTGCCTCCATCAAAATTGATGACGCACCGTATGCGTCATAATAAGAAATTGAAGAATTATAATATTTGACTCTATCGTAATTCATGACGCACCGTATGCGTCATAATAAGAAATTGAAGAATTATAATATTTGCCTCCATCAAAATTGATGACGCACCGTATGCGTCACATTGAAAAATGTTGTCAACTCTGAAATTAGCTTCCGGCAAAATTGATGACGCGCCGTATACGTCATAACAAAAAAATTGGAAAAATTATAATATTTGACTTCACCATAAATTCATGACGCACCGTATGCGTCATAATAAAAAATTTGAAAAATTGTAATATTCGACCCCATCATAATTCATGACGCACCGTATGCGTCATAATAAAAAATGGAAGAATTATAATATTGGACATAAAAATAGATGACGCACCGTACGCGTCATAATAAGAAATTGAAAAATTATAATATTTGACATCAAAACCGATGACGCACCGTATGTGTCATAACAAAAAATTTGAAAAATTATAATATTTGATTTCATCATAATTCATGACGCACCGTATGCGCCATAATAAAAGGTTTGAAAAATGATAATATTCGACCCCATCGTAATTTATGACGCACCGTATGAATCATAATAAAAAACTGAAAAATTATAATATTTGACTCCATCGCAATTGATGACGCACCGTATGCGTCACTGTTAACCATAAGAACTTTTAATTAGACCGCAACTTCTTGTTATTGCATGCACCGCAAGTTTTGTTCCCCCATACGATCTTCTTATACCTATATATCCGCTTCTACTACTCTATCCTGTGCCACAAGAAGAAATAAATGCGCAAAGCGTGCCTCATTTAAAATATAACCCACTCTACCCCATTTAAAATCCCAACACCTCACGTAGCGTCGTGTCCTCTCGCCAATTTCCATCTTCCTTCCTCGTATTTCCTATTCCACGATTACGCCGCAGTCTTCTCATCTCGGCCCTTTCCGTGAATTTTCGGCCTCGAGCCGAACCGCCGCCGCAGTAGACACGCTTTTCATCGCGCCTTCAATGCTCCACCATTTTGTCCGCGCGCTCCCACGAACTTCATCCCCTTTTCTGGCCCATTTACGTCTATGCGCCTTTCAGCGCGATACGGCGCCGGAAGTAATGAAGATAAGGAAGCGCGAAGCTGGCTAAAGAGTGCTCGATCGCGTTGACATTGATGTGAGAACAGGAAGGGAGCGGCGAAAGACCAACTTTTCCGATAAGCCCACCAATCGACGCCCTCCGGATTTGCTCTCGTTCGATAACGCACGCTCAATGCTGACAGTGGAAATTGTGGGGGATTCAATGTTAGGAGGAAAAATGTCCGATTTTTGCTGTGAGAAGTAACGGCGGTATGAATATTGAGGCTATCGTTTGAGATTTTCGTTGTTTACTGTTGCATTTGCGATTTAAGAAGTGAGATAAAGGATCTTGCTTTTTTGGAAAGCAATTTTTATGTATTTCTCCTATGCTTCACCACTGCGTTCCGTTGAATCAGGTACTTTTTGCTGGAATTTACACTTTCGATAATGCACGCTCACTGCTGACAATGAGAATTGTGGACCGATTCAGCGTTAGGAGGAAGAATGTGGGATTTTTGCTGTGAGAAGTAACAGCGGTACGAATATTGAGGCTATCGATTCAGATTTTCGTTGTTTACTGTTGCATTTGCGATATAAGAAGTGAGATAAAGGATCTTGCTTTTTTGGAAAGCAAATTTTATTTATTTCTCTTATGCTTCACCACTGTATTCCCTTGAATTAGGTAGTTTCTGCTGGAATTAACACCTTCGATAACGTACGCTGACTGTTGGTAGTGAAAATTGTGAGGGGACTTGGCGTTAGGAGGAAAAATGTGCGATTTTTGCTGTGAGAAGTAACGGCGGTACGAATATTGAGACTGTTAATTGAGATTTTGTTTGTTTACTGTTGCATTTGCTACACAAGAGGTGGAATAAAGGACCTTTCTCTCATAGAACGTAATTTTTATTTATTTTTTCTATGGTTCACCACTGAGTTCCTTTCAAACAGGTAGTTTCTGCTGGAATTAACATCTTCGATAACACACGCTCAGTGGGGGAAAGGAGGAAGAATGTACGATTTTTGCTGTGAGAAGTAACGGCGGTACGAATATTGAGACTGTTAATTGAGATTTTGTTTGTTTACTGTTGCATTTGCGACACAAGAGGTGAGATAAAGGATCTTGTTTTGTTGGAAAGCAATTTTTATTTATTTTTCCTATGCTTCACCACTACGTTTCTTTGAAATAGGTACTTTCAGCTGGAATTAACACCTTCGATAGCGTACGCTGGTTGTTAGTAATGGGAATTGTAGAGGGACTCAACGTTAGGAGGAAGAATGTGCGATATGTACTGTGAGAAGTAACGGGAGTACGAATATTAACACTTTAACGATTCCGATTAATTGCTTTTCGGTTTGTCTATTTGGTAGCCGATTAATCGGCTTTTCAGTGGTCAACGGTTATATTAGATAAAATAAATATCAGATGATATTATGACAATTCTAAATGACAATAAAATTACACTGTTTTGAAACCAAAGGATTCTCAACAACACACTCAGTATTTTTCAGTTATAAAGCTTTACAAGTAGGCACATACACAATTCCTGCGCGATATCCAAAACAGAGACGGTTGTTAGTGAGTGGTATCTTCAGTCAATAGCGGTCGATAAAGTGTTAAGACTGTCGATTCAGATTTTGTTTGTCTACTGTTGCATTTACGATACAATAAGTGAGATAAAGGATCTTACTTTCTTAGGAAGCAATTTTTATTTCCTTTGAAACAAATACTTTCTGCTGGAATTTACACTTTCGATAACCCACAGTAACTGTTGGTAGTGGAAATTGTGGGGGACTTAATGTTAGGAGGAAAAATGTCCGACTTTTGCTGTGAAAAGTAATGGCGGTACGAATATTGAGGCTATCGATTGAGATTTTCGTTGTTTAATGTTGCATCTGCGACACAATAAATAAGATGAAGGGCCTTCCTTTCATGCATAGCAATTTTTATTCATTTCTTTTATCTTTCGCTACCGTGTTCCTTTGAATCAGCTACTTTCTGCTGGAATTAACGCCTTCGATAACGCACGCTCAATGCTGACAGTGAACATTGTGAGGGGATTTGACGTTAGGAGGAAAAATGTCCGATTTTTGCTGTGAGCAGTAACGGCGGTACGAATATTGAGGCTATCGATTGAGATTTTATTTGTCTACTGTTGGAGTTGCGATACAAGAAGCGAGATAAAGGATTTTCCTCTCATGGAAAGCATTGTTATTCATTTCTTTTATATTTCACCGCTGTTTCTTTGAATCAGGTACTCTCTTCTGGAGTTAACACCTTCGATAACACACGCTAACTTTTGGTAGTGAAAATTGTGGGGGACTCCATGTTAGGAGGAAGAATGTATGATTTTTGCTGTGAGAAGTAACGGTGGTACGAATATTGAGACTGGTAATTGAGATTTTGTTTGACTACTGTTGCATTTGCGTCACAAAAAGTGAGGTAAAGGACCTTCCGTTAATAAAAAGCAATTTTTTTATTTCTTCTATGCTTCACCACTGTGTTCCTTTAAATCAGGTGCTGGAATTAACACCTTCGATAACGCACGCTGGTTGTTAGTAATGGAAATTGTAGGGGGCTTCAATGTTAGGAGGAAAAATGTGCGATTTTTGCTGTGAGAAGTAACGGCGGTACGAATATTGAGACTATCGATTGAGATTTTATTTGTCTACTATTGCATTTGCGACACAAGACGTGAGATGGAGGACCTTCCTTTCATAGAAAGCAATTTTTTTATTTTTTTTCTATGCTTCACCACTGCGTTCCTTTTAATCAGGTACTTTCTATTAGAATTAACACTTTCGTTAACGTACACTCAATGTTGACAGTGGAAATTGTGGGAGAACTTGGCGTTAGGAGGAAAAATGTGCAATTTTTGCTGTAAGAAGTAACAGCGGTACGAATATTGGGACCATCGATTGAGATTTTCGTTGTTTACTGTTGCATTTGCAACACAAGAAGTGAGATGAAAGAACTTCCTTCAGGTGCTGGAATTAACACCTTCGATAACGCACGCTGGTTGTTAGTAATGGGAATTGTGGAGGATCTCAACGTTAGGAGGAAAAATGTGCGATTTCTGCTGTGAGAAGTAACGGCGGTACGAATATTGAGACTATCGATTCAGATTTGGTTTACCTACTGTTGCATTTACTAGAGGTGAGATAAAGGACCTTCCTTTTATAGAAAGCATTCTTCTTTTAGTTTTCCTATGCTTCACCACTGCGTTCCCTTGAATCAGGTACTTTCTGCTGGAATTAATACCTTCGATAACGCACGCCGGTTGTTAGTAATGGGAATTGTGGAGAGACTCAACGTTAGGAGGAAGAATGTGCGGTTTTTGCTGTGAGAAGTGACGACGGTACGAATATTAAGACTATCGATTGAGATTTTGTTTGTTTACTGTTGCATTTGCGACACAAGAGGTGAGATGGAGGACCTTCCTCTCGTGGAAAGCAATTTTTATTTCTTTTTTTTACGCTCGACCACTGTTCGTTTGAATCAGGTACTTTACGCTGACATTAACATATTCGACAATGCATGGTGACTGTTAGTAATGGGAATTGTAGAGGAACTCAACGTTAGGATGAAGAATGTGCGATTTATGCTGTGAGAAGTAACGGCGGAGCGAATATTGAGACTATCGATTCAGATTTTGTTTGTCTACTGTTGCATTTACGATACAATAAGTGAGATAAAGGATCTTCCTCTCATGGAAAGCAATTGTTATTTATTTCTTTTACGCTTAACTACTGTTTCTTTGAATCAACTACTTTCTGCTGGAATTAACATCTTTGATTAACACACTGGTTGTTAGTAATCGGAATTGTGGAGGGACTAAACGTTAGGAGGAAGAATATCTGATTTATGCTGCGAGAAGTAACGGCGGTATGAATATTGAGACTATCGATTTAGATTTTGTTTGCCTACCGTTACATTTGCGACACAAAAAGTGAGATGAAGGACCTTTCTTTCATGGAAAGCATTTCTTTTCCGATGCTTTATCACTGGGTTCTTTTGAATCAGATACATTTCGCTAGAATTAACACTTGGCATGCGGGCAACGTAACGTAGTCTGTCATGGAGCCGACAGTAAGATTTAGTTGATTTGGTGTTGTTAGTGGATATCCACCACAAATCTCTAAATGTTAGGTGGATGAATGTGACATTATTTTTACTGTGAGGAAGTATTTTTTTCCCCATTAGTTATGATTGTTGAGTTACGATCTTTTGCTGAGTTATTGAATCGAACTAGCTCCAGAACGTGTTTTATCAAGAAGCTTGATTTTTTTTGTTCGATTACAAAATTGATCAAATGTTTGACAAAGATTGATGAAGAAATATGCGCTGACAAAAATGTAGGATAATGGAAAACTTTAAAAACTTATTTTTATGATTTTGAAAAAGTTTGTTTTTTGTTAAATAATCATACAGTATATATTTAAGTGTGAAATAAAAATTCGTTTGAAACAGGTAGTTTTCGATTTACAGCGATTTTTCTGGAATTAACACTTCCGCGCGATTCGATAACGCTCGCTGGTTGTTGGTAGCGGGAATTATAGGGGGCTCAACGTTAGGAGGAAGAATGTGCGATTTTTACTCTACGAAGTCGTCACGGTGGGCACAAACAATGAGAATGTCGATTCAGATTTTGTTTGTCTACTGTTGCATTAGCGACATAAAAAGTAAGATGAAGAACCTTCCTTTGTGGAAATCAATTTTTTTTTTTCCTATGCTTCACCACTGCGTTCCTTTGAATCAGGTAGTTTCTACTGGAATTAACACTTTCGATAACGCACGCTGAGTTTTGGTAATGGGAATTGTGGAGAGACTCAACGTTAGGAGGAAAAATGTGCGATTTTTGGTATGAGAAGTAACGACGGTACGAATATTGAGACTATAGAAGGAAAACCGTTTTCTGTTGCATTTGCGACACAAGAGGTGAGATAAAGGGTCTTCCTTTCGTGGAAACAATTTTTATTTCCTTTGAACCAGGTACTTTCTGCTGGAATTAACACCTTCAATAACGCACGATCATTGCTGACAGTGAGAATCGTGGGAAACTTGGCGTTAGCAGAAGAAATGTGCGATTTTTGCTGTGAGAAGTAATGGCGGTACGAACATTAGAGTATCAAATGAGATTTTGTTTGTCTGCTGTTGCATTTGCGACACAAGAGATGAAATGATTGACCTTCCTTTCATGGAAAGCAATTTTTATTTATTTCTCTTATCTCTCACCACTGCGTTCCTTTGAATCAGGTACTTTCTGCTGGAATTTACACTTTCGATAATACACGCTGACTGCTGACAGTGAGAATAGTTAGGGACTCAATGTTAGGTGGAAAATTGTGCAATTTTTGCTGTGACAAGTAACAGCGGTGGGCACGGATATTGAGAATGTCGATTCAGATTTTGTTGGTTGAGATGATGTAAGCACACAGGTGTATATTTTAATATTTATAAACTAGTCAAATATTTTGTGGTGTGATGAGTATGCGGGTCATGCGTAAAAACTAGTTGGACACTGCTGTACAAATTACAGTTTTAATGAAAACTGGAATGTATTCTGTATTCGTATTCTGAAATTTTGGCACATTGTCGACAGGTCACGGGGTAAAAATAAATATTAAAAGTTATATGAAAGAGATGTCGAAGGTTTAATTTCGGTTTGTTATGTATAAATTAAGGTTATTGAAGTTTATTTAGATTTGAATGTATAGAAGGCGATGGTGAGATGGAAGAAAAAGAATTTCTTCTAATTTAATGTTTACTTAGATTGTTGCGCTTATTCTTTTCTAAATTTACGTTCAGTTAGATTATTTTGCTTCCACATTCATAATTAAATGTAGAAGCAAAATAATTGCAATTGATTGAACGAAACCTTTAGGAACTTCAAGTGGACGATTTTTTTTAAATATTACCATTCTTTAAATTGCAAATGTTGTAAACGCACAAATTTTTCTCAGTAACAATATACAAACATTTCGTGTCTCCTTAGAAGCGGATAATAGATTTTCTTGGAACGTTTTGAATGAATGGGAAGTTTTTTGCTCGTTACTTTCTATTCATATACAGTTTCATTCTCTGTACATAACTCCGGTTTAACATGCGACGTTTCCAGTTTCTCTGCTTTTCCTTTATCTATGTAAACTTTCTCGTTTTTCAATAAAAATGATTATGAAATTCAAAAAATATCAATTCTTCGTAAAGTTCTCATGCTCAACATAATTTTCTAATGACACGATATAATGTATTACAATTACATACAATATAATTCATTAATTGTATTGAAAATGGCATTGTAGTTTGCTGAGGACTAATATATTTTTGGACTATCTAAATATTTTTTACCGACAAAATAAGAAGAGAGAAAATAAATAGTAAAAATAAAAAAATAAAAGAATCGGTTACATCACTCCGAATGACATTTTGAACTTAGTCCTTTGAGCTAGTTTTCAGATAATTCGCTAAAATAACTCTGGGTCATAGAAGTCAAAAGGCTTAAAGTGAAACACTTTTTCCGCCCACCGCATGTCGATTCCCAACGTACGTCTAATTCATCAAACCCCACCTACTTTCCGCCCCCTCAATGTGAAGTTTATCTTACGATTGCGCATGTTAAATTTACTTTAATCTACTCGGTACACAATTCCATAAAATACTTAAAGAAAAGTAAACGAAAATAGGAAATAAATTACAAATTACTAACTCAGCATAAAATTAAAAATGAAGACAATAAAAAAAATTGCTTACACCACTATCAATTAAACAACTGCTCTTTAACCCTTTCAAGACGAATTTTTTTGAAAAATAAGATAAAAGAGGCAGGTTACATTTCTAAAACTTCAAGTGAAGAATTTATTCATTATAATAGGGTTAAGGAAAAAAAAGACTTTTTTACGTTAGTGCAAAGTTAAAGCTTGGGACATATACATATGTCCCATTAATTTTACAAAGATTATGACAAAATTTATTCTCAATTGATACGCATGTAGTGTATTATATGTAATAGCAAAAAAAGTAATATGAAAACTGCATTTAGAAGCTATAAGAACTCAAGTTGTTAGGAACCCTAACAATTTTTTTACTCAATTTAATAGTACTTATTTTATTCTTACTATAATACTAATAATATTTTTACGATTTGCTTTTTTTACACGCTCAAAACTTTTCTCTATTTTTATGCATTTATTGTTTTACATACTTTTTTTAAATAATGTAATATTTTTACTATTGTCACTAATACCATTTTTTACTCAATTTAATACTACTTATTTTATTTTTATTATAATACTAATAATACATTTACGAGCTCCTTTTGTTACACGCTCAAAACCTTTTTCTATTTTCATGCATTTATTATTTTACGTACTTTTTGTTTTAAATAATGTAATACTTTTACTATTGTTACTAATACAATTTTTACTCAATTTAATACTACTTATTTTATTCTTACTATAATACTAATAATGCTTTTACGAGCTCCTTTTGTTACACGCTTAAAACTTTTCTCTATTTCTATGCATTATTGTTTTACATACTTTTTTTTAAATAATGTAATACTTTTATTATTGTTACTAATACAATTTTTACTCAATTTAATACAACTTTGGCATTTGGAAGCTATAAAACTGCTGGGGCATGTATATCCCTGTTTAAAGAATGGCTGAAATATATATATTCCACCGCTTTTTCTACATAAAGAACTAAGCAATTTGAATTGGTTACATAAAAATATTTAAAAGATCGCTAATAAAATACAAACCAAAAAACTTACCTGCTCATTTTATGTATATACCGTAATGACTTTTTGAAAACTACCTACAAATAATGTTACCACGCTGATATTTTACACTTAACGGATTTTTTCACAGCAAGAAATTGTAGTAATAAATTTTAACGCTAAACGTAACAAACGGGGCAAATGACCTCTTTCAAAATTTACTTTAAAATCGTACGTTCATTGTTATTTCTTTCGCTCGTTTGACTTTCTATAAATTCTTATATCATCAGATTATTCAATTTCTCGCTTTCATAAATTAGGAATTTCTTTCTGAAAATCAACATTTATTTTATTTGTTTTATTTGTTTCGCTCATTTGACTTTCTGTAAATTCTTATATCATCAGATTATTCAATTTCTCGCTTTAATAATTAAGAATTTCTCCCTGCAAATCAATGTTTGTTTTATTTCTTTTATTTTCTTCGCTCATTTGACTTTCTGTAAATTCTTATATCATCGGAGTATTCAATTTCTCCCTTTAATAAATTAGGAATTTCTTTCTGAAAATCAACGTTTGTTTTATTTCTTTTATTTCTTTCGCTCATTTGACTTTCTATAAATTCTTATATTATCAGATTATTCAGTTTTTCACATTTATTTTAATATTCTTAATTCAGATTATTCAATTTTTCACTTTAATAAATTAGGAATTTCTTTCTGAAAATCAACGTTTGTTTTATTTCTTTTATTTGTTTCGCTCATTTGACTTTCTGTAAATTCTTATGTCATCAGATTATTCAATTTTTTGCTTTAATAATTTAGGAATTTCTTTATGAAAATCAACATTTATTTTATTTATTTTATTTGTTTCGCTCATTGGACTTTCTGTAAATTCTTATATCATCTGATTATTCAATTTCTCGCTTTCATAAATTAGGAATTTCTTTCTGAAAATCAACACTTATTTTATTTATTTTATTTGTTTCGCTCGTTTGGCTTTCTGTATCATCAGATTATTCAATTTATTGCTTCCCTAAATTAGGAATTTCTTTCTGATAATTAACGTTTACTTTATTTCTTCGATTTGTTTCGCTCATTTGACTTTCTGTAAATTCTTATATTATGAGATTATTCAATTCATCGCTTCCCTAAATTACGAATTTCTTCCTGAAAATGAACATTTATTTCATAAGCCGTCAATTGACCCCTCATTGTAAGAATAGGTATATCTAAAATACCTTTACGTTTAGTGTTAAATAAAGCACTCAAAATAATGCGGCGGTTAGGCATTAATTTCTGATGACTTTCATCAACCGCACGTCTAATTCATCAATATCCTATCTGGCTTCTGGCCGCCCAATGCGAAGTTTGCCTTAGGGATGCACATCTCGGGTTTACTCAGTCGCAGAGGCTTAAAGTGAAGGCACACGGTACACACACGGTAAACCTGATGCGCCGACGAGCGAAGTGCCTCGTGCATTTGGGGTGCAAACGAAAGGCCCCTTCAAAGTTGAGCACCCGGCAACGGGTATTCGTGTCAATTGGATGCGCGAAATGATATTTGCCGGCTCAAAAAATATCTGATCGCGCCTCTCGGGATGATAAAAAGTCAGGATTTAGCAGTTTCCGAGCTTGCACCGAACAGTTTCGTTTAATACGTGGATTTAAGCATTTTCGTGCCTTTAGTAAACAATTTGATTAAATGCCGTTATTTAGCAATTTTTATGCTTTTATGCTACGTATGAATGCGGTAGGGAAAAGAATGAGTGAGCGAAATGATGTGAAATTCTGTGATAAATATTTATGTCAATAGACATTTGTTTATAGGAGTACCTTAACAAAATATGTAAAGTTATTACTTGAATGTTACAAAAATAAGTTTCGACAAAATCAAAAAAGAAACAGGCTCCATCGTTACAATACATATTACATTTGATGATATGTTTAATTTTATACTTATCATATATATTTATTATACATTATACTTATCATATTTTATACTTAATATAAAGCTTTTTATTGGTATAAAATGCTTGGTAATAGAATTTGATTCTATAGTTCTCGATATGTTTCGATATGATGCCTGCTCTTCAAGTGTGGATAGTAATTATATGATTTACTTTGTAACATATTATATATTATATATACAAATACTTTGAAATTCATGAAAATGATGTACAAAGTGCTGAGGTTGAAGATTAATTAACGTAAATACCATCCACAGCTGAAGTGACCGCAGCAATGCTCTCAAAACATGTTGAATATTACAGTAATAAAATTGTATAGTCAAGCATTTTCAATTAAAAAATGTCTTTATATTCCTTCAATATCTTAATATAACATTTATAACCACTATATGTTTGGGGTCGTGAGAAGAATGAATGTCAACAGGCATTTGTTTATAGCGTGTGTGTGTGTGCACTGTGAAATCCATCAATATGCGTTTTTCGAATATTTATGTCAACAGTACCCGGAAATTTGATAAGATTCTTGTATTTTAAAAAATAATAATAGCAAAGAAATTAAAAATATCCATTTTTTTATTTATCTTTAGTAACTTTTTGAACTATTTTAATTTCCTTAACTTAATTTTCATTCCTTCTATAATAATCGGATTAAAAAAGTAACGAATGGATAATGTAAACATTAATCACAAAATGAAATAAATAAATACTTCATATTGTTTATCAGGAATCAATAGAAAAGGATCCTAACGTACAAGAGCAGTGTAATATGAAGGCAATTGACTGATATATTAATTGTCGATATTTAGTTACTATGTTACATAGGATGACTGAATGTTATATATACAGTAATAAAGTCTATCAATATATACAATAACTTTCGTATATATATACGTATATATACCCACTGTATTTGTTTACGGATATAAATATAAACTGATAATCTTTCGTTTTTTATAGGAGAGATCGTAGTAAATTAAAAATATAAAGTTATAAATAAAGACGTATATATACGCCCTCACACATTTTTTTTTTTCATTTATTTGATATGAGTGCATTTGGTTATAAATGGTATAAGTTTTTTTTTAGATATAAGTATTGTAGATATACGGTTTTTATATATATATATATATATATTCATTTTCATATGATAAAACGGATATTCGTGACGTTTTATTTACGAACTTCAAATACATACGAAGGGAAAATAAATACTGACATTTTCCAAGTACATATTTTAATTCGCCTGCGAAAAAAAGAATGAAACGCAAAAATGTGTGGTATGCACTTAACATAAAATCCGACGAGAAAGTAGATACGAATGCAAAAAATTGCAATGTAGGTTTATGCGTTGATCCATGCTTTCGAATATACCATACACAAATTGATTATTAAATTTTTCTATTATCATTTTATTATCTTTATTCGTCCATTATCGTTTTATTATTTCTATTATTATTATGTTAAAATGATCAAAATATCCTAAAGTTATCAAACCCTGTGTTACATTATAAATTTTCGATTTTTTACTTTATATTTAATTACCGATTATTATTGAAAGAATGCACAGATTAAGTTAAGCATATTAAAATAGCTTAAAAAGTTAGTTAAGCTAAGTAAACAAATAGATATTTTTTAAATCTGGCCGAGTCTTATGATGCGTAGGATAACGAAAAAAATCGTATCTGGTAAAATTGAATAGCAAATGGTCAAAATCACGGCGATTCTCTTTCCAATACATCCTGCTAACAAGCGTTCACAATTTTCAAAACAAACAGTACTCGCCGAACAATGAAAAATCTCCCAACAAACACGGATAAAAAATGAATACTTTCTGTTATCACATTTTTTTCTACCGTTTCATTTGCAACAAGTCTCACTATTTCCGTTATTGACCCTTTGACTGCTAGAGGCGTATATATACGCCTTTACAAGTCCATAAATATATACGAAAGGCGTAAATATAAGCCGTCTGTATGTTTTTACTATACACTATTATTGTTTTACCGATTGATTCAACGTGGAATTTATCGTCCTATGTAACATAGCAACTAAATATCGGCAATTGTTACAATATCGTTCAGTCAATTGCCTTCATATTATTATGTTAAATTTATCAAAATATCCTGTTAAAGTTATCAAACCCTGTGTTATATTATAAATTTTTTATTTTTTCCTTTATATCTAATTAACGATTATTATTGAACGAATGCACAAATTAAGTAAATTAAAATAGCTTAAAAAGTCACTTAAGGCAAAAAATGCAATGTAGGTTTAGGCGTTGGTTCATTCTTTCGAATATACCAATTGATACACAAATTGATTATTAAATTTTTCTATTATCGTTTTATTACCTTTATTCGTTCCCTATCGTTTTATTATCTTTATTCGTTCACTATCGTTTTATTATGTCTATTATTATCATTATGTTAAAAGTATCAAAATACCCTATTAAAGTTGTCAAACCCTATGTTACATTATAAATTTTGGATTTTTTCGTTTATATTTAATTACCGATTATTATTGAAGGAATGCACAAATTAAGTTATGCAAATTAAAATAGCTTAAAAAGTCACTTAAGGCAAAAAATGCAATGTAGCTTTAAGCGTTGTTCCAATCTTTCGAATATACCATACACAAATTGATTATTAAATTTTTCTATTATAATTTTATTATCTCTATTCGTTCACTATTGTTTTACTATCTTTATTTGTTCACTATCGTTTTATTATTTTTATTATTAGTATGTTAAAATTATCAAAATATCCTGTTAAAGTTGTCAAACCCTGTGTTACATTATAAATTTTCGATTTTTTCCTTTATATTTAATTACCGATTATTATTGAAGAAATGCACAAATGAAGTTGCGTAAATTAAGTAGCTTAACAAGTAACAAAATAAATTTAAAAAAATGTACATTTTTTATTCATTTGCCATAATTATTTTTGAAACCCTAAAAACGTATCAAATTTCCCGGTACTGTTTTTGTCACTAGTCAGCGGACAGTGGACACGCGAAAAATATATTGCGAAATCCATATTTATGTATTCGTCCAAGAACACCGCAGTCAAAGGGTTAATTATTAATTACACCCTCGAACCGTATACACACTTACCCACTTCTACTCATTTTACCCTTTCCACTATTTGTATCTACTTCATTTATTGCATAAACACTTCATTCAGTCTTAAAGCGACTACCCGAATGACAGGCTGATCTTATCTTTCGATCAGATTCGACGTTAATGAGCTCGGATGACTCATTACGAGCGTAGATCGATAGTCCCAGCAGGAGTAGGTATTCATAGGCGCATCCCCTCGACGAGACAAGAGGGTCCTCGTGCACTTAACACGCGTGTCAAGTGCCGTGAAGGGGCGAGGACTTTCGAAAAGTGGAGCACGAAGAAAGGTGGTAGTTAGAAAAGTAGCGTGGCCCATCTTTCACCCTACAATTTTTGCGCTTCTGTTCTCCGCGTTCTCGAATATTTCTCCGCCCTTCGCCATCTTTCTTCCACTTTTTGTCCCTTAGAGTACCTTGCGGTTCTTTGATCTCGAATCTAGGTTATTTTGTATTTTTAAAGTGGCACGTGGTATTTTGTTTGTTTGATTTTTTAACTGATGAACAACGTAATAAAAGTGTACTGCGGTTTCATCGGTTTTTGACATTTCTTTTTGTTTTTTTTTTTTTTTGCGTTATTAATATATTGCTCCGGAGTGTTATAGTGTTTGATTTTTTTATCGTATTTTTATTGTAATAGTTTTAATGTTCGAAAAGTAGAGAATGAAAAAAGGTGGTAGTTTGAAAAGTAGTGTGGCCCATTTTTCACCCCACAATTTTTGCGCTTCTGTTCTCCGTCTTCTCGAATATTTCTCCGCCCTTTGCCATCTTTCTTCTACTTTTTATCCGCGAGAGTACCTTGCGGTTCTTTGTTCTTGAATCTAGGCTATTCCGTATTTTTAAAGTGGCACGTGGTATTTTGTTCGTCCGATTTTTTAACTGATGAATAACGTAATAAAAGTGTACTATATTTTCATCGGTTTTTGACATTTTTTTTTTTTTTTTGCGTTATTGATATATTGCTCCGGAGTGTTATAGTGTTTGATTTTTTTATCGTATTTTTATTGTAATAGTTTTAATGTTCGAAAAGTAGAGAATGAAAAAAGGTGGTAGTTAGAAAAGTAGCGTGGCCCATCTTTCACCCTACAATTTTTGCGCTTCTGTTCTCCGCGTTCTCGAATATTTCTCCGCCCTTCGCCATCTTTCTTCTACTTTTTGTCCCTTAGAGTACCTTGCGGTTCTTTGATCTTGAATCTAGGCTATTCTATATTTTTAAAGTGGCACGTGGTATTTTGTTTGTTTGATTTTTTAACCGATGAACAACGCAACAAAAGCGAACTGTGATTTCATCGGTTTTTGCCGTGTCTTTTTGATTGCGGTGTTAATATTTTGCTCCAGAGTCTTATAGTGTTTGATTTATTAGCATTTTTATTGTAATAGTTTTAATGTTCGAAAAGTGTAGCATTAAAAAAGGTGGTAGTTAAAAAATCTCATCTTTCTTCTACTTTTTGTCCCTTAGAGTACCTTGCGGTTCTTTGATCTTGAATCTAGGCTATTCTATATTTTTAAAGTGACACGTGGTATTTTGTTTGTCCGTTTTTTTTAACTGATGAACAACGCAACGAGAGTGTATTGTGATTTTTTATTGACGTTTTTGACGTTTTTTTTTGTTTTAATGTTCATTTTATCATGGTTAGAAGATTTTTACATTATTTTCTCTATTTTTATGCATTTATTGCTTTATATACTTTTTTTAAAATAATATGATACTGTTACTACTGTTACTAATACAGTTTTCTACTATATTTAATACTACTTATTTTATTCTTACTGTAATACTAATAATGTTATAGTGTTTCATTTTTTTTGTTTTATTATCATTTTTTAATGTAATAGTCTTAATGTTCGAAAAGTGGAGAATGAAAAAAGGGGGTAGTTTGAAAAGTAGTGTGGCCTATCTTTCACCCTACAATTTTTGCGCTTCTGTTCTCCGCGTTCTCGAATATTTCCCCGCCCTTCGCCATCTTTCTTCTGCTCTTTGTCCGCGAAAGTACGTTGCAGTTCTTTGATCTTGAATCTAGGCTATGCTATGTTTTTAAAATGGCACGTGGTATTTTGTTTTCCCGATTATTTAACCAATGAATAATGCAACAAATTTGTACTGTGATTTCATCGGTTCTTGACCTTTTTTTTTTGTTTGCGGTGTTAATATCTTGCTCCGGATTCTTATGGTGTTTGATTTCTTTTTTATGTAGCATTTTTATTGTGATAGTTTTAATGTTCGAAAAGTGGAGCGCGAAGAAAGGTGGTAGCTAGAAAATCTCATCTTCTACTTTTTGTCCGTGAAAGTACATAGCGGTTCTTTGATCTTCAATCTAGGCTATTATGTATTTTTAAAGTAGCACATAGTATTTTGTTTGTCTGATTTTTTAACTAATGAACAACACAACAAAAGTGTACTGTGATTTCATCGGTTTTTGATGTTTTTTCTGGTTGCGGTGTTAATATGTTGCTCCAGGAGTGTTATGGTGTTAGATTTTTTTTTTTTTTTTTTTTTTTTTTGTTAGCGTTTTTTGTTCGAAAATAGTTTTAATGTAGATAGAAAAGTGTAGCATTCACCCTACAATTTTTGTGCGTCTGTTCTCCGCGTTCGAAAAAATCTCATCTTTCTTCTACTTTTTGTCCCTTAGAGTACGTTGCGGTTCTTTGATCTTGAATCTAGGTTATTTTGTATTTTTAAAGTGGCATGTTGGTATTTTGTTTGTCCGATTTTTTAACTGATGAACAACGCAACAAAAGTGTACTATGATTTAATCGGGTTTTGACGTTTTTTTTGCGGTGTTAATATGTTGCTTCGGGGTCTTATGGTGTTTGATTTTTTTTATTATTATTGTTATTAACGTTTTTTATGTAGCAGTTCTAATGTTCTTTTTGTCGTGGTTAGAAGATTTTTACATTATTTTCTCTATTTTTATGCATTTATTGTCTTACATACTTTTTTTTTTTAAATAATGTAATACTATTTGTTTGCTTTGTATTGTTACTGTTATGTTTTGTATTGTTTCTAATACAGTTTTTTACAATATTTAATACTACTTATTTTATTGTTACTATAATACTAATAATGTTATAGTGTTTGATTTTTTTTTTGTTTTATTAGCATTTTTATTGTAATAATTTTAATGTTCGACTTTTTTTTACGAAGAAAAGCGATATTATTATTATCTTTCCTCTACATTTTTTGTCTGTTAGATTTAATACTCTTTATTTTATTCTTAGTATAATATTAAATACATGCATTTTGTTTCTCTGATTTTTTCTAATGAACAACGCAACAAAATTGTTCTGTGATTTTTTCATCATTATTTTACATTTTTTATTAAATAATGTAATACTTTTATGGTGTTTGATTTTTTTTTAGCGTTAGCGTTTTTTATGTAGTAGTTTTAATGTTCGTTTTGTCATGGTTAGAAGGTTTTACATTATTTTCTCTATTTTTATGCATATATTGTTTTACATATTGTTTTTTTACAAATAATGTAATACTTTTATTGTCGTCACTAATAAAATTTTTTACTCAATTTAATACTACTTATTTTATTCTTAATATAACACTAACAATATTTTTACGATTTGCTTTTCCTTACACGCTTAAAACTTTTCTTTATTTTTATGCATTATTATTTTACATACTTTTTTTTAAATAATGTGATACTTTTACTGCTGTCACTTATACAATTTTTCACTCAATTTAATACTTATTTAGTACTTATTTTATTCTTAATATAATACTAGTAAAACTTACGATTTCCTTTTTTTCCGCCCGCCATTTTTCTGCGCCCTGACTTTCCCACACTTTCAACTTTACCATCTTCGTGCATTAAACGCATTTGTCCTTGTCGTTGATCTCTTAATGCACCGACTTTCACGTTTTTACGTTTTCCTCTCCTCCCTTTTCTTCTCCCAACTTTCTGCCGTGCGCCTTACTTTAGATCACTTTTACCTTTTCATTTTCATTTTTCCGCAAAACTTCCTGTATTTCCGCTTCATTACGTTTTAAACTCTTAATTCGTTCGTTTTCTTCATTCAACTCGCGCGGAAGTCTTCCATCTTTTTTTCCTCTCCTTACTTTCTGTTCCTCTTTTATTGACATGCGCATTTGTACACTGCCTTCCATATTTTTATACTTATTTCTTCCATAAATTAACACACGCGACTGTTTCATTTCTTACATAATCTTCCGCCATTTTGTTTAGTTTTAGCCTCCACTTTTTTAGTTTTATAATAATTTTTTTACATGCTTCTATTCTGTAGCGTGCCTTACTTCGTACCATTTTTATTTTTATAATTTATATTTCGATTTCTACACAACCCCTTCCGGACCTTAATTTTATTATGTCAAAACTTTCATTATTTATTTCATATCTTACGTAATCTTCCGCCATTTTGTTCAGTTTTAGCCTCGACTTTTTTAGTTATATAATTATTTTTTTTACTTTTATTTTTATAATTTATATTTCTATTCTGTAATGTGCGGACCTTAATTTTATTTTACTTTATATTTATTTCATATCTTATGTAATCTTCCGCCATTTTGTTCAGTTTTAGCCTCGATTTTTTTAGTTTTATAATTATTTTTTTTACATGCTTCTATTCTGTAGTGTGCCTTACTTTGTGCCACTTTTATTTTTATAATTTGTATTTCGATTTCTACGCAACCCCTTCCGGACCTTCATTTTATTACATTTCATTATTTATTCATTATTTTTATTCATATACACATATATTTATTCATTATTTATTTATATATATTATTAAACTTTCATTATTCAGTTCAATTCGATCTTGTCTTTGTTTTTATTTTTTTTTTTCTATGTGATTTGAATATTTTTCATCTGTCTTCTCTACTTAGTCTTCTTCGTAATTTCTTTCTTTATTTAATCTTCCGCCATTTTGTTCAGTTTTAGCCTCGACTTTTTTAGTTTTATAATTCTTTTTTTTTTACATATTTCTGTCAACAGTGTCTTTTTATAATTCTTTTTTTACATTTTTCTGTCCTGCAGTGTGTTTTACTTTGCGCCACTTTTATTTTTATAATTTATATTTCGATTTCTATGCGAACCCCTTCGGA